>APFE031114275.1:60943-128218 GCA_000404065.3 Pinus taeda
TGCTACAATTTAGGAAACTGAAAAAGCTGAAAGAGACAATTGTGGGGGTCCAAATGGGATAGGTGGGTGGCCACCAACATCCACTTGGATCATAGCTAGCCCTACTAGGTCAGGAGAGGGCTCTCTCTTGTCAATCTCAGCAAAAATGATCAATGAGGCTTGAGATGACTTGAATGAAGACTGATTTTAGGCTAGGTATTTGTGTAAAAGGGTTTGATTGAATTTGATGATGTTTTGTTGGATCAAATGGAAAGGCAGATTTTGGGTCTGGGGAATGAGGCTCAGTTTTGCAGAGATCTCAACGGGGCAAGGTAGGCAATTGATTTGACACTTCAAATTGAATGAAATGGAGAGATTTAGACAGATGAGGAGTTGAAGAGGGCAAGAAAACCTCAAGGATCCTCTTTAAACAGCTCAAAACATAAATAACTAAGCAAACCCTACGTAGAGCACTGCAAATTTCAATGGATTCTACCTTTATCCTTGTTTTCTTTAGTTAAGATGAAGCAATAGAGAGAATGGCATACATAAAACACATATAACTTACATTTATAGAAGGACACAACATCAAAGCAAGATGCCACATGAATCCCATAGAGTGCTGCAAACCTTGGTCTATTCCTTAGCCAAAACTACTGAAAAATGTATACAATGAAGCTCCAAGATTTCCCAAAAGTCCAACCTTTTCTAATGACTGAAAAATCACAAGATATAGGCAAAAAACCACTCATCGTAGCCTCTAGGGGTTGGGCTCATAAGTTTAGGAGATGTTCCAACAAATTCTAAACTGAGAACTAAAAACAACTTGCCTCTAAAAACTAGGGAACTGATTCATTCAGTGGCAAACTACTTTTTGATGGATGAATCTACCTCTATGGGTGAAAATTTAACATAATTACATCAAGATCCATTAAATTAAATTATATTACATCATGATTTTGACATTAAGAAGGAGAAAATTCGAATTGTCAAGAAACTAGGCGAAAAACAAAGCATTTTTGGTCAAACTGAGCAAAATTTCCCCAATGTGTCGCACTGATTTCTCTATGCATAACACCTTTTTGTAGCTACTTTTGGAGGCCTTCCTGCTGTCCAAATTTTCTCCAAGTGTGCTTGTTGGAAATTTCTACCTATCTACTTTCTAGAACAAGTGGAATTTGTGAATTGGACCTCCATTTACCCCTCCAAAAGTGAGTTCTCCCAACACTGTTTCGTGTGTGTCCAAAAAGGGGCAGAAAGGTCATTTTTGGGGTGTTTTTGACCTTTTTGGGGTATCAAAATATATCAAAATTTCTTGGCCATTTGTGAGCATGCATATTTTTCCATGAAAACCCCAAAAATTCTGATTTTTCCTCAAAAGGAGGCCTCCATCAAAAGTGAGCGCCACGTGGCACGACGCATTGGGCAGAAAAACTTGTGTTTTGACCCAAAAATTCCAAAATTGCAAAAACTGTCCCAAATTTTTTGAAATTTGGGCCGAGTGTTATCCATTAAGTGCTATGTTGGGCCAAGGAAGCCTCAGCCAAGATCTGAAGTCTATCTTTCTCTTTTCACTTCCTCGATGCCTTCTTCAACTTGGCCTTCAAGTTCTTGATTCGTGCCTTGCAACTTTTGTTTCTCGCCAAGTAATGGTAGGCCATGTGCCTAAACATAGTTTTCTCATTGTTGGCCTTCTCTAGCATCCTTTCCCAAGTGCAAGTTTGTTCTCTCAAGCCAATAGTCCCGATCACGTTCAATCTCTTTCTCATACCCACGATCACTATCTCTTTCCATTGTTTTCCTTTGGTTTTGAAAAATGTTGTTGTATATGGATGGTTTTGTGGATAATAGTGTGAACATATGGTGGAGGAATGAAATGGGTAGAGTGTATGGAAGAGAGTGTAAAAATGTATGTGTGAACAGAGTTTAGGGATGGGAGTAAGAGTTTTAGGGATGTGAGTAGGGTTTAGGGATATGCATAGGGTTTTGGGGATATTTGACTAGGGTTTGGGATAGTGGGATTAGGGATTTAGGGTTTGTTAATTAGGGATATGGGAAATGTGAAATGAGTAGATGAGAATGTAAAGAAAGGGAGAAAATTATTGAGGGAATGAAGGAGTGAGGGAGTGAGAAATGGCTAGGAGTGGAATTAGCAGCAAGAAATACAACTCATAAACCCTACGCAATTGTTTTTTTGACAAAAAATGCAAGGAGGTAGGGTTTTAATTTTTATCCATTAAATCACTATAAGCACCAAGAGAAATTCATTCATTGGTCATGGAGGGATGTTAAATTACTTGGGAAATGAATAATTTAGCAATTTGAGAGTCTTTGGAGGAAGATTTGAATGGATTTCAGGTGTTTTAGCCCAATGCGCCTCGCCATCTCAATGCGTCGCGCCAGCTCATTTTTTACACTGCAGAGGGCTGCCCAATGTGCTGCACCATCTCAATGCATAGCGCCTTTTTGCAGGAGTCTTTTGGAGGCCTTCCCATTGTCCAAATTGGGTGCAGGATAGATTTTTGGAAAGCCTATTGAGTCTACCTTCCAACTTAATTGGAATTTTTAATCTAGAGTTCATTTTCCTTGTCAAATATCAAATCTCCCAAGACTCGTCAAAATGTACAAAATGAAGCTGCCTAAAGGCAGAGTGCTGTTGCAATCAACTTTTGAAGGTCTTCCTCAACTCCAAATTGAGCTCATGATAGCTCATTGGAAAGCGCTTTGTTTCTAGTTATCATTTGACTCATCAAGAAAGTCATTTGGCTAACTAGACTAGGAAAAATATTGATTTTCCAATGTCACTTTAGAGGTGCATCAATTCTCTCGAGGCAACTATATTTTTGACATTTCTTTAAAACCATGACACCTGTGTAAAAAATGAAGGAGGTTTTTCTTCCTTGGCCTGTTTTGGACAAAAAAATCTCTTAGTTTTCCCAAATTCATCTTTTATTTCTCAGAAACATCATTGGAGTAAAACCTATCCCGATGTGTGGAATAGGGGATTTGTCAAAATGAAGTGAAATGAAGAGGATAAGGGGCCTCTAAATTTTTGAGAAAATTTAGGGAAGTAGGGAGGGATGTTGGGAAGTAGGGGAAAGTGGAATTTAAAATATTTAGTGAGGGAAGGGATCCAAAAGGGAAAAACACAGGCCTAGCCTAATTAATTATCAAGTTGTAGCAAGAAACTAGGGTTTGAGCAAAAATGAGGAATTTGGGGATCTCAGTGATGGGAAGTGTTTAATAAGGTACATTAAGGATAGGGGAAGGTGTATGAACATCAGGATACAAGTTTTGCTGATGATCTGATCATCCAAGAGAAATTACCTTCAAAACCCTAGGAGAGGGAAATGAACCTTACCTAGGCACAACTAAAGCATGAACAAGGTGTAAAATGACCCATTGGAACTTGACGTGATGATGACAACGCTCTGAATGATGGTACACTCAACTGAATGGTGACATGGACCGACATTTGGACAACTTTGAAAGGAGTGAAAGAAAACCCTAGACCTAATACCTAGTGACCAAATTTTACTTGAAGACTCACTGAAATGACAAAATTTGACCTTGAAACCTAAAATCACTTTGAAAGAGCATGTTTGATCACTAGAGGAAGGTTTCAAAGACTGACACTAACATCAGCCACTTAAGAAATTTTGGTTTGAGGTGAAATATGGGATTTTGGATCATAGTATGTCATTTGATCTATTGTGACAATATTTCCATTATGGGAAAAGCATATCGTGTGGTGAACCGATGATGTGACATATGACATGACATAAGTATAACTACAACCCAAAATTATGTTATAGTCTAAGGGAGCATAAATGACTTCGATATCAATACAGATGGCCTTTCCAGCAACTGTGATTCGGAAGTTGCGTTATAAGACAAGGGTCTATGAAGGATGACCATCCCATGCATGCAGAGTGATGGTGAACTGCGATAGGTCAGGCGATCAAAGTTATTTCCAAACACTCGTAGACATCACACAAGTTGATGTGCCTTATTCAATTATACGCCTCTAGATAGTGGCGTTTGAAATGGAGACTGGAATTTGGAAAGAAATATATGAAGGTAAGGGAGGTTTATCTAACGTGTCCATATGAATGACAATAATCTAAACATCTTGAGGATCCTCGATGAGTATAGGAGATAATAGACCTTTTCATTATGATGGTAACATCTGGAGAACAACCAACATTGACATGGTAGTAGGAGACTGCACCAAGTCATCTATTATGCTATGTGTATGAGCAAGTTTGGCAGAAGTAACATTTCGACGTAAAGGACCATTAGGGATGTTGGGTATGACCTAAACCTTAGGTTGAGGGATATTTAAGGTACATTTTGGTGATGATAGAGACTTGGTAGACCCTTTGGGTTCAGATTTAGTCATAGACTTAGCAGGTGTCTTGTCATATTGGCACGATCGAGTCTGGAGGTTGACTTGCTTAGTATTTACCTCATTAGAATTCATCATGAGAATATAATAATCAAGTTGACCAAGTGGTGGAGATAGTTGGGCTGCTTGACCTTGTGTATCTTGAGAAACTATGTATCCTTGTTGAGGAAAAGGATTGGTAAGAACAACCGATTTGGATGATGCAGGAGGAGGAGGAGGAGTGGTGGGATGTGATCTTCAAGAAGTTGCTTGAGCTTCCCATGTTTGTCACATCTAAGGTAAAAGAGGAGACTCATGGGTATAATGACCATAGAATCCAAAACAAGGTTTGTTCATATGAAGATTCTTGTTCTACTTGGGTTGACTGCCCTATTGTTGGGTTGTGGGATTAGGTTGAGTACCCTGAGAGGCATTCAATGGAGGACCCTGGTTTCCTTGATTACCTTGAGATTTCTAGTTCCCATTACGCTTCCCTTGTTCCTTTTCTTGTGTTTAGGGGGGATTGGGTCCACTATACTAAGCATACACTTGTCCTTGTGGAGGAGCTAGTTACTGCGATGGGGGGGGCAGGCATGGGGGGCTAAGGTGTTAGTGCCGAAGGGGCTGGAGCACTAGGATGTGCATACAGATAATAGGAAGATGTGGAAACATTGGTATAAGTAGGAGGAGCAACAAATAGCCCTAAAATTTGCTGATACGAAGGGGGATAGGAAGGTGGATATGATGGTGTGTTGGGACCTAGATAAGGATTACCCTAAGGAGGATTGGGGGAGGGGTAATTGTAAATGGAACTGGTCCCTCCTTGAGGTTTCCCATAACTCAGCTGAGGTGGATAATATGGCTGAGGGTGTGATATGGGTCCAACTATTCCATCTACAACATGAGATTCCCCCAACGTGTTAGTAGCTCTAGGTTGAGGGAGATCAAGGATGATAGTGCAAACATAACCTGACTTAGCATAAACCAGATCAAATTTAAGAGCTACTTGGAGTGCTTCTTCCTCAGATTGAGGAAAGTGTGATGCGATATCTTTTGCAATGGGGGCCAACAATGATCTAAGAAACCAATCGATGTAGGCTTGGTCTTTGAAGTCAGGAGCTCTAGAAATACTCCTCCTTCAACACCATTCCTGGAAATAATCGGAAAGGCAGGTGGTAGAAGTTTGATGGAAAGAAGTCGAAAGTTAGGTACTAGTATCATAACAGAGACGCAACTAGAAATATGAAAGAAAGGTTGTGGCAAGAGTTGTTAAAGTGGAATGGGTTTCTCTGGGATGGTTGACATACCATTTAGTAGCAACTCTAGTGAGCATGCGCTGGAACAACCATTGACGAAGGGAGTCTTTGATAATGGAATTGGAGGTGTTAGGTTTCCAAGAAACTCTCCTAGGTTGTAGCTCAAATATGCCTGGTAACATATAAATTTAAATATTGTTGCAAGGTCTAATGGAAGGAATGATGGTTTGGTCCAAGCTAGATAACCACTTCTACTTTGTTTCACTCGAGACATGCATGAACACCCTCAGACTACAAGGCTTTAGACCACCAATGCTCATAGTTTAGATAATAGGTGAATATGGAGAATGCTAACTACACTAGCAGATGCACAAGGCCATGTGATGGCCGGTTGCAACTAGCACAGAAACCTGTAAATCTAGTCTATTAATGCAAAGACAGGATGACAACTCTCCTGCATTTGATAGAAAGAAACCTGAGCAACCTATTCAGTAATGCATTCAAGATTCTAACACAGAGATAAGATGGCAGTTATCTATTGCTAGACATCAATAGATCAAGAACATAGCATATCAAACACAAACCTAGAATAGAGGAAAATGGATAGTGAGCAGTTAACAGAAAAAGAAGCTTGTATTTGTTGAAAATGAAGATGATACGTTGCAAGTGACAAAATGTCTATAGTCTCCATAAGTTGAATCTTACATCAAATACCAACATTGATTACATCTTTCTTCTGGGTATTTATAAGTTTACATTACAAGGGCAATTGGTCGTTTAGGTATGGAGGGGTCATAATTGACCACCAACTGCATTTAACTTCCTGATGGAGTCTCTAAACGAGGTTTCTTGTTTTAGTGGGTGAATCCGATATGTTCAGGTGTTGTGCTATCCTTTAGGCAGTTGGAGTGCTCGTACTAATGGAGTCCATGACTGATAAATTCAGTTACAGAGTCGTGATGTGTCCTTTCTCTCCTTTGGCCATGCTTTATGTTAAATATGGTTATTTGGGATATTACTGAAACTGATGCTGGCAGAGTAGGTCCTTTCATTCTTTGGACAATATAATGGTCAAAGGATGTGGATGGTAAGTGGACGATTTGGGTGAGCGAGGAGGATGACCACTAGATTGGGGAAATGAATGGTGGAGATGGCTTGGCGGAAGCTATTAGTCGAGATGAGAGTGGGGTGTGTTAGGGCCGTTAGATCTTCGGTGGAAAGATTAGATGATCATCGAGTGGCAGAGTTGCACGGGCGTTTAACGGGTGAAGGCGGTTTGGTTAGAAGTTAATGGTTTTCATCACACCGTTTTTGGGCAATAAGTGGTAAATTCCTGGGGCCGAGCGATTCCTCTCAATGATCGACATGTAGCAGTGGATGAGAGAGAAAAACTTCTCTCATCACGCACTATTGCTTGATCAAGTTTCCAGTGCGGTGAATTCAAAGACTGGAAGATCTTAACGGAGATGATTTGATGGTGGGGAGTGATATGAGGGGTCGCCTTTATCGGGTGTGACGGGAGCCATTGGATCGGAGGGGGTGATCAACAGCAAGGTTGCAGTGTAGCGAGTTACGAACGCACGAAGACATATGGTAAGGTTTAATGGTTGGTTTGGGGTTTAGCGCTTGGGGCTAAGGTCAAATGGGGTTACTTTGTCGGGTTTAGGAGGAAAATAGGAAAATGGAGGTGGTGGAGAGTAAGCGGGGTAAGAGGAGAAGGGAAAATGACCCATGTGGGGCCCCTTTGAAGTGATAACCAAGTAGACCATGCTCTGTTCTAACCTTAGAACGTCAACACTACATAGCAAAGCTAACAGGATGAAAAACACATATGAAAGGAGTGAACATGATTAGCTGGGTCTTCTCTAGGATTACCTTCAAACTTCAAGATGTCTAAAGGGATCTTAGTAGGCATTTCTGGCCATGCAAGATCATGGAGAAGAGGATCATTGATAAGGTGGTTAAGATATGGGAGACTTAAACCAATGAAAAAGGAAGTAAGGGAGTAGGAGCGATGATACCAGTTGGTGTTCTGCTAGTGAGGGCACCTTGGTTACCCCCTTGGGTTCGTGCATCTGCACTGGTGTCTGAAATGATGGTGATATGGGGTTGAGAAGAAGTAGAATCAAAGGATGAACGTGATGAATCAAAAAAGTCATAATTAGAATGACTCCATGGAGGAATGGGAGGATAAAATCGAACTCGACGAGGAGGAGTAATATGGCTTGATAGGAATTGAGAGTGAATCCCTCGAATTCGATGTGACAAATTCCTTGGAGGCACTATGGTGTCTAGAAGGAAGGAAAATGATAGAAATAAAAGAGAAACAAACAACAAGAAAACACCTAGTGCAATGATGCCAAGTGTAAACTAACTATTTTAATGACATTGCTCTTATGTGAGAAAACATATCCTATCGAAGAAAAAGACCTCTAGCCTATAGGTGATAAAAATCGTCAAACAATTCTAGATCTATTATTTCTGATGGCCTTCCAAAGAATTTATTATTTTACAAAATCTCATCCCCGAAAGTAGAGATTTCCAAAGAAGGTGGGATAGAGGACCAACTTCTTCCTACATCCAGTCATATAAGTTGTTTTCCTAAGATTGGTCAGGATGGTTACCTTCATCCCATGAGGGTGGTCGAGTCTTGAGCTTCTTGGTAGCTAGCCACTACAACAAATTCCCTACCACAAGTTGGGTAGCACCGAGGAGAACTACTCACATGATGAACTAGCCGAACCGCCTATGAATCAGGTTTTTGGTGCACTCTGACTTTGACTGTGGGATGGTGAAGGATTTTAAGCTCCCTAATATGTCAACTTCTATGTCTCAATGAAAAGTGACTGATGGGTGTTATTGGAATCCTATCCCACCAACTCTGCACCTACACTACAAAGATTGTTTGGCCCTGATTCCCAAGTGGGCTTAATATATGTGTGTTGATTTGTTAAGGTGTAGTTTTTAAAGTCTTGACTTGGCGATGTTAACCAAACACACTTTCAATTAAGGTGTGAATGTGTGAAATTGATGTTTCAAGTGGACGCGTTAATTAAGAATGTTTGATGATTCCATATGCCACTGAAAGTAAAATTGTAGAAAATACTGTAAATAAATTTGAAATGACATAAAAATAAACAATCAATCAAGCACACCAAACCTCGCTGACAAGGGATACTAAGTAGCTAAGTAAGAAAAGGAAAAATAGACAACTCAAAGACACAAAGAAGAGGTGAAAAAGATCTAATGTGAAAGGATTAGGATCTTAATCTACTGTAAATGATGCAGATAAACAACAAAAATCGTAAGTGAAAAATGTTTCAAAGGACGGGTGTAAAGCTCAAATACCTAGGATGCTCAAGGTGATCCTAAGGGGAAATAGGCAAACCCAAACTCTAAAGGGAGAAAAGGTAAAATAAACCTATCCAAGAGATATGGAAAGTAATGGATCAGATCTAAAAAATAGTGGGTGAAAATGCTAAAAATATTAGACTCCTCACTCAACAAATCTCTTCCTATCAATGTGGAGATGTATTCTAAACCCTAAGTCCCCCTTCGTAGGATGGATCCTTTGATATCCTTGACATTTCAAAAAATTGATCTTCTCTCTCAATGCAAAAAACCTCTAACAAAAGTGAAGAACTCAAAATGGGAGCTGAAGAAAATGGACGATAATGTCGACAATGATTATGATCATGGTGAAGAATGAATGGAAAACCCTTATTTATATAGAAAAGTATGGAGTTAATCTTGAAAATGGAGAATAATAAAATAGCATTAACCAAATTCAAATCTAACTACTTGGAATACTTTATTATATTTATTGAAGAGGGAAAAGGAATTTAAAATGGTTAAATACCTTTATTTAGAAATAATTAACAAATACAATTATTTATTAATTTTTTCACGAGAAACAAGAAAGGTGTGAAATCAAAATAATTATTTAATAATTATTTTAATACTAGAAATAAGAAAATTTAAATAAATAATGATTTATTTAAATATTCCTAAGGGAAAGTCAAATGTGACAAGGAATAATTATTAAATAATAATTTAATAATCATTCATAGAGAAAATTAAATAAATAATGATTTATCTAATTATTCTCATGGTTTTTTTTTAATTTAAATCAGAAAATAATTTAATAAGTGGTCTACTAAATTATTTTCCATAGTGAAAGTGATTTTACTATGGTAAAATTAAATCTACATGGTGTGTTTCGATCCACCTAGTTAGAAATGGCTAGGTAATAATTTTTTGGTGATAACAAGAGAGAAAGTTATAAGGGGGATAAAGAGAGAGGGAGAGAGGAGAGCAAGACGGAAGAGAGAAAGAAGGGGGGGAGAGGGAAAGAAGAGGAAGAGAGTGGGAGAGAGGGAAAGAAGGGAACAGAGTGGGAGAGGGAGAGTGAGAGGGAGAGGGAGGGAGAGATAGATGGATAGATATGGAGAAAGAATGTGTATGTTTTGGGGTTGATATAGAGAGACAAAGGGGAGGCAAAGAGATATAAAGATATAGATGAGCGGTGAAGAGAGGGAAGAGGAGAGAAATAGAAAAAGGGAGGAAAAGATAGATATATATGGAGAGAGATAGCATGTGAGTTTGGGGGGATGAGATAGAGAGACAAAGAAGGAGAGATGGAGGGAGATATAGATATAGATGGAAGGGGGGTAAAGGGAAGAAAATTTATTGCACTAGATGCATTGATTTCAATGTATATGTTGATTTCTAATCCCATTTGATTGCTTTCTCTAAATGCATTGATTTCAATGTAGATGGTGATTCATAATTCTATTTGATTGCTTGCACTAGATGCATTTATTTCAGTGTATATGTTTATTTTTAATTATATTTGATTACTTGCACTAGATGCATTATTTTCAACGTAGATGTTGATTTCTAATCTCATTTGATTGTTTACATTAGATGCACTGATTTCAATGTAGATGTTATTTTCTAATCCTATTTTATTTCTTGCATTAGATGGATTAAATGTTGTTAATCTTGAGGTTGTAAATTATTAAAAATATTTTGTTGTTTCTTACATAGTTTCTTTTTGGATGAGTTGTAGATACAACGCACTAAGCCTTTTTTACAAGTGCACAATTTCACTTTTCTCCTCATCTTTCACAACCCTTTCTTCTTATTTGTGAGCCCTGTAAAAAAAATCAAAGATCTGCTCTCTTGGGAGTCTAATGTGACTTGGGCTTTGATACCATGACAAAAATTGAAGAGAAAAAAATGTGGAGCAGAGGATTGCTCTTCTCAGTATTACAAATGAGTTAAATAAGACTAAATTGGAAACATTAGTAATAAATGACTGGAGTTAAACTCGACTAAACTGAACTAAGTGAAACTATACTTCAAGAGATTTAATTCCTCATTGCATTTGATACATCTGAGATTAAGATGAATCTATACTAATTTTAATAATACTTTTAAATTTAAAAATTAAATTTGCAATTAATTTTTTTTAATTATTATCACATTGATTTTTTTTTTTTTGTAAATCACTGCAAGATTTCCTATTAATAATAACAAACTTTTATATAGATAACAAAGAGTCATTAAGCCCGGATGCGGGTGATCTCCAGGCTGAGTCGGTTTACCCTCCACGCGTGCTAGGCACGTCGCCTCCTGCACGGCACCTGGATGCGTGCATTCAATCGCCCCATTTCCAATGCTGGGGAATAAGTTTCATATGATGTGCGATCGGGTGAAGGTCCCGTCCGGCATTGATAGCACTCCGAATTACGCAGGTGCATTTATGCCTCAGAGCGGGTCGAACAGTGCAGCCAACCATGATATAATGGCTCAATCTCAGCCAAACCTTCATCATTCTCTGTATCAGTGGTTTGGTCAGCTCGATTCTAGGTTTAGTTGGCCAGAGGTTGAGCCTACAAAGTCTGTTTCTCCCTCGCCCCCCATTTCCATTTTGTTTCGTTTTCATAGCAGTAAGAAGGTGCCTGCAATGCCTCGAAGCCAAGGAGTTCCGCGCAGGGGAGGTCCTTCGGCTCCCAGAGGACGAGCCCTGCAGTCTCCCTCTCCGCTCATTATACCTATTTCTTCAGCCTCTCCGTCTTCGCCTCCCCCTAACCCAGCCAGACCAACCCCTAACTCATCCATTCAGAACTCCCGCTTCACTTTCCGCAACCGTCTTAACTAGCCTATTATTACCTTCACAACCACCATTATGGTTTCAGAAGAGGCAGATTTGCCTGTCGATCCTATTAGCTCCTCCTCCACTCCATCTACAGAGGAAAGCCTATCTCAGGGTGCTGGGGATGACCCGAAATTCACAGGAATGCACATGCAGGAGGACTCCCCTGTTGCTGGAGAGGTCAACCGCCATCGCACGCCGACTGCTGAAGAGGACGAAGTGATTGTTTGCGGCCCTGTTTAGCATGATTTCAGCATTCTTCATCTGGTCAACCAGTCAGAAGGTGGCGTTGAAGGCGATGACGAGGCATCATGGGTGGTTGCACCGGAAACTCAAGCTGCAAGGGGCTCCGACCCTCAGACTTCGCACGAGTAACTTCTCCCTCTGGCTAAGTCGATGCCATGATTCTCGTTTTGGGCTCTTCTCTCTGTTTCACATGTTGTTCTTCTCTCTGTTTTGTTTGTGTCTCTTCAATTGTTCTTCTCAGCCTTTGTAATTCTTTTTGGAATGTTTCTCAATGTTTCAACCTTCCTTAGTGGCTGGAGGAGGTCATTTTTTTGTATGGAATCATCATGGTGGACGAAGAATTCTCAAGGATGTTCTCCTCTGCTTGGCGTTTCTTGCCTGCAAGGAGCTTTTTCTGGAACAACTCTCTTTTTGCTGAACTGAGAATGCTGTACTCACACCTGTTCAGCTGTTCCTCTCTCTCTACTGGTTTTTTTGCTGAGGGCTGGGGCATTTGCCCTCTGAGGCTGCGACCTCATTGTAAATATTTTTCTCTTTTATTTTAATAGAATTAGCTCTTATCCAAAAAAAAAAAAAAAAAAAAAAAAAAAAAGTCATTAAGAACTCAAGATGTCTGATTTAGGAGCTCAAGTCTCATAGCAGATGATAATAAAAATCATATTTAGAAAAAACTAGAAACCAGATAGATATACTATTATGTCAATTTCTCATAAAAAACTCGCTAGAAATATCAACGTTGTAGAAACCATAACTTCAAAAAGGCCATCCATGAAAAAAAATCATCTGTGTAGCAGTGGCTAAAACCATATTACCAACAATCATGCAAACAACTCTATTGAACCACCAAGGTTGCCACACTTTCAAAAAGATCCATGTAGTAAAAACAACAAACCTAGAAGATCCTGAGAGTATACTGACACCAAAAAATTTGTTGAAGCAAACTGATGTCAATCCAAATATAACCCAAAAATAGTTCAGAATACCTTATAAGCACTGAGAATTCCTTCAATAACCATAGACATCTTGTTGAACTTATAATATCAATTTCAATTAGATATAATGACTAGTGACAAAGGTGAATTGTGAGAAAGTGGAGATTGAGGAGTTGATGGGTCATTAACGACTGTAGGAATATCTATTGTCTTCTCACAATCAAAGTCTGAGAATGTATTTCTTCACCCTACACAGACGAGAAACAATATCATCCAAGCAGAAACTCACATTCCGAAGAAGTATCTTGATGTCTTCTTGTCCTACAAAAGTTTTATAGTTGTCCCCTTGTTTGTCATGAAGAACTAGATGGATAAGTGTATCCATTTGTTGATGCATAGCCATATAATGTAGAAAGTGTAACCTTCACTTTCTAATATTTCCTAGGGCTAAAACCCATTTGAAATTCTTAACGCTCACCGCAGAATCTGAAAATTAGGGATGATCCCCAAACTCATTAGATTCTAGTTGCAGAATCTCTCTTCGGACTTCCATTGGGACTGAGTCAAAGTAAGTAGCCACAAAATTCTAACCAAATAAACTTCGACAACAAGAAGTTGAAGTGCTAGCACCAACACTACATCTTATAATCTTTTGTTGAGGCGGCATAATTGTAGAGAAGAATAAAATTGTATACTGAAGAACAAAAATGGCACTAAGCCCTGGATTGGACTAAGACAATATTGAGAACCTAAATAGGAATTTGTGGATTGTTTAAACATCAACCCAAAAAAAGACATATCTTCCCCAATAATCCCCCAAGTTATCCATGGAATATCTAATATTAACCACAACCTATGTATCATATACAACAATTTGAAAAGATGGTGATAAACTTGACTAAAAGCCTAAGAGGACAATATGTACTCAGAGATGAGAAGGTAACCTTGACCAACCCACAACAAATACCAATGTAGACTGAGAAAAACTTAGTTCAGTGTCACCAATTAAATGTTGGAATTGTCCACAGGACAAGTACTAAGAGCAGAGATAAAAGCGATAGGTTTGAATATCCCATAATGAAGTTTTGGCTTTTAAGTTATGAAAGAAAGGATATACCCTAAAGCCAAATTGAGAAGTTTCCTGGGTGCCATATTCCATAGACCAAGACAAGATAGTTAAAAGAAATACCTATAGACTCAGTGCCCTAGAACATCGATGTGGTTAGAACCACAACCAACTTGAATACCGACCCCATAGCATTGTTATGGAGGAACAAGATAAAAAACATTGACCCTGTAGTGAAATGTTTGCAACCTTGGGAAAGAGTGGAACCAATTCTAGGCCTCCCTCAGAACACCAAAAATACCCAAAAATACCCCCACAAAGATACAAAATACCCCCAGTTATTAAATATATGAGCTCAGTGGAATATGTACAACAAAGTGAGGAGTCCTGCTCCTCACCACCCTAGATTACAATGTACCACCACCACCATGAATTTGATCCCATACATTTATAATTAAAGTATCGAGGAGAATGACATAAGGTAAATCAAGGGTTTTCATACCACCCTCGGACCTGGAAAAGATAGGTGTATATCCTCCCACACATCTTGAGACCAACATTCTTCATTTGGTACACCCCTTCATCAATGAGATCCTTGCCGACACAACAACCATAGAAAGTCCCAATCCCTATGCATCACCACCATGATTGAAAAACCTCCATACTAGTAATAATCATGAGACTCCACAAAGAAACAATTTCCTTCTTGCATTTAACATAACTAGACATTTAGTTACATTTTAGCTAAATAAACATACATTAACTAGACCATTGGTAGATAAACATACCTTAAATAACCTATTGGTATATTTGGCACACATATTTAAACATAAATTAAACACTATATACGGAAGAATTAAGCACTATATACACACCCATCAAGGAATTATCACATTGAAATCATTAGGAATTTAATGGGATAATTTAAATAGTGGAATGTCATAATGATCATGTCATGCCATCTAAATTTCAATAATGCATAACTAGATATGATTGGGAAAAAACAAAAAACACACACCGAAAAATTAAAACGCTAACTAGATATGTGTGAGAGAAATTCTCACGAGCCGGCTCCGTTCTGTGATATAACAATTTTTTAAGGCCCTAGTAGTTATAAAACAACGAAAATATCAACCAGATTTTGATAAAATTTGAGAGATTTTTTTTAATAGTTATCAAGATTTTGATTTTAAGTATTTGGAAGTTTGTAATAATGCTGAATCTGTTTTTATTATAAAAACACTATTCAAGCACTTTTACTATCTATTTTTTTTTTTTTTTTTTAAATATAACCAAATTTCTGCCATTTTCAAATTTCCTCCGAAAATAACTGCTTATATAATTGAAATTAACCCTCAATAGACAACACCATTTCCAAATGACAAGTTTGATATAATCATTTCGAAGTATGAGTCGTGTGCCGTCAAATAATTGCTGACATGAACAGAAATTTCCAACAGAGCGTAAAGTGCATCATTCCATTTTTTCTTTTGGGACGTCAGTGATCTGGATCCTGCCGTGAGGTCAATTGGAAACCTATAAAGTGCCTTTATGGCTGAAACTTTTACGACTTTTATTATATGTTTGAGAGCGAATTGTCGAACCATATTTCTGGTTCATGCCCAAGCATCAAAATGTCTTCAGAAATCCTTCTATACATAATATATATATACATAATAATAATATATATCTATATATATATATATAGCGGACCACTACCGTGCAATGCAAACCGTGGGCATGCCATTTACCCGAAAAATAGTGTCTGAGGAGGAGAGGTTTCCTGGTTTCCATTGCATGCGTTTCGAGTTGGACGAAAATGGAAAATATAAAAATGTGGGCACGAGACAACGGAGAACATGCAGTGCACTGTGCCGCCTTCCTCCTGGTGATCTGCTCCAAAGCTTTTTATCACTGTTACAATATATATTATAACTGGGATAAGTAGAGAGGTCTCACATATAAAAATATAAATCCAATCGGGGATTTCTATTCAGAAAGTATGGAAACTTTCATAAAGAGGATCGAAAAAAAAAAACGCTATTATTTATTGGTGTTACACTTTTTGTGGATATCGTCTTTCCTGGAATCTTACTATAATGTATTATTTTGACAGTTTCAGGGCAGGCTGCAATGCAATTTTTTATTTTGCTATTACTGGTGGTTTTAGGGATTATTTTAGAAGCCATTCCTGGTCCACTTACATATGAGTTTTAAACAGAAAGATCAAGTGCAGTAAGTGGTCATTTTATATACATAGTTAAGATTTAAATATTCTATCTTTGTTGGATGTGTAGCAGTTTATATACGTAGTTTTAAGTATTCTAGCTTTGTTGGATGTGCAGAAAAGTAGGGTTCGTAGGTTCGTTGAAGATTCAGTAAGTATAGATCATAAATTTTTGCTATTAAATTAATAGTAAGTATATATTTTATAAGATATAATATAAATAAATTTTATATGTTTTTTAATTTTGGATTTATTAAGTGTTTAGAGGGTTTAAATTTTTCAAAATGCATTTTTTTTTAGGCACAAAATTTAAAGAAAAATTTAAGCTTCTAAATATTTGATCTTAGATCTAGAGTTAAAATGGATATAAGATGGTATTTTCCTAACTCATGATGTCATTATTTTCACATTCTCTAACTCCTCTTTTTTCCTCTCACTCTTTTCCATATATAATTGGATGTAAAATATTAACTTACATGTTGGATCAATCATGTCAAAGAAACTATAATAATAGAAATCTTAAAAGAATCATTCACTATCTTTCCTCTATCATTGTTAGTCACTTTGTTTTCTCTCTTTACTTGGATCCTTGGTTAAAATGCATCTATCCTCATTTAATCTCTATGGGAATATTTTTAGTACTCTTGATAATGAAGGGTTTAGATATACCCCAAAAGTAATTATAACTTTTTTTTAGATTTAATTAAAAAACGCTATAAAATTAAATCAAAATAAAGTGTTTGTAAAATATTTTAATTTTGAAATAAGTTATGGTTTTTGGGTATGTGGTATTCATAAGCCATGGTATTGGCCCCTGGTATTGTAATAGAATAATGAAAAGCCTGGATCCATAACATAATAACAAAAGCATAGATGACTCATGGTATTATGATTTTCTCCCGCTCCCTCTCTCCCTCTCTATTTTTCTCTTCTTGGTATTGGCCCATGGTATTGTAAAAAAACCTATTTAGAAGTTAATAATATCCATGGTAAATATTCATGATTAAAAATCTTGTTATATTGTAAATATTAAATTTTTATCCTTCTATTAATTAAATTTAAAGATGGTTATACAATCATTATTTTAAGTTATATGGTAAAATGGATGTTAATTTATAAGTACTATTTATATGTTATATATTTTACTATGATATGTATATTATACTTTCTTTTATCTCAAAAACTGTTAGTACTTTTATTAATAAAAAACAAAGTTACAATATAGAAAAAAGGAATTTAAAAAATATCTCACATCTCCTAGCTAACACTCAACCCTCCAACTCACCCATTCACCCTAAACCAGGTTGTAGAACACCTCTAAGTGCAATAACCATGGAAGATTCAGTTGAGAGGTTCCAGACTAGTGCTTTTAGGTGTTTTGACCAGAAATACTAGTATATGGAATCAAATTATTGTTTTATTAGGACTGGTAGTTGGGATTGTTTCACCATAGAAACATAGTTAAGTGACATGGCCCTCTATATATATATATATATATATTAATTAATTAATTATATATATATATATAATTAATTAATTAATATAATATGATAGTATACATAGATTATAGAGTTTAATCATTTTCTTTTAAGTGTTCTGACGAGCAATATTAGTATATGGAATCAAATTATTGTTTTATTAGGACTGGTAGTTGGAATTGTTTTAACCATAAAAACATAGTTAAGTGACTCGGTCCTCCATCTTTTTATATATATATATATATATATAATTTTATATACATTAATTATAAAATTTAATCATTTATTTAGAGTGCCTATTTATTATGTACAATAATGCATTATTATTCTAATGTTAACCTATTTATTTCTTCAAGATTAAAGGATTTTAGTTAGAGTGACCTGAAAAACAATTTAGTAACATGTTATAATTAGTGGATTAGTAACATTTATGAAATGATTATATATAAGGTTATAGTAGTAGCAAACCTACTAAAAATGACTAATTTTCTATAAATTCTCATAACGTCAAGAAAAAAACATATTTCTTCCTAGAATATCTGGATTAAACCTGGTACTAATTCCAATCTAACATCTTTCGGCTACCAAAATATATATGTGGACATTAACAAATAAAAAAAAACTACCTTATATTATATACAGGAGATAACGAAATGATACAAAATGGCAGAGGTATTGCAACATGAACGTGCGATGAAAATGAACATAGGTCATATTTCGCTTTATTAATCCACTAAAATAATAATAACAGTCTGTTTAATTGTGTACATAATCTTGTTTACGAAAAATTGTCAACTTGAAAATGAAAATGGAAAGTTGGGTTTCCATGTGTAGAATTTGGGATTTAAATTTGACATTTCATCTTCAAAATTTTGGGATTCTTATTATTTGAAATTTGGATGTTCGTTCTCTGAAATTTTTAGATCATTATCATTATTCTTTTTCTTTAATATTAACTTGTTGATTAGAGAATATTTTTATTTTACTTATAATTTTTGCCGGAATGGATCAGTGGCTAGAAAAGTGTATCTTCACTATTATATAAAATTAATGAGTTAGAAAAGTGTATCTTCACTATTATATAAAATTAATGAGTTATGATATAATGATAGTTTTATATATATAAAATATAGATGGATGGTATACATATTTTTAAAAATTACAACATTGTCTTTTATTCCATAATAAGCACGAGTCTTTTCACAAAGTTTAATTTGAAAGTTTTATTGTGAAAAACTTATTAGTCTCTGTCTGGGACTAATAGCGATCGATAGATTGTTGACCAACGATTAATTAACTTTGACCAAATAAAATTTTCGGTACATGTCAAGTTTAAATCAATGTTTGAAATAAAATCTTCTGCTCCTATGCTTGCAAACAAACTTTTATCCAAACTTTCAACTTGCACCTCTTATTGCCGGGGAGACTGCATGATTTTGATGAAACTTAGGATAATCTGTTTGAAATTTAACAAATGCATATTTTCATGAAATAAATATTGGGGCAATATGATGTTATCCAAAGTACCGTTGATATGCCACTTGTCTCGTGCATAGCTTTGTGGCAAGCTGCATGTAATCACCTGTCTCATGCTGGACCCAATACTGTCTCACAATACTACCCTTCCAGCTAACAGGGCTAATCTAGCGGGACCAGAAAATTGAGGAAGAGTTTGATTTTTTTTTTTCTTCTTTTCTCTGAGCAGTGGAAGCTGGCAGACATGGATTCTTGGTCGAGAAAAGCAGTCGGGGCGCTCAAGGATGTGGCTTCTGTGGGGTTCGCCAATATGAATGGCAATATTGCAGATATAGATGTTGCAGTTGTGAAAGCTACTCGTCACAATGAGATTCCTCCCAGCGAAAAACACGTCCTAATTGCAGTAACTGCAACGAATGACCGCAGTATGAGACGCTATCTAAGACGCACAATCGAAGAGCATTTAAGGCGAACCAAAAATTGGATGGTCGCTGTCAAAACTCTGGCACTCATTCATAGATTGATTCGAGATGCTCTGCCCACTTTCTCAGACAAAGAAATGCGGCACTCTTCTGATACAACGCCACTCATGGTGGTATTGCACACTTTCGAGGACACTTCCAGCCCCCTTGCTCTGGAATTCTCTTTTTGGGTTCGCAGTTACTCGTGTTATTTGTCTCAGAGCCTACATTGCAAGCAGATTGTGAACCATGGCATCTTTGTTGAAAATCAGAGCAAAACGCCCAAAATTTTCGAAATTGTGCAGCTTTTGGAAGATTTGCGATCCCTGCAACAACTCCTGGATTGTGTTCTGGATTGCGCTCCTCCTCGTGAAGGCCCTGTGGCATTTAACCCTCTGATTCATTATGCTCTCGATTTAATTGTGAAAGAATGCCCAGAGATTTATGCAACCATTAATGTTCACATTTGCAAGCTGCTGAGTTTCTTCTTTGAAATGCCCAGCGGAAAAGTTGTGGCCTTTGTGGACTCGTGCTATCTTCTAGATTTAGATTCCATAGATTATCTCTAACTTGACTATCCTGCACAACCTGCACAAAGGTGAGTTTTTTTTTACAAGAATGGCTTCAGAAGCGATTGAAGGTCCGCCTGTCCGATGTTTCCATCTTCCTGTTACAGGTATTAAATCTCTCTTCTTATTGTTGGTTCTCTACTGTGTCAATCGTTTTCCCTCTTTCTGGTTTTAAGTTACAGCTAATACATAATCTTTCTTTGCAGAAATGGGAGGAATGGCTACGCATCCTGCCACAGCGTTGGGAGGCAGAACAACTTACAAGCCTATCTCAGGACTTCAAAAAGAACCGGGTATGTTTATATTTTCCTATTTGGAAGCTTTCCTCGTTCAACTGAGAGTGAAAGGTGCTTCAGTTTCCTTTAAAAGATTTTAGCTTAGTATTTTTTGGTAGCGCCAACTGTGGCTTCTGCCTATTAATTTGGCTTAAACATGACAAGACTCACATTGTCACCCAGTGGGGTCTTTACGCAACTTGTCCTTCCAGTCTATTCGAGGTTTACAGTCTAGGGTCTTTTAGATTAAGCTCGATTCAAGCTGAGTTTTATACTCAGGGTTTGAGCTTCATAGGTTGTAATTAAGAACAGAGTTATATTCCTATATGTTGTAATTAAGAACAGAGTTATATTCCTGGTTAGTCATTGTTTAAGTTTCCTTGCTTTGTCGGATGTATAATCTTGAACCACAACAGAATTGCTCGCTCTATCTTGCTCTCCAGACTCGGTATTATTTTTGTATCTTTGGTTAATGAACAATGTTACGAGGCTCTATTTTTTTCAAGTTTGAGGCTGGCAGCCCAGACGGAAATGTTTCGACGTCTGTCTAAGCGGTATGATTCTGAAGATTCGGCTTTTGAAACAGCAGCTTCGGATTTGGCTTCATCCGGGAGATTCTGGAACAAAAGGATTCTAATTCTGATTTGGTGGATGAAACAGTTCATGCGTATGATTCCTTCCAACACCTACCTACCTACTTACTGTTTAGTGAAGCAGACAGGGCAGAATGGGAGCTCAGGGCTCTTAGACAACCTACTGACGCAGATCTGCTAGAGAACAGGAATGCAGTAACACAGAAAACTAAAAAGGTATTGGATCTCAAGAAAACTAACAAGGAGTCTAAAGCTACCATAGATGCAGCCATTGAAGACCTTGAGAAGACCAAGGACTCCGTGTCTAAGTTGGAATTGAAGACCTTGAGAAGACCAGTGACTCTGTGTCTAAGTTGGAAGAAAAATTCAGATCAAAGCCTTTCAGCCAATTAGAAACCATCAAAAACAACATAACAACAACATGAGACAACGAATACCTGGGATGCCAGCAAGCCCCTGGAGTGGAAGTCGGGCCGGGTCCCAGATATCACAAGGTATAGAGAGTTGTCTTAGGGGCAGAACAAAATGTGGTTTCTTTCGACCAGCCCCGATTATCCCAGCGAGCGAGAAGCAAGTCCTGGTTCTTTTCTTATACCAGCCTCAAGTTCAACCAACTTCGGTTGATTTCTCCCAGCTCTCGGGTGAGTTCGTCAAGCCATCTTGCAGTTTGATCTATCGCTTTATTGTGTTGTCCATCTTGCAGTTTGACAAGTTGTAGGGTAGTGGGCCCAAAGAATTACACAAATGGTAAATTTGTGGGCCCACAGCATGAAACGTGGTGAGTGCAAAGTTTATGGTGAATAGCAAAGCCTATGTGTTAATCTTAACTTCGCATGTGCTCAATCAGGAGTTGACTCTGCTATTATTAGTTTTACTATTGTTTTCAATTTTCTTTACTAATAATTTGTTTATATTAACCAAACTGTTACCTATATTAATGCGCTTTGAATTCAATGCAATTGTATTATTATTATCTAACCTATTAAATTCCTGTTATCATCAATACCATTGTTATCAATTTTCTTTTCTAATATTCCATGTTCGTTTTGTTATCTAACCTATTTCTTATTTCAACTAAATTTATTTTATCGATGTTATAATTTATATCATTGTTTAGTAATCGGTTTCTATTGTTTAAAAAATCTTTAGATGTGCTATCTGTTTGGAGGAGTATACCTTCGTTACGGATTGTGTTGGACACACTAATCAAGCTACGTAGTTTGCCCAATCCAGCCTGTTGCTTCGTTTTATATGAACCTGCTCTGCGTGAGTGCTCAGACTTCTTCTATTGTTGATTCCGAGTTGTGGGTCCTTGCGTTCTCATTCCCGGTGGAATCGCCAACCTCAACCGCATTCGGTCTACGCCCATTGCTACGTTGTAATCCTCTAGCAACGTCTTTTTTCCAAACCTGTGTTTCTAGATTTTCCAGTTTCTTGTTCTGTCTCAATCGCGCCATGTGTCCCTCCTTATCTACCTTGAGCATTGCTGAGGCATCAATCACTATCCATAGGTCCTTCTGGATGGTTGCTACCAGTTTCAAGTAATTTTTAAAGGTTATTGAAGATAGTCACGTCAACTAAAATCTACTTCTGCGTATTTCCAAACGGATTGCTTTTTGGAGGTCTAGCTCTGTTTATGATGACAATGCATCCCTGTCTAACAAGTTCCTTATCTTTCTCATCGAGAGTTTTTATTCTATCTTCCAGACTGCATGTGATTTCTCTATGAGGTGTCTGATTTCATATGATTTCTTTACGAGGGATCTAATTGGGGTAAGGGAAAAATTGACAATGTTCTCTATGAGGTATCTAATTGCATATGATTTCTTTATGAGGGATCTGATTAGGGTAAGGGAAAAATTGAGCCCCTTGTATTTAATGGTATTGTTATTGCAATAATATCGGGCTTGTGATCTTCACTGACCCAAGTAAGAATAGGCCGTTTAAAAAACCATTTATGCAGTGGCCTGTTTTTTTGAAAAATCACTCACATGGATTAATGCTAACCCAGGACTATTTGTGCAGTGGCCTATTTCTTCGAAAAATCACTGACATGGATTAATGTCAACCGATGACTATTTGTGCAGTGGCCTATTTCTTTTACATTTTGGTGTGAAGGTTCCGGGCTCTGCAAATATTCATCAGAGTTTTTTTATCAATTTTCTTTTTGAAATTGGTTTTGGTTCATCGTTTACTGAACTTGTTTACAATCTAAAACAGGTTCCCCTGTAGTCACACTCGTTGAATTCTCTTTACAGAAAAAAGATGGATTAGAACAAACAAGTACATGAAGACGCTAAACCTATCTTTCTTTTACTTTATTTGCAGGTGAAAATGATGTTTTTACACCGTGTTCAACTAAATGCCAATGTAATAGACACGTCTTATAAAATATTTTTGAATATACCATTCAAATAAAGATGGCCTCTGGTTTATGATATTAATGTGTTTATATGTCTTATAAAATATTTTTGAATCTGTAATTCAAATAAAGATGACCAAAGATGGCCTCTGGTTTGTGCAAAGGTTATGGTGCATAGCAAAGCCTACGTGTTAATCTTAATTTCGCATGTTCTCAATCAGGGGTTGACTCTGCTATTATCAAATGCATAATTAATGGTATTGTTACTGCAATAATACTGGGCTTGTGATCTTCACTGATCCAAGTAAGAATAGGCCAAACCATTTATGCAGTGGCCTGTTTTTTTGAAAAATCACTCACATGGATTAATGCTAACCGAGGACTATTTGTGCAGTGGCCTATTTCTTTGAAAAATCACTCACATGGATTAATGTTAACCGAGGACTATTTGAGCAGTGGCCTATTTCTTTTACATTTTAACTGAGGACTATTTGAGCAGTGGCCTATTTCTTTTACATTTTGGTGTGAAGGTTCTGGGGTCTGCAAATACTCATCAGAGTTTTTTTTATCAATTTTCTCTTTCAAATTGGTTTTGGTTGTGGTTCATAGTTTAAGTTCAATAAACGCTCACTTGCAAATTTTCCCGTATGTTCAAGACAACTGAGATGCAACTCAAAGAACTACACTTTCTCAACCCCGGCAGGGACTACCACTACGACAGTGGCTCCCTTGTTTTACATTGAATTTGTTTGGATAGAAAAAGCATTATCCATGTGTTAAAGGTTTTTTTAAATTATTTAAAAAGATGTTTAATAGTTATTCAAGAAAATTATTCTCACAAATATATTGTTAAAGGCCTCTCAATTTGTAGTTCTTGTGTTGAAACTCATTCTCACAAATATATTGTTAGGTATTTCATGTGTTAGTCATGATGATTAAATGTACAAAAAGTTTCCAATTTACATTGGTTGTTGATCATTTTCTTTGAAATATTATTTGAATTTAATATTACATTTGTACATGTTACAATTGTGTAATTTGAATTACTTTCTAAATAATTCTGTTTTAGTAATGAAGAACTAATACACTAATCTGATTGAAAAACATTTTATCTCATAAATGTCATAAAAGCCAAAATATTTCTAAACTTGAACCCATGCTACTTAAGACACAAATCATAAACTATACCATTTGAACTAAATTCCTTTGACATATATACTTTTACTTTGTTAATATATTAACTATACATACAATTTGATTATCTATATATATATATATTATATATATATATATATATTATTAATATATATATTATATATTATAATTATAATATAATTTTGAAGAAGTAATATTGTAAAATATTTAATTTTAATAATATTTATAAATTATGCATTTAAAGCTAATTAATATTTTTGAATAAGAAATTAATTGTATAGAATTAATTTCCTTTGTAAATTTGCACAAAAATTGCAGGTAGAATAACACTTATAATTATAGAATAATATTTTTATTTCACAAATGTGAAATTGTATGCTGAAACTTATTTAAAGGAATAAAGTAAAATAATATACAATTTAAAGTTTAGGAAAACAATATCAAAATGGATATAATAAAATCAATTCATTGCAATTACAGTTTAAAAAAATGAAATGTTTTTATTTGTGTTTAGTTTAAGGGTTTTATATATAGTAATAGAGCAAGATTAAATACATCAATATTATGGCTAACCTAAATTGAAATTTCTTTTGTAATAAGCAATATTGATAGAAGATGAAGAAGTTGTTTTTGGGTATTTGATAATTTAGGGCTCCTTATGTGTTTTATGATATGTGCTTAACCACCTCTTGAGGATCTGTTAACTCTTGCGATGTTTTCATTTACTAACACCTGCAGGTTTTGGTGTAACCACAATAGTGATTCTTAAATGTGGTCATATCAGAGCCAAAGGTCTCGAGTTCGACACACCCCCTGCTCACGTTTCAAGGTGAGATTGTTGGGTATTGGATAATACAATGCTCCCCATGTGTTTTGTGATATGTGATTAACTTCCTCTCGATGATCCATTAACTTTGGCGATGCTTCCATTTACCAAAACCTACAGGTTTTTGTCTAACAACAATCGTGATTCCAATAGATGTAGGGGTACGATTATGAGGGGATGAGGTATGCTACCTTCACCACAACCTACACCGAGCTCTCCACCCAAGGAAGAGGAAGTGTTGAAGAATAATAACAAGTTTCCATGGGAGAGGTTATCAACATGATGCAATCCTTTTAGACAATGCTTTATGTGGTAATGAACATATGAGAAAGAAAGAGAGAGAGGAAGGATGTCTACACACATTGAAGGATCACGTTTAGTTAAATGGTCATCTTCTTAGAATTTTGGGGATCTAATGATGGACAAGAAACTACGACTTGACTAGAAAACATGTCAATGTGTTTTACTATGAGGGATTATACCTTTGACCTCAAGGTATGTATGGGAATATTTTTTAGCTAAAGGGGAGATTCCTATTTGGTAGAAGACACCTCTACTACAATTGGGAATGGAGATATTTGAGATATCTGGGGAACTATTTGAGGAATAGTTTTTAGAATGCTATTTATTTGAAGAATTCATTGAAAGATAACTAAATGAATTTAATGCCTTGAGACAAGGAAATATATTTGTGCCTGGATACGAGGAAATATTTATAAAGTTACTAAGATATGCCCCACATATGAACATTGAAAAAGTTGAAAATTAAATAAATTGTGTACAAACTAAACTACAACATGAAAGCAAAGGTGAGGATTTTAATGCTTTGGACTTTGTATGAGGTCGTTCATAGGGGTAAAATAACCGAAGAAGAGATTATGAGTAGTGTAAAGTATAGGACACTAAAGCCACTAATAAAAATATCAGATAATTTTTAGGACTACTACAATTCACAGAGATGTGTAGAGAGGACCAGTTATTAGTAAATAGAGATAATCAATAAGTAACTAGATGGAAAAGTCAAGCCTGGGGATAAACCCAAGTATGCATCAAGTTCACACAAAGACCAACACAAATAATTAATAGCAAAACCAATTTTTTTTTATTAAGAAGATTTCAAGGAGTGATTTAAAGTTACAATTTCTTCTAAGATTACATTATTGAGCATGTACTCTAGGTCATTGAGGATTCTAGTATTTTGACACTTGTTACAACTAAGAAGCTAGATTGACCTTGTTGTGTAGAATCTACAAATGCAGACATACATATCTTCCTTAGGACTGGTGGACTGACCTAAAACAACAGAAAGATAAAGGCACTAATGTTTTCCTTAAAGTAAATAGATAACAGGATGAAGCCTACCCGAGATTCGTAGTATGCTTCACTCCTTCCTTGGCTTGAATGCTCCAATCCTAGATCTAAACGCTATTATTAGAACCTGCACAGTCAGATAACACAAGATTATGATCCATGAAATCTATGTAGCATCATCTAATCACTTTATTCAATAGATCAACATGGTATTGAAATATATGAAACCATAACACCATATATAGGAAAACAAAGAACTATTTGCATTAATATAAAGGGAGTGAGTTACAACCAAAAGTAGGTGTCGGTCTTGTAGCAGAGCTCCTCCAAGTTGACTTGTCCTTTCCTTTCCATAAAGTGCACCTCTAATCACCCTAATGCATGGGAAGATATCTCTCGCATCCGCAACATAAGGGTAGAATCACTCTCCAAAAGCCAACGCCTAGCTTGTGGATGACCACAAATATATATAAAAGGAGGGTAACTTGGGAATTCTTATCCATTTACCAATATATGGCTTTAAATTCACTCTTGATGGGAGGATATGATCAAAGGATAAGGGTTGAGAACTCCAAGGTAGGATAAGATAGGATTCGAGACTTTTATTTGAGGTAAATAGTTACAACAGATCCTGGAAACTTGTGGAAGAAGATGCTTCAAGATTCTCTCTCTTTTTCCCGAATTTCTAGAACCAATGATGGTGCATAGTGGAGCAACTTGTAGGTGATCAATGCAATCCATAGTGGAGAAACCTAGTTGTCAATGCTATCTAGTAGGAGGTTAGGGAGCATTGGTCCTTAAAATGATTGAAATTAGGTGGTTTTAGGCAGAAACTTAGGGATAAGAATGAGTCATGCTTAGGTATTTTTTCTATGATGATGAGAAGGAGGTCAAAGGATGTTGACTGATCTAGTTGAAGGCCTGTTGACAAGATGTGACAAAATGGCCTATAACAGATTTCCCCATAAAGTGAAAAGTCAGAAATGATAATTGACGACTGAAGTGCTTTACCTTTTGACAAGTCGGGATCAAGAACAACTGACGAGATTATTATCTGTTACAATACATTTATATCATGACATATTTGCTGAGGGAGGCATACCCATACATAACACATAAGCTAAAATTACATGTACAATGATCAAAAGACATGTCCACTGATGATTGATGGTGGACCCATGACTAGATGAATGCCTATATGATCTTAGCCATCATATACTTTGATCTCGTATTACTCCTGAAATCATATACCAAATGGATGAAAATAGAACTTGGGTCTTCTATCTCATTCACATGACCAACCATTGTATGAGTCTAACCATGTGAATCAATCAGTTGGAGTCGAACATGGTAGACACCATATGATTACCGACCAATGATGTAAGTTGTTAACATATGTGAAAGAAACCATCAATGATGTTAATGGCTCTCAAGGTACTCTAGTACAATCTGTATGGTGTGAATAAATGTTGGCCGGATAAATCGAACTTACGGACAAGGCCGATCTCCCTAGTATCAAAAGATATCTAGCAACAAGCAGGACAAGCAAATCTATCTTTCTCTAAACATATACGATTCATAACAAAAACTATAGAGGTGTTTAGGCCCTACCTTAAGTCCAACGCTAGTGGGTAGCAGCCATCCTTCAACCATCCGAAAGAGTTTCCTTTTGAGAACCTGGAATTACAAACAAGCACACATCAAATAACACCTGCATAGCAAATATCATAAATCATGTTCATTATGGTGATCAAGGAATCCATAAAATAAACCATAAAACATAGCTTATTGAGAAAAACAAACTTATTTGTATTAACTTGAAATAGAAGAACCTTACAACCTTTTCAGCCTTGATGTTGTACAAGCTCTTCCCCGAGTCCGAAACAAGAATCTCCTTTACTTTGACAAGCCTCACACCCTTCCAAATGGGATCAAAGAGGTATGTAATCTCTCCTCACAAAAGCTCAATTAAGAAGAATAAGTTCCAGCAGCATTTCAACTCAAAATATTCAACTTTTTAACCTTTCTAGTAACTAGCCCAATGCTTCATTTTATAGTGCAAAGGAACGAGGTTACAGGTCCACCTATGAAGGAATAGAGTCCTCCTTCAAAGGGATAAGCTCCTCACATCAAGGGGTTAGCTCCTTAAGGTATGGGATGCATGAACCTTAAGGGAGCGAACTTGCACCTCAAGGTTCCTTTTAGAAGCTTCTAGAAATGACTCAAAGTGAGTTTAAAAGAATATACTTACGCCTTTTTAACTTTTACAGGGGTCCACACCCATAACACAGAGACAGAGTGGTCAGGTGCGTAGGGAACATGACCATTAGGTGTGGAACTGCAAGTAATTCTAAGAGAAAGTGCAGAACCAGAGTTTTAGAGACTTTTAAGGGATTTCTCTTATTTTCAAGGCTTCATATGAGGAACTGAGGCTTAATTCTTGTAGAGGAAAGTATAAGCGACAATGGACTCATACAGATTGCATAATGCCAAGGTGACAATTTTTTGTGCAATAGATTGCCCCCTAAAGTGCAAAGTCTGTAATAGATTAAGAGTGAAGTACTTTATCATTTCAAGGATCATCTTGTGGACACCCCAGTCGGAACCAATAAAAGCATTCAATGCAATATATATATATATATATATATATATGTGTGTGTGTGTGTGTGTGTGTGTGTGTGAACATTTCATCGCTGAGGTAGGCATTCCCATACTCAGATCAAACTGACTAAAAAACTAACTAAACTGTTCTGATACAGAAATGATTCTGTAATACACCACGAGTATAGACATATGTAGACACAGTATGGGTGCAGCCATCTATTTATGAACAATCCACTGTACAATGAATAACAAAATTCCTCACAGCCTGGATGGTAGAAACTAGATCCAGGGTCTTGATTTCTGCTTCCCAAACTAGTACGATTATATCCATGTGAATGAATGTGTCGAAGTCAAAAATGGTAGAAACCACTTGATTACCAGTCAATGATGTGAATTGTTAACAAGTGTGAGAGAAACCACCAGTAATGTCAATGGCTCTCAAAATACTCAGTACAATCCATGAAATGCGAATAGATGAGATGATGTCAAACATGTCATAGAATCCTTTGATCGAAGGTCAATGATGCAACATATCATCAAAGACAAGAAACCTGCCATTAGGGCATGCAGATTCCAAGGTACTGATGATTCCTAGATCATCTTTCTAGATAATGACTTGAAGTCGATAAAAAGTGATCCATCATAGGAAAGCCCACAACACGAAATCATAGATCAAGTTTTGAAGAAATATATTTGGCAAGGAATAACTCAGGGATGGTCAATATGGATGACAAATATTTTGCAGATGAATGGTTTATTTGAACTGATCTCTTGAACACATAACGACACTACAGATGGTTTGGTGACAACTGACCCAAAGCTAATACCCAGAAACCTACTGAAGACTTTCAATATGGTTTGATTAACTGTTAGGCAAAGGACTTCCCAACCCAGGTGAATAAAAGTGTCGTGTTCAAGAGTGGTTAATTTCTTTTCTAAAAAACAAAGTGTAACAAACGAGTTCATTTTTCTCTCTTTTCCCCCACCATTTCTATCAAGTACCTCTTTATTTTTGACAAGCTTGAAGAGGATAACATTTGCTTGTTTATAAGCTCATCCTTCGGATGAGTCCAACTTAGTTTAAAATTTGAACCTTAAGAAGGAGTGGTTCGTTCCTATTTAAAATTGAATAGGTCCTTTACTATTAAATTTTAGCGAGTCCAGTATAGGAAAAACTCGACGTTTTTCAATTTTAGGGAGTTAGAAGAAAAACTTAAGGAAACTCCATGGGTGTCCTTTTTCATAAATTTGTGTCCCCCAAGCCCGAAAAAGTATAAAATAATACTTGAGAGAACCGCTTGACCATTACGATCAAGGAGTACTTTTCATAATTAGAGGCTCCAATCTGAAAAAGTTAAAAAAGCGATCAAAGACACGTCGTTTTATAACCAATATTGAACTTGAAACGACAAAAGTCTGATGATATTTTCATGTTTATACGGTCAGGAAAGAGTTGTAAGTGGATCGTCCTTTTAATTCTATTTTAACGAGTTTAAAAAGGAAAAAATAAGTAATCTTTTCATATTTTACGAGTTAGAAAAGAGCTTAAAGAGGACTGCTATGTTTCGTTTTTTTGTAAATTTTGGGAGGGTCCAAAAAAGTGAAAAAAGTATGCTCTCTATTGAAAATGATCAATTTTCCCTGAAAAATCTAATATTCTGCACAAAAACTCAAAACTTTACTCATACATGTTTAAGATAAATAAAAATGCATCAAAAAGTTACCTTTTTAAAGGGAAAAATAAATAAATTAAAAATTCATTTATTCAAAAAGAACTTATAAAAATCTCTTTTGTAAATTCATTTTTACCATTTCATTTTAGAGTGAGAAGTGAGAGCTTTTGGGTAAGAAACTTCCTATGAAGATTGCAGAAAATCCCTTTGTTGGAATCGAAAACCGTCAACTCCAGGTAACTCACATCATCCTCATCTTGCATTTAAACCATTTACATTTCATTTTAGGGCTTTAAAATTGATTTTTTAGAGAGAATTTGATTTAGAAAAGTGCTCACGGGGTTCCGCAGGTGCAACATGTGGTCCACACCTATTGCTTATGACGAGTGCGGACCTATGCACTATCTCTAACCAGCAAGTGTGGATCCCATGAAATAGGTTTTAAAATTTCAAATTTCTCCATTTCCGCCGAAATTTTTTTTGAACTAAATTGTTCTAATAGGTCCTTTTTACAACGTAGGACATACAAAATGATGATTTGGCAAAAACGCGAGCATGAGGATGTGGATCTTGCCGCATTAATTCATCCACCCACAATATGGGCATTGAAATCATGCAAACTGTTTAAATTTTGGGCCATACCAAACATGAGGGCCCAAGTAGATTTCTTGCAATGGCTAGTAGACATGTGGAACATACAGGACCAGTGTTTCATAATTGGTGGCCACCGGCTTGAAATTGAGATGGAGGATGTATATTTCTTGACTGGTTTGCCCAAGAGAGGCAAATGATTATCTGTTTTTGGGACTAGGCCAGGTGGCCAGTCTGTCGCTAGTCTCCGACTGGAGTTTTGCAATGATTAAATAGAGGACAAACGGATCGATATTAAAACTATCGCCCGTCCTGAACTTAAGGTTAATGCATTCACTATAACCGGACTATGCGAGAGTGCAACATTGCATGTAGCTACCAGATCTTAGATGCGAATGGTAGTAGACTGTTATCGAGGTACCATCTTCAACTGGTGTGAGGCTGTGTTGACGAATGTAAAAGGCCAACTAACTAGAGCAAAGAATGGACAACTAAAAAACTTTGGATATGGTTTCCTGGTTGTGAGATTTGGTCTAGAGAGGGTCCCTATGTTGGTCCCACAGCAACTTTCCATTGAGGCTGGACTTCCTTGAGAGCCTAGGATAATGCGTTGGATTGCAGTAATGGCCTATCATCCTAAGGAGGGTTAAGAGGTTGTTCAATTTCTGCCTGAGTATTCTCGTTGGTTGAGAAACCAACTTTTCGTGATTCAGGATTTTCCATATGCTGGGATGGATTATCACGGTGACCCAGACATGACTCTTCCACCAAGAGAGCAGTGGGATGATTCAAGTAAAATCATTTTCAAAACTTTTCTAAGTTTTAACTAATTTTATTTTATTTTATTATTTTTTTTAAATCATCCAAAAATGACAATAAAAAGTTTTAAATGCAGATGTGGGTCCACGACGACCTGTTGCTCTCCAGTCCTATGAGAGGAGACACCCAGCTGCAGCAGTATTGGCCCCATAGGACCAATCTACATAGATCGTGACCGACTTGGAGAATCATCTAGAGTGTCTGACAACAGATATTCCAGAGAATGGCATAGATGATATTCCACTTAGGTTACAGTGATATGTGAATGGGGTCCCAAGACCTTTTAGGAGATTCCTTTGTAGGGTGGCCCGAGCAGTGGTTTCATATCGTGATCATCACTAGGGATAGGATGATCGCTTTTGTAGACTCACACGACATTTTATGTCTTTTTGTATTATCATTTTTGATGATCATACGGTGGTTTTCAACCTATGATCGAGGACGATGTATATTTAACACATTTCTATACTATGATATATCACTATTACTGGCTATCTTGTGGAACATGTTATGGAATGTTATAAATTTACTGTTTTGATTATTGCAAATGGCTATTTATCATAGAAGAAGCAACTGCATCTGCTAATGTATTTAAATATCTTGGACTATGCTAATATTCAGTGTAACCAAATTCACGTTCCAAGAGACAAACTCTCAAAAATAATCTTAATAACACTAGATTCCTAATGGCATAAACCCTGTTAAGCTATAATACAACAAGTTCAGAATCTAACCTAACAATCAAACTCCGAATCCCAAATGAGATAGATTCAGATAATAACTCAATCACTGCACTATACTCTGCAATGTTATTCATTGTTTGACTGAGGCTTACCCCATGCATAGATACTAACTCATCAAAAGGTGAATAAATAACCCAAGTTGCAGAAGAAATGTTCCGTGTACTACGACAAGCACCATCAGCAAAACCAATGTATGTTTGAAGAGACGTCAACATCTGCAATATCAAGAGTAAAATTAAGATAAGCAGGAATAATGATAAAAACACTCTTTAAACTAGGCACACTTTTCTAATCTAAAACACACCAGCTACTACTCCAACAAAAATCTCCACACCAAAATTTAAGCATAATATCTCTTCAGATAAAGCCCATTTCTGGGTTTACCCAAAGAGACACTGTCAAAATCTACCAATTCATAGGCCCCTTTTGCCAGCTTTCGCTTAACAATATAAGTACCATGCCACATAGGTACAAATTTTCCAGCCCCTAACTTATCATTTGCTTGATCGTATAGTAAAACTAGGTCTCCTTCTGAAAAATTACGAGGTGTAACATTTCGGTCATACTGAGCTTTTATTCGTTTCACATGAGTCTCGATTGCTAATGCAGCATCGCGTCGATTCTCATCTAACTGAACTAAGTACAAAAACTTTTCTCCTCTTCGGAAGTGGTTGGGAGTAATTCTATCGCTATTTGCAATGATGAAATTTCGCATTCAATGGGTAACACTGCTTCCAAACCATAAACTAGTTGAAAAGGAGTGAAACCAGTCGAAGTTTTTACTGAGGTTCGATATGCCTAAAGTGCTGAAAATAACATGTTATGCCAATTCGACCTATGAATACCAATGATTCGTTGGATCATAATGACTAAAACTTTATTGATAGCTTCAACCAAACCATTAGCCTATGGGTAATATGGAGTAGAAATATCGTGATGTAGGCCAAGTTGATTTGTCAGTTTAGTCATCATGATGTTTCGAAAATGACTTCCAAGATCAGTAATATTAGCTTGAGGAACACTGAATCTAGCACTTATATGATTGAAAATGAAAGTTGCAGCAGTTTTTCCGTCTGCCAAAAATGTAGGCATCGCCTCAACCCACTTAGTAAAATAATCTACCGCTAGGATGATATATGCATGCCCCCCGGTTGAGTGAGGGTTACATGTAATAAATTCAATACCCCACTTTGCAAGAGGACTGATAACAATTATAGGGTGGAGAGGAGCGGGTGGAGCACACATCTTACGATGAACAATTTGACAATTGTGGCATTGCCGGACTGCATAGATACAATCTTTGAATAAGGATGGCCAGAAATAACCAGCACGCAATACCTTTTTAGTTTGGCATACCCAGACATATGACCACCACATGCTCTAGAGTGACAGTCATTCAGAACCTTTTCATCTTCTTCATGAGTTAAACAACGTCGGAAAATAGAATCTGCCCCACGACGATAGAGTGTATCACCAATAATATTTTATTGTTGGGATTGGAAACATATTTTTTGTTGTTGAGATTGTGATATTTCAGGCTGAAAATATTGGGTTTGGAGATAAATAATAATATCTCCATACCATGGATTAAGAGTACTGATAAGAAACAAGGATTCATCCTCAATGGGCTCTTTTGCCACCGTTTCAATATCAGTATGCGGGAAATCACACATCAGTTTCGCAAAAACCAAAGATTTATTTGCCTTGGATTTTTCAAATTCCTACAGGATAACTATCCATTTGGAATACTTGCCCCCTAGCAATTATTTGGTCCAGATATACATCATAGGGTTACAGTCAGAAATTACCGTGGTTTTGCGTAATAAGATGTAGTGATGAAATCTTTAAGTTCAATTGGATTCAGGGTTCGACTAAGATAGTAAATCATACGTTCATTGTTGAATTCATCTTCTTGAACTAAAACCATCTCAATGGTGGAATGAGAAGCGACGAGGTACAAAAAGTAATCCTAGGTGTAGTTAGGAGGATGTAATAACGGTGTATGGGTTAACGCATGTTTAAGTGCATCAAAAGATTTGTCAGCAATCTCATCCCAAAAGAATGGAGTATTCTATTTCAACAACCTGGTAAAAACTTTTGTTATCTCGGCGTAGTTAGGAATGAAATGATGTAAAAAGTTTTCTTTCCCTTGCAAACTTTGGATTTGGCGAAGAGTTGAAGGAGAAGGTAATTTGATGATAGCTTCAACCTTCAAGGGATTGAAACGAATGCCAGCTTTTGAAATGACAAATCCCAGTAAACGACCCGTTTCTACAGAGAATACACATTTGTGTGGATTCAGCCAAATTTGATAATGTCTAAATCTCATAAAGATAGCTCGTAAATGAGTGAGATGATCGGCTCTACGTAATGAATGGGCAGGTGAATCATCGAGATAAAGCTGCACAATGTGCTTGATGTCATGAAATGCGTAAGACATAGCCCTTTGAAAATTTTCTCTAGCGCTCTTCAATCCAAAAGGTAATTTGCAATAAGAAAATGTCCCCCATGGACAAATGAAAGCCATTTTAGGTTGATCAGTAAGGAGTATGTTGATTTGATTGTAACCAGAAAAACCATCCATAAAGGAGAACATTTCACTGCTGACACAATCATCAATAATTTGATCGATATGGGGGGTTGGATAATTGTCTTTAGGATAAGCGCAATTAATATCCCAATAATCGATACATATTCTTATCGTTCCTTGCTTTTTGTTAATATGAACAATACTCGATACCCAATCTGTTAAGGGAATTGGATATATGAAACCTGCTCGAAGTAATTTCTCAACTTCAGCTTTAATAGCAGCAGCTTTTCTTGGATGTATCTGACGCAAACGTTGCTGGTTATGTTTAGCATCTGGGTAAGTTTTAATTTCATGGACAGCAATTGATGGATCGATTCCTAGCATTTCTTCATAGACCAGGCAAACACATCACAAAATTCTTGAAATAGGGCTTTATAAGTTTGGATTTCGTCGTCTACACATGAAGCACCTATATGAATGTTTTCAATAATTCCAGGTTTAACTGAAATGTCAATAGGAACCGTTCGAAAGATATTTCCCAAATTTAACTTAGAATCAGGATGTTGCATTGGATTATGTGGATCTTTTACACAGTCAGTAGTAAAAATAGATGAAAAATCATTTTCAAAATGATCAAGCTTAGGTAAAAACGAAGATCGATGATTAAGATCTTCCCATGGTAAATCATCAACAAACAAAAGTTCATGAATCTGCTCATCAGTATGAACGGGATCAGAAAATGTTGTTGAAACTGAGGTTGATATCAAAAGTGATTCCCCATGGGCTACATTCATTGGATCAGATTTGGTTGAGCAAGAGTCTGAAAACGATTGTACAACGTGATATGCAATTTCAAAGGGACTTAAAGGCATCACGCTACCATATGAATCCACCTCAGAATCAGAAGGTACAATCCAAGGATCATCAAAAGCAATAGTGTTCAAATAAATCATATGAATAGTTGCAATAGAAGGCGATACGTTAGGAGGAGGGAAGGAAAAAGTTCCTTGTAAACCAGAATCTTTAATCGAACCTACCCCAACATCCTTGTAAGGGATAGTTGTTTATCAACATGCTGAATACTATCTGAAGAGGCTGGGTCGGATGAAAAATAAGTCAACTAGTCTATTGTAATGATATTTCCATTATGAGGAAACTTGATAAGCCGAAAGACCGATGAAACAATAGCAGTCATAGCGTAAGACCAACTACAACCCAAGAGAAGGTTGTAATCTAAAGGGGCATCAACCACTTCCACATCTAGATTTACAGTTTTTCCTTTGACCCCTATAGGTAAATCCTAGAAAATGCCAAAAGGATGGAACCCTCAGCCATCAAAATCCTTTAGAATCATCGGAGACGGATTGAGTGTCAGAGAACCAAGCGATCTCCAACACTGGATCGTCATAATACACGTAGAAGCTCCCTCATCAATCACAGTCCAAAAGCAAGGTCTGTTTTTTACTAATTCTAGAATCTGGAAAGCCATTTGATGAGGTAGGTGGGGTGTACTATTCTCTAAATCGAAGATTATTAGGTTTGAATCCTGAATATCAACAGCTCCTACAACAGACAATAGTAATTTACGCTGTGCTGGGCATGTTTGCAGCACCTCCAAAGCCAACATTGCCGAAGGAGAAATAGCTAAATCTTCAACAATGTTACAATTCTAAGCAGCTCTCGCATGTGGATTGAAAGCTAATTTCCGAAGTATACCTTTAGTGGGTGGTTTGATTACTAAGTTAGGGTTAGGTTTCTCGATTTGTAGCGGATCAGAACTAGGAGGAGTTGTAGTGGATGGGTTTGAATTAGAAGATTCTACTTCTTTAACACCAATAGGACTTTTACTACCATAATCTTGCAATCGCGTCACAAAACTGACATGAGACATTATCATAATGGGTTCTTCTGAGGCATTTGAGGAAGAACCAATCATCTTACTATCTTGACTAGGAAAAGGATCTTTCAAGACAACAGGCGTTTGAGAGCCTTTGATGAATTTCGAAACCTCTGCTCGATGTGGGCATTCTCTTGTAAAATTCTCCTCATCAAAAATGAGACAAGGATAGCGAGGTTTACGTTTCTCATCAGTAGATTCATTTTTATCGGTTTTCTCTTTTGAGTTTTGTTTATTTTTCTTCTTCCCCTTCTTTTTACCACTGGATTTTGATTTGGCCGTAGATGATTCTACGACATGGATATTGGCAGGTATTTCAAGGAAGAGTCTCCTATCAGGGAATCTGGTAAAGTTATAATAGGAGAAGAATTCTTCAAAGATTTCATCTTACTTTTGGTACTAACTGAACCAATCATACCATCATTGGCATGAGGCCCTGAAGGAGCTGTAATTTTTTGATTGTGTTTCAAAAGGTCGAGGATTTTTTCATGTAAAGTACCTAACTGTGTATAGCCCAGGTTAAGGTACTAAGCTTGAGCAATTACTTGTTCTTCAGTAACAACTCCCGCCTTAGCTACATCTTCAGTGATTTTAGGTAATAATGATTTAACAAACCATTCCGCTAAAATTTTATCCAGAATAAAAACTTTCACCAAACGTCGTCTACATCGCTATTCATGAATATGATCAGAAATATATGTGGATGTGGATTGTTTTAATGAAGTTAACAATTTCGTGCCATTGTCGTATCTAACAGGCAACTGAAAATGAGTTAAGAAATAAGTGGCTAACTGACTAAAATTCTAAAAAGAGCCTCGTGGTAACTCAATGTACCATTTGGTAGCAAGACCAGTCAGAGTGCATTGAAAAAGACGTAAGTGAATTGAATCATCAATAATGGAATTAGATGCACACCAGAGGTGATAAGTCATCACATGATTTTACGGATCCTCTCCTGACTTACCATTGAACTTCGGGATATCACTGGGAAACTTATTAGGCATTGGCGGCCAATATGGAAGATAGTTAATTGGATCGTTCATAAGGCGCGACAAATCAGGTAAATCCAAAGTTACAATAAAAGGTAACTGACAGTTAGGGTCTCGAAAACCTTGGGTAACAAGACCAGCCCCAGGAGGATGATATCCAGGATAACCTATAATTGGATTTGCATTTGGAATATGGAAACCAAGATTAACTGGACCAAACTGGGGTTGTAGAGGCTGCTGATAAGTATAGCTAGGGTACGGTTGATACTGATAAGATGGGTTTTGTATAGTAGGACCAAATTGATACTATCCCTGGTACGATTGATAAGTAAATTGTGGTTGACTTGTGACAACTGTACTTGGTCCATGTTGTCCTACAGGCATCTAGAATGAAGTCTGAACTATAGGTCCTGACTGTGGTAAAGAGGCTTGAGGAATTAGCACTGATACAGGAACAGTAGAAACCAGAGCTACCAATACTCCAGAAGTAGGTGGGGTAGTTGAATAGAAGCTATAGTTATTGCAGCAACAGCTTGAGGCAGAGTTCAAGGTGAGCTAGGCCCAAACTAATGAACTACACCAGGTGCAGAAGTTTGAATAACAGGCTGGACAGGTTGCTGGGTTAGACCAGAAACCAAAGGTTGTCCAGGTTGACTTGAGAACTGCACATTAGGTTTCAAAGTCTGTTGAGTTTGAGATGAATCCCACACCATGTTCATTCTAGGGTATGGATCCATAAAAGGTTGAGCATATGGAGGACCATAACTGGGTTGAGCATAGGGCTGATAATTAAAAGGTACATTTCCAGCTCCTTGTATAAATGGTTGACCAAAAGGTGGTTGGAAACCTTGAGTTGGGTACTGACCTTGAGGTTGATAACCTTGAGGCACATACTGAAACTAGGGTTGACCTTGAGGTATATATTGAAATTGGGGTTGACCTTGAGGTATGTACTGAGTCTGGGGTTGACCTTGAGGTATGTACTGTCCCGAAGGTATGTACTATCCTTGAGGTTGCCCCCCAGGCAGTAACTGACTACATTGAGGTTTCCCCCTAGGTGTAATTGATTACTTTGAGGTTGCCCCCTAGGCTATAACTGACTACCTTGAGGTTGCCCTCCAGGTGGTAATTGACTACCTTGAGGTTGTGGATCTGGAATAGTACTAGACATCATAAGAATTTCTTCTACGCTCAACGGTTGAGTTCCGTTATTACCAGTTGATATCTCACGTTCAATTGGTTGAGGAGATGCTCCTGAAAAAGTATTAGTGAGTGACTGGTACCCAAAAGGAACAAAAGGACAAGCATATAAAAATGTTTTTGGTGTTTGGGAAAACATAGATGACTGTCTCGTCATATTCAAAGAAGGATAATAACCTCTGGGCGTAGGGTGAAAAGGAATTAGAGGTGGTGAAAACTAAGCCTGGGTTTTCTAAAAAATTTATCAATGATATGTACCAAGCATCACTCCTAAAAGGACTGTAGAAAATTGATTCACACTCCCTAAGTTCTAAAGTTGGTTTATTTTTAGGGAGAGTTATATCTTCGTTCGGACTAAGAAGTTCTTCAATAGAAATGAGTCTAGAAGGAAGATTTTAGGTAATGATATTGCCTACCTTGGGTGAACTAGGACCACTAGAAGTTGGAGAAGCAAATCTTGAAGATGGAGTAGGAGCAGGTTCAGTTTCAGGCTCAGAAATTTCAAGTTCTTCAGCTAATTCACTAGTAGGAGAAAAACTACCAGTAACTTTGGAAAGTGAAATTGGCTTAGGAATATACTCTGTTGTCTGTACTTGATAATCAAGATGAACAATTAAGGAAGACTATCCGGCTTCTGGTGACCCAACTCTACTGTCACTAGGTGATACAAGAGCTCGTAGCCCTTCAAGCTAGCTTGGTGTATACTCGAGAGGTTACCCTCGAAGTCTATGAGATTGTCTCGGTAATTCAGCCATGATTAAATATTTAATTACCCACACGCAAACAAAGAAATTTTTTAATAAATCTACCTAAAGTCTATAAAGAAACAAACAATTGAATCACATGCCTAAAAAATCTAAGAGTTCAAACCACACACAAACAGTAACTTCATTTACTAAAAACACTAGTTGGTGATGAAATCCAACGTCATAGAATTTAATATAGAAAGGATGGTTGGAACAGTTACCCCAACAACCTGCTTAATGAAACAGACTGGCACAAGTGTCTTCACAAAACCATCTCGAGTGAAGAGAACCCCCAAGAGAGTCCAAGTGAGTCTAGTCAATGTCTGCTCCAGGTACAGTGAGACCTGTCCTTCACCATCACCTTAGGAAATAATCGTAAGTTTATGGGCACTAAGGTTACCAATAGTAACAAATACAACTGGGGGAACAGTCTACGATCCGATCTACACACAAGGGTAGAGTAACAAAGCTCAATCCCCTTGAAGGCTCCTCGACATGATTAACCTGAGGTTTACCAGCAAGTGACCCCAAGCTCCTCAACAACGGTTAATCCAAGGTTTACCATTTATAATACGCGCAAATCTTCTATATTTCCCAATGAAACATACTTGATTATCTCAAAGGTTCGGATATGATCTCGTGATTGACTCCTTTAAGAGAAGCTTCCCAGATTATATCAATTACAATTGGATTTATTTCCTACCGCATGATATAGCTACTTGTTTGTTTTAACTATCTTGGAGAGATAATTACTCCCTACTTCAAGATACTAGCCTAAGCTATATTGGTGATGAGAGCCCTAGAAAATAAAAAGATTGCTAGATCAATTTTAATTAAGCATTACTTTTATAGGTTGTTTCTTAAGTCAATAGGTAGGAAATGAAACTTTGATGGTGTGAAGACTCGACTCCAAAAACACTAAAAAATGAATCTAAAATGATAAACAATTCGTTTTTCTTTCAATGGAATTCTAGCTAAAAGAAAGAGTTTGAGAATGCAATTCTTTGAGAGACAAATCTTTCTTTCAACATGTAAATGAAAAGAAAACCTTTTTGTCTTTTTAAATAAGAACTCAAAATGAGACTACTAATTATGCTCACAATAAATTCCTTTCCTTTTCAACACTCAAAACTACAAAAAACAATTTCTTTTAAAAGAGATCTACAATTCCTAGAAAACACTCAAAACTACAAAACTAATCTTGAGATCTAAAAACTTCTTAAAGCCTAATTGAAATAAAAGCTTCAATTATTTTTTAGGATGTTTTACTTAATTGTTCAATAAACTAAGGATTAATTCGTTCAGAATAACAAATCAATAAAAAAAAAAGACATCCAAATATGTTTTCTTTTATAAAAATGAAATTTGAAACTTACAACCAAGTTCGTTCAAAGATTTGCAAAGAGAAAATGAAATCTATTTCTCAGCAAGGACAAATTTCACAAACCAGTCAAACTCGTCAAGAAGACAAAAGGACACCATGGTAATCTAAGTTTTCTTAGGCTTCTGATCTTTGAGTCACTACAGAGACCAAGTGAAAACCACTCTAGGCATGCAAAACTTCTAGAAAATCATCTAAAACAAAAAATACCAATGGAACTCATTTACAAGAGATTTTGGACAGAATACATGCAGATCTAGTTAGACACTAAAATTCGTAAATGAAACCTAAACTTAACTGGAAGAAAACATTTTTGGTTTTTTAAAAAATTTCACAGGGTCTGCAAGCTTCTAGTAGAACCAGATGCAGTACCGCTCTGTGTAGTAAAAGAAAATGTGGAGATGCTCGCACTGTCTATAATAAGAAAGTGCGGTCCTCTTGAAAACTTTGAAAAGGCAAAAAATAATCCAGATCCTAAAAAATACCCAATCCCACACACATCAGGCAAAAACTAGAAACTAGAACAAGTTTCTCAAGTCAAAGACAAAGCAAAACCAAAAAACCAAATTCAGATCCCCAGTGGAGTCGCCAATTTGTTGGCCGGATAAATCGATCTTGTAGATAAGGCTGATCTCCCTAGTATCAAAAGATATCTAGCAACAAGCAGGACAAGAAAATCTATCTTTCTCTGAACATATACGATTCATAACAAAAACTATAGAGGTGTTTAGGCCCTACCTTAAGTCCAATGCTAGTTTGTAGTAGCCATCCTTCAACCGTCTAAAAGAGTTTCCTTTTGAGAACTTGCAATCACAAATAAGCACACATCAAATAACACCTGCATAGCTAATATCATAAATCATGTTCATTATGGTGATCAAGGAATCCATAAAATAAGCCATAAAACACAACTTATTGAGAAAAGCAAACTTATTTGTATTAACTTGAAATAGAAGAACCTTACAACCTTTTCAGCCTTGATGTTGTACAAGCTCTTCCCCAAGTCCGAAACAGGAATCTCCTTTACTTTGACAAGCCTCACACCCTTCCAAATGAGATCAAAGAGGTATGTAATCTCTCCTCACAAAAGCTCAATTAGGAAGACTAAGTTCCAGCAGCATTGCAACTGAAAAATATTCAGCTTTTTAACCTTTCTAGTAACCAACCCAATGCTTCATTTTATAGTGCAAAGGAAGGAGGTTACAGGTCCATGTATGAAGGGATAGAGTCCTCCTTCAAAGGGATAAGCTCCTCACATCAAGGGGTTAGCTCCTTAAGGTATGGGATGCATGAACCTTAAGGGAGCGAACTTTCCACCTCAATATTCCCTCTAGAAGTTTCTAGAAATTACTCAAAGTGAGTTTTAAAGAATATAATTGTGCCTTCTTAACTTTACAGGGGTCTGCACCCATAACATAGAGACAGAGAGGTCAAGTGCGCAGGGAACATCACCATTAGGTGCAGGACCGCAAGTAATGCTAAGAGAAAGTGTGGAACCAGAGTTTTAGAGACTTTTAAGGGCTTTCTCTTATTTTCAAGGCTTGATATGAGGAAATGAGGCTTAAGACTTGCAAAGGAGGAAAGTATGAGTGACAATGGATTCATACATATTATAAAATGCCAAGGTGAGAATTTTTTGTGAAACAATAAATGAGTTGATGTCGAACACCACACATAATATTTTGGTCAAAGGAAAATGATATAAACTTGTCACCAAGAGCGAGGAAACTTTCCATTGATGTATGCAAGCACCAAGGTACAAAGGGGTACTTATAAGTCAACTTTCTCGATAATGAGTTGATGTCAATAGGAAGCAACCGATCACAGGAGGGCCTTGATGTATACCCCATCAACAACATGAAATGGGTATGATGATTTGAGACAAAATGATTAGAATGATTTTGATACGAAACTGAATCATGAAAGAAATACATGTAATGAAGGCTCAAGAGTATTGCAATAGATATTAACTAAATGACTTCTCTTAAACAAAATGACAACATTGAATGGAGTTGGTAGCATTGACCCAAAAGAAAAAGTGGAGGCTTTCAAATGGTATGATAAACCAAGAGACAAGAAAATTTCCCAACCCAAAAACAACAAAAATGAAGTGGAAGAGTGTCAGGTTCAAGAGTGGAGTACCCTGTTTTCCCAATTTCCCCTTCCATACCTGTTAGTACATCTTTATTTTTTAACAAGCTTGAGGAGGATAACATATGATTGATTTGTAAGTTCATCCTTCATATGAATCCCTCTGAGAATATTTAACAAACCTAGAGAAGGAGTGGTTTCGTCTTGTCATGAACGATGAGTCGATTTTTGTTTGATGTTTTAACGAGTCCAACGAAGGTAAAACTCAACATTTTTTTCATGTTTAGAGAGTTTGAAAAAAGAGGCAAAAAAGAAAACTCCAGACATTCGTTTTCATAAATAGCCCTTTAGGTCCGAAAGGAAGAAAATAATACCCAAGAGAATCTCTTAGGCATGTTCGACTAAGGTATTCCTTTTTCATAAGTATTCTATCACAGCCTGAAAAAGGGTTAAGCTTATACTGATTAGACACCTTCTCATTTACTTTAATGAGTTAGAAAAGACAAGTGCTCGACAATATTTTTATATTTTGGGAGACTAAAAAGAACTGAAAGAGAACTCCTTCTGGAGGAAAGAGTAGTATAAATGATAGCAACTGATTTCGATCATGATGGAACTACTTAAAAAATGCAAAGGTCATGAGGTTGGCTTATAAGGCCACTCATCATAGTATAAATAATAGCAACTGATTCTAATCATGATGGAACTACTCAAAACATGCAAAGGTCATGAGGTTGGCTTATAAGGCCACTCATCACAATTATTCCTCAGGTGAGGATTAAAAAAAAAACAAGAAAAAGTGTATGAATGGCCAAGTAGATGGTGACAATGGAATGGTAAAACAAAGGCTCATCTGGCAGAAATACGACAATAAACTTGGCAATCACGAGGGCTAGGATGAGAATTGTTTCATTTTTACTCAATCTTGAAACATGGGAAACTATGGTTGAGAATAATTGAATATGGTTTCATTTTTTCACAAGCTTGAAAAATGAGAAAAACTATGCTTGAGAGTGGTTTCATTTTTACAAAATCTTGAAACAAAGGAAAACTATGATTGAAATAAGTTTGTACGCGCCGAGCATAATGACTCAATTCAAGGTACATCCCCCCAAACTTAATTTATTTCACCTAAATAGACTATCAGTTACTAACAGGTGGATGGAATTAAGGTTCATTTACGAGATCAAGTGAAAGATTAGACTCGAAATTTACAAGATCTAATCAAAGACTCAAATTGAAAGGGGATTTGTTTTAGTTTTTAATGAGCTTAACACATGAAAAAACCTATGCTCATGACACCTTGTTTCATTTTTCAACGAACTTGAAATAAGAAAAGGATCTTTTCTCTGGCACCTTGTTTCATCTTTTAACGATCTTGATACAAGAAAAGGAACTCTTCTCTAGAGACTTTGATTCATTGTTTAAGGAGCTTGACACAAGAAAAGGAACTCTACTCCGAGAACCTTGATCGTGAACTGCAGAAGGTCATGGCTTCCAAGAGGTTCTCATCACATGGGAGAGTAACACTCTGGAAGGGATAAATATCAAGGGATCCAATGTAAATATCAAACTCCAGTACCCCCAATAAAGGATTCACCATATCACCTACTGGATCTAGGTCGAAAGAAGTTGAGTAGACAATGAAAGGCTCATCTTCATTAGTAGGTATGTGAATGGTATAGGTTGTCACATAATTAACTTGTGACGGGGAAGATACCACTTTCATATAAGGATCATTTAGGGAAGTTAGTTGATTGGGAGTCAAATTAGGACCAAGGAACAAAAGCTGGTTGATAGTCATGATTCTTCCTTCATGTGGGAAACACATCACACGAAAGAGTGAAGAGACAAGAGCTCCCATGACATAAACATAGTCACAATTAAGGAGTAAATTAACATCCAAAAGGACTTGGACTACCATCACATCGATATAGATAGTCTTTCCTCCGAAAGTAATAGGTAACTTAGGAAGTATCCATAATGGTTGAGTAGTTCCTTAGTTAAAAGCCAACCGATTTTGGGAAACAGGAACAAGTTGTAGAGAACCTAAAGCTTTTCAAGTAGTTGGAGGACAAAATACTAACATATGCACCTTCATCTATGATTCTGCTAGGTATGACCACATTATAAGCTTGTACTATGATATCAAAGGCCACGTAAGGAGGAAAAAGATATCATTCCAATCGATTCCAATCAAAGGAAGTGATTGTATTACTTGGAGGGGGGTGATGTGGGAATGAGAGAACTATCCCCTTGTGTTGTGGGAACTAGAATATTGTCCCCCTGTACTGTGGGAATGGGGGTATTTCCCTCTTTTTCATTGGAATCTGAAGAAACAAGAATATTTGAGTGGTATGAGACTCACTCTCTCTAGGAAAGGTACAATCAACTGAAGTTTGGATCGAGTCAACCATTTTATCAAATAATGGTTTGTAAGGAATTGCATCATTAGATTTACATTCAGAGAGAGTGGTATTGACGGGAGATGGATTATGATCAATGACTTCATCAACTAGTGGAAGATTGGGAGAAAGTTTTCTGTAACCAACTGGAAGACGAGGCTGAGAAGGTTTTCCAACACTTTTGAGGCTTCATCCATAATAATAAGGAAAAAGGTGAATAGGATGATTCCCTTCACATAACTTACAGGGAAATTTGACTTTACCCTTTTTCCCATGGAAGTTACTATCATTAGTTGAGGGTTTGTCATAAACATGATCTCCAAAAGCCCGGGACAAAGGTTGATATGAGCATGTGTACCACACTTTTAATACCTTGGGAATATGAGGATAATCTCTATGAAGGTGCTCACCCTTACATAACATGTAAGATGATTTAACTATGTCGGATTGATTGGAAGGTTCTTCTATACTATTTTCATCCGTAGCAATGGTAGATTGGTTTCCCCCTGCTTATTTTTCTTCTTCTTCTTCTTCTTCTTCTTCTTAGCTTCCTAGTTACTAGAATCAATAATTTCACCAAGTGAGGAGGAAGAAAGATATGAAAAAACAATAGGTGAAGAAGGAAAATTGTCATGTTTATGATCAACTTGAGGTTGATATTGTTCAAGTGGAGGAGAACTTGGTTGAGAAGTAGTTTGGGCATTGATAACCATAGTGGTCGAAAACAACCAAACTGACAAACCAATGGTAAATCTAGGAAGGGACAATGTTGCCATATAAGAAGCACCAATATTTCCAAAAGAAGGAAAAGGACCAGGATTCTTGTCAGGGGGTTTCCTTGAATGGGGGAGTCCGGAACTGTTACCATTAGTCTCAACCTAAGATCTACTAAGGATTTGTTTCAGGGTAAGGATGTTGTTCCACAGTTAATTAATTGATTTTAGAAATTAAAAACACAAAATAAAACAAAGCAGAAAACTAGGCAAAAGGTTTACCAAGCAACTATGAACTACAATATACACCTTGGAGAACTAAGGTCTTAACATACATGCAGGAGATCTCCCTGAATGTTGTGTTCGGTGTATCACAGTGTATAAGGCATCTGACTCCATTATGTATGGATGGATAGAAACCTATGGTGGAATTCCAAAAATATACTCGATGGTACGTTGAAGTGTAGTCTGTAGTAGTGTTTTCTAATGTGTAACCGTTCAATGAGAGCATTCCCATATAATTTTCATGCGTGAGGCAACATCTAATATACCCAAAGGTACGTGGAGAATGATCGTATACACTTACATACGTGGAATAGGATATCACCCCCGAAATGAAACATTCTGACAACTCCCACGTTTAAAGACGTTGGAACATGTCTCTAGCCTAGACCTCTATGTGTGTCGTTAAGTTTCAATTGCTCCTTAGGTTAATTGAGACGAATTTTAAATTTTATCTTGAATTATGTTTCGATTTCAAGGCTCAAAACTTAATGTCACATGAACAAACCTATGATGGAACTAATATGAAAAAAAACACTCTTTTCATTTTCCTTTTAACAATGAAAGGACTAACTAATTAGGGGAAGAAGAAATCAATCAACAATGCAACAAACAAGTGATGCAACTATCAATCTCCTCAACTTCACTATTCTAATCAAAATCAAAGCCCTATATGCGATGCAACAACATTTTTATTTTATTTTTTTTTAATGTTTCAAATGCAAAGAAACATATCGATGAAACTTTACCATTGACAAAAGGAAACCACAAAAACTTTAACTGTAATGTAAAAGTGACTTTTCATATTCAACAATAAATCTATGCATACAACCCAAATTTGACAAGTAGAAAGAAAGGACGAAACAAAATCTCATCATAAAGGTGATGTCATTAAGAGATAATTAACACTCATACACAATTTAGCAACCCACCCGATGATTGAGGGGGAATTGTTTTGCAAAAATGAAAGAAAAAACATGCAATTTCACACACAAAACCCTAGAAATGAAAATACTTTTCTTTTGAAGTCACTTAATTTTTGAAAATGAAGAAAACTAAGATGCAAAGTCTAATCACTTATTCAAATAAGCTTTTCATAATTATGACTAGAACACCAATTCATCTAAGCACTCAAAGATCAAACGAAATTATTTTGTAAACAACCTAATTATAAGAACAAAGGAAAATTTCAAACAAATCCTTACCAAATGTATCAATACAAAAGAAAACCAAATGGAGGCTTCAAAGGGACGATAAGGCACTGAGAGAATCAAGGAAGAGAAGCTGGAATTAAGGTTGGATCAGAGAGACAATCAAAGCAAAGACAAACTTATGCATGAACATGGGCCAATGCGATGCAGAGAAGGCACCAATACTATGCAACACAGCCACATAGAAGGCTGGGGTGAGGTGAAACACTCTTTCAGAAGACCAAAGGGTGTGTTGGTCTAGGGATGAAAAATTTCGACACAAGGATTGTAATTGAGACTCAATGAAAGGTATTCCTATGTTTGTTTCTTGACTAGATAATATAGTAAAGGATTAGAAAAAAGGTAAGAAAAATAAAATGGAAAAAAAAACCACCACGGGAATACATCGATCCCCAACAGAGTTGCCAGTTTGTTATGCGGAATCTATCAATTCAGACATAAGTATCTTCCCTAGGCTTGGTGGACTGACCTAGGACAACAGAAAGACAAAGGCACTAATGTTTTCCTTAAAGTATATAAATAATGGGATGAAGCCTACCTGATATCCATAGTACACTTCGCTCCTTCCTTAGCTTGAATGCTCCAATCCTAGCTCCAAATGCTATTATTAGAATCTACATAGTCAGGTAACATAATCCAAAAATCCATTGAATCTATGTAGCATAATCTAATCACTTTATTCAATAGATCAACATGGTATTGAAATATATGAAACCATAACATCATATATAGGAAAACAAAGAACTCTTTGAATTAATAGAAATAGACTGAGTTACAACCAAAAATAGGTGTTGATATTGTAAAATAGTTCCTCCAAGTTGACTTGTCCTTTCCTTGCCACAAAGTTCACCTCTAATCACCTTAACGCATGGGAATATATCGCTCACATCAACATCATAATGGTAGAATCAATCTCCAAAATTGAACCCCTAGCTTGTGGATGGCCACAAATATATAGAATGTGACAGTAAGTTGGGAGTTCTTATACATTTACCAATCTTGGGATTTAGATCCAATCTTGATGGGAGGATATGATCAAATAATAAGGGATGAATACTCCAAGTTAGGATAGGATAGGATCTGAGATTTCTATATGAGGTAAATGGTTACAACAGATCCTAGAAGCTTTTGGAAGAAGAGGCTTCAGGATTCTCTCTTTTTTTCCCAATTTTTTAGAACTAACATAGGTGCGTAATGCAGCAACTTGTAGGTGATCAACATAGTCCATAATGGATAAACTTGGTTTTCAACATTGTTCAGTAGGAGACTAGGGATCATTAGTCCTTAAAATGACTAAAACAAGGTGCTTTCGGAGGGAATCTCAGGGATAAGAATGAGTCATGCTTAGGGATTTGTGTTGTGATGATGAGAAGAAGGTCAAAGGATGTTGATTGTTCCAGTTGAAGGCCTATTGACTAGATGTAAAAAAATGGCCTACAACACACCTCACAAATATACCTTCTTTATATCATCACTGAGTAACTTCTCTAGGCACAAAAGCTTTTCTTTTTAAGGTTGATCAATCGTTATTGCTTCAACTTCTCCTATCAATTACCTTGCAACTAAAACACTTCAGCTCTGAGATCATAGTTTCTTCAACTCTTATGTTATTTGTGTTCATCTCCCTTTTTGGCCTTGGATCCATGTCAAGGCATTCCCTTGCACCTCACTGTAACATAGTTTAGAGGCATGTAGTTGCGACATCTCTTCTTGTCGAGATAGTATATTTCCATTTTGTTTGTAAGCATCTTTCAATTATTTGATATTAATGAAATGAATAATTTTTTTTCATCTCTATGTTTATGTGTATATCTTTATTTTGTTGTGTTCCTATATAAGTTAAAATCAGTGGTATCATAGCAGTATGCTCTTTTTCTATTTTTCTTTGAATGTCCCTGACAAGGTCAAGGTATAAAGAGTTAGGGATCAAACTAGTGGAACCTTTGCAAGACTAGCCTCACAACCCCAGATGACCTCCCATGGCAAAAGAAAGTACAGGCGAGGGAAAAGGAGATCCTTTCCAAATATTTCTTGATGTAGACCTCGAGCGATATAGGAATACGATGATGGATAAATTTGAATAGATGCTTTGGCAGCTATCCACAGGTGGCACATATTTGTCCTAGCCACTTTGGAGGCACCAGTCCCTTTAAGGTACAAGTCAACTTTGACATTTCCATATTTGAAGGCCAGATAGATGCAAACACTATACATAGATGGTTAAATATTTTGGAAGGATATTTTCAATTCATGACTTTTCCAATCGAGAAAAGATTACATTTGCACTCCTCAATGCTGCCTCCCATGTCAAGGACTGGTGGGAAACCTACTTTGAACACAAGGACGAGAGGGAACCCTCATTGTTTTCAGATGCACCCACTTGGAATTCTATCTGAGATACCGTGAAGGAACAATATTATCCTGTCAAAAGCTATGAAGATAAATACATAAATTGGACCATGTTGTGAAAGGGAAGGGACCAAGACATGTCGAATTTCACAAATATTTTTCATACCCTTCAAACAAAGTCAGGTATCAAGGATTATGAGCAACATTTTCTACTCAAGTACCGCAATTTGCTACATAATTACATCCAGGATGAGATGCAGTTCCTAGAAATATCCTCACTTAGTGCTGCCTATCAATACGTTGTCAAGATCAAGCAAAAATTTAAACAAAAGAAACTATACTTTCGATCTTCGAATTCGAAGCAAGGAAAAGGCGCCTCTGAACTGAATAACAAAGGACAAAGCCAAGCCGAGGTGAACTAGGAAAACCCATCGAAGTGCAAGCAAAGAAAAAAACCACGAAGATAAAGAAGCATATAGGGAAATGGTTTAAGTTCCATAAGATCCCGTCTCACAACACAAGTGAGTGTGGAGCGAGGAAATCACTAGTGGTTGAGCTAAAGGATTCCAAATCAAATGCATGTCCCGAATTTGAGTTAGAACCTGACAAGGGGAATGACAAAGGGAAGCATATTATTGATGAAAATCATAGTTCCACCATTGACACCACTAAGATCTAAAATATTGAGCTCGAAGATCTAGAGGAGGGGGGGAAACTATTCCATGCACAAATGTGGGTTAAGTATTCTCCGATGTAGTTCATTATCGATAACAGAAGCCAAAAGAACCTAATTTCAAGAGAGGTCATGAAGTGGTTGGGCCTACTGACCACAACACACCCGCATTCCTACACCATTGGGTGACTTTACCAAGGACGAGATATATGGGTCAACCACATTATCGCCTTCCCTACAACATCAAGCCCTTCACATATGAGGTACTGTGTGATGTTGCACCTCTTGAAGTTTGTGATGTATTATTAGGCCAACCACATTTCTGGAAGTGTCATGCTATGTATGAGTCTAGGCCTCACACTCTTATTATTTCTTTGAGAAATAAGCTGTACATGATACCAGAGGTAGTACCACCTACCTCCATCTCTTTGATCTCCATGAAGCAATGTAGTACGATCATTTACCATACTAGGAAATTTATATTCCTTATGATTCACCCTTAAGGAAAGTAGAAGACTGTGGCCACATCCAAAACCTCTAGACATGGCTCCTCCACACGACAGTAACAGATGAACAAGGTCATGGAGGTGTATAATGACATCTTCACCTCACCCACAAGGGCACCCTTGCAGTGTTAGGTCAAGCACTCCATCGATATGACCCTGGGCGCATCGCTACCCTACAGAATGATCTACTGATGCTCTGTTTTGGAGAACGATGAAATTAAGAGGTAGATTCAAGAGCTATTGCAGAAATGGAAAATCAAGCCAAGTTCATCACCCTGTGGGAGCCCAATCATGTTGGTACATAAGAAAGATGACACCTGGAGACTCTATATTGATGATCAAGCATTGAATAGGATTATTGTTTGGAATAGATATCTAATCCGATAGGTTGATGACCTTATGTACCAGCTCAAGGGGACCAAATATTTCAACAAGATTTATTTGAAGTACGGATATCACCAAGTGCCAATCGTACCCTTTTATGTGTGGAAGACTACCTTCAAATCCAAGGAGGTCTTTTTTGAATGGTTGGTCATGCCTTTTGGGTTGATGAATTCCCCCAAAACCTTCATGAGGATGATGGAAGACATCTTGCGACCCTCCACCAAATCATTTGTGGTAGTGTATTTGGATGACATCCTGATCTTCATCCAGAGTTGGGAAGAGCACCATTTGGCTAGCCATCCAAACTCTACAACAACACAAGTTGTGTGCCAATTTGGAGAAATGCACTTTTGGTATGAACCAAGTTCAATATCTTGGGTACATCATTGATGAGTGGGGTGTGCATGTGGACCCAGCCAAGATATACGTTATTCGAGATTGGCCTGCCCAAACCACTCTAACACAGCTATGCATCTTTCTAGCTCTTGCCCATTTCTACACAGGTCTGTGCTGGGTTTCTCTCATATCACTTGGTTGTTGATTCAAGTGAACAAGGGCAGAGTAAAATAAAATGTCTTCTGGTATGAATCCCAATAGAAGACATTTTTTGAGTTGAATCATCACCTCTTCTCTACACTAGTACTCACATTACCAGACTTGCAACAACCATTTGAGACTGAGATCGATGCCTTCGACTACACTATCGAGGAGGTTCTTACTTAGCAGGGGCATCTAGTGAAATATCACAATGACACACTTTTAGACACAATACTAAAGTATTTCACCTATGACAAAGAGATGTATTCCATTGTGCAGGCCTATCGATAATGGAAGCATTACATTCTAGGGAAGGAAATGGTCATCCACACATACCACTAATGCTTGCAGTTCATACGAACATAAGGAAAGTTACAGAATGATCGTCATCAGAAATGGGCCACATATCTACAACAATTCCATTTGAAAATTAGTTACAAGAAAGGAAACACCTATAATGTTGCATATTGTCTCATTCGACCACCAGTTATGGAACTGGCCACTTTTCTCAACTCTTATGGACACGAGACTTTGGGGTAGCCACATCTTTACAAGAGTGATCTAGAATTCGGCAACACAAACTAGATGCTCTTGGACGAAAAGCAAGTTCCCAATTTTAACCTCCAAGGCATAATGTTATGCCACGTGGGACACATTTGTGTTCCTTCAAGCGAGCATGCCAAGATGATTTTGGAGGCACACTACAGTCAGTTCGATGGACATTTCAGAGTAGTGAAAACAGTGGCATTGCTACAAAAGTATTTTTATTAGCTAAACCTTCGACATAATGTTGGGAAGTACATTATATCATGAACTGCTTGTGTTATTTCCAAACCAACAATCAAGAAGAAAGAGCTATCTACTCCTCTTCCTACTCCTAGTTGGCCTTGGGAATTCATCTCCATGGATTACACGTCAAGCCTTGCTTCTACTAAGCATGGAACTGACTGCATTTTTGTGTTCATCGAAAGATTATCTAAGATGGCCATTCTAGTGGTATGTAAGAAGGGTATCAAAACAAAATTAAATGCTAAGCTCTTCTTTCAATGAGTGTGGGTACACTTTGGGATCCCATAGTCCATTATCTGAGATTAGGAAAAAAATTCCTGATTACATTTTGGTCAAGCCTCTGGTTGATGCTGGATACCAATCTCACTAAGTCCATGACCTTCCACCCCCAAATTGATGGCCAAACAAAGGTCATCAACAGGATGATCATGTGGATTTTTCACATGTACAAATCAAAGATTCCACCCACATGGGATGAAAGCCTCCCCTATGTCCAACACAACTAGAACAGATCTCTCCATAGTTTAGATGGCAAGAAACTCTTTCAGGTGGGACTAGGATTCCAACCACTATGTTCCATTGATGTTGCCATACCATTTGTAGTTACTCAGGTAGATTCATCTCATGTCCAGTCTAAATATTACAGGGCTAAGAACTTCATTGAGTGCATTTAGCACATCTGCTAGTAGGTCCATGACATATTGGACAGAGTCAATGGTAGGTACAAGCAGCGTCATGATTAACATCAGGTTCCACACAAGTTCTAGGCGGGTGACAAAGTTTGGTTACAATTGCAGAAGGAGCACCTTATTGGGCCCCACTGCAATCTTTGCTCACTTCGATATGGGCTATACAACATCACCAAGGTTGTAGGGGATAATGTCTTAGAGCTTAAAATTCCACCATTCCTTGGCATGCACCCTGTATTTAATGTATATTGTCTGCAACCATACTTTCCCCCATTGTTGGACACATTTTATGTTTCTGAGAAGCTGACACCAATAGAGCTTAACCCAAGCTACATTAAACATGCCACAATTGATGGGATCATGGACACACATATCAAGAACACTCTCTAGCATAGGATCCATCTATATCACGTTTTCAAAGTAGATCAACTCCTTCACCAGGGCAAGTGATTACTAGGGACTAGGTTTAATAGAAATTTCCTCACCTCATGGAGGCTCTACATGCAATGGGGACCATTTCTTCCTGGGGGGGAGGACTGATCCAGGTGGATATTGGTGGGTACCTTCCTATTCCACCTAAAACTCCAGTCAATTTCATTAGTTTCATTGATTATAACAACATTTACTATTTTAGCATTTTTTCGGATCCTGAACTTCCAAAGCTATTTTGACTCCCTAAAAATGTTTTTTTTTTAGGTTTGCAGCAGGCCCATTTTCATAGGAAAGGGAGTGCCAAAAATATTATATTACTTATAGATATCATTCCAAAGAGGTATTGTAAGTGCCAAACGAATATCATATGACCAAGTTATGACCCCAAGAAGTTGGTTGCCCAACTAACCCTAATGGGGCCCACAAACTCTTGATGTTCCATCTCTTGGGGCTAGGGTTTTGGTTTCTTAGGGTTTTACTTTGTTGTTCAATAATAAAAAATCCCTTTAGCCTGATTGTAACATAGTTCAGAGGCATGTATCCACCACATCACTTCTTAGAGATAAGCTACCATCGTCGAGCTAGTATATTTCCATTTTTTTTGTAAGCATCTTTCAGTTCTTTGATATTAATGAAATGAAGATTTATTTCTACTTCATATTTAGTCTTATGTGTATATCTATATTTGTTTGTGGTCCTGCATAAGTTTAGATCATCAACAGAAAAGGAGGGTCCATTATTATGGTTCCAGTTATGGTTTCCATTGAAATAATTAGATGTTGTGGACTGTCTCATGCCATAAGTATGGTTGACAAGATTTGCACCCCCTCATGTGGTAACAATGATATGGCGAGGGGGGCGGAGTCGACTATAATGGTTTTGTTGTGTCAGAAACTTGCTCCCTTATGCAACTCCATGTCTTCATTCTCAATCTGACAGCATCCACTCTTATAATTTGTCATGACCATGCTCATCTAAGTTGAAACCCAACCAAACCAAATAAACTTTCATTATCATTAAATTTTGAGACCTGGAAGGCTAACTATTTAAATCCATTTATTCCTATAAAATTCATAGTTTATAGAGATACAATATTCACAAGAAATAATAGTTTGTAAACAAAATATGTTTAGATGATAAGGATTGTACATTCACCCAAGATTCTCTTGCATTAGACACCCTAGGTAGGAGAAATGTTCCATGAGATTGTACTCATGAACATTTGGTCCAGTCTAGAACTAGAATTCCATTCTTAGCCAATCTATTTCTGTTCAACCAAGAGCCCTCCTCAACTCATTTTTCCTTCATCTAACTAGATGCTCCATGTATTATTTCCCATGTGTGGCCTTTGTGACTCTATAATTAATAACTACACCAAATTCTTCACATTGCTTCTCATGTAACTAATGAACCCATGTTGGTCTAGGAGAGGCAACTGTTGGTAGAGATATTTGTCATTATTCTCCCCTTCATAATACTTATACAATTTGCTAAAATTGAAAATATGATAGATGTTAATATTCTCCGGAAGGTCAACTTCGTAGGAATTTTCTAAAAAAATATTTGAGATCATGTAAGGGCCTATCTTCTTCCATTTTATCTCGTTATAGGTTTCTTATGGAAACATTTTTTTTGTCAAATGAACCCATACCAATCCACCAATATGAAATTCTTGCTCTTTTCTATGTAAATCACCATAGTATTTATACTTTGAAACACTCTTATTTAAGTTCTTCCTCACTTCTTTATGCAAATATCTAATGTAATTTGCAAAATATTTAGCCACTATGCTTGTCCTCACTGAATATGTACTATCATGATTTCATCCATGCCCCTTGGATTGTAGCCATACACAACATTGAATGGAATTTTTCCCACACCCCTATTGATTGAGTTATTGTAGGAAAAATATGCTCGATGTAATGTTAAGTCCCATTGCTTTGGTTTGTCACCAATCAACCATCTTAGAAAATTACCCAAACTCTAATTTTGAGCTTTAGTTTGAACATCAATCTATGGATGGTATGTCGAACGAAACCAAACTATGTGCTCAAATTCTTTCACAATGTATGCCAAAAATGGCCAACAAAATTTGTATCCCTATCTAAGATTATGCTTTTAAGAAATCCATGTAATTTAACTACTTTGAAAATTAAATTTTCTATGTGGGAAGCATCACTAGTCTTTTGACATGGAATAAAATGAGCCATTTCTAAAAACCTGCCAACAACAACATAAACGGAATCATTAGCTCACTGAGTTCGAGGTATCCCCAAAACAAAATCCATACTAATGTGTTCCCTCAACTTTTATGGTATCAACAACAGACTATACATTCTCAAGTTCTTCTTCACTCCTTTGGCATGTTATCATATTCTACATCCTTATACAGGGTGAAAATGAAAAACTAGGAAACACCTTTTGGTATTTAGGGATAAATCGCACTATGTTTATGGGTTTCGTGACCAAGAAAAGCAATCAATAAATTTTCTCTTTTGAGAATTGAAAAACTTCTTGGCCAAGAGTCTTAAAATGTTTTGACTAAGAGTTTATATGGGTTAATATTGGGGTTAAAATCTCTTGTACGAGAGTTAAAAGAAAATTAATCAAAAAGTTTGGAAAAAAAATCTCGAAGAAAAACTCTCAACCAAAAGTATAAATTCTAATTAAAAATCTCAGCCAAAAGATTAAATTCTAATTAAAACTCTTGACCAAGAGTTGTATATTCTAATTAACACTCTTGGCCAAAATTTTGGTAAAAAAATATTCCTTGGACACAAACTCTCAACCAAGAGTTTATATTATAATTACAAACAATTGGAAAATGTTGATTTTCTTAGTGCAATTAGGGTTAGCACAATATTTTGTTAAATTTTGATAATTAATTTTGATGCAAATATTCTTTTAACTTATTTAAATATACCATTCAACAATTATACTTTCAAAATTCAACCATAAAGAACAGTGGAATAGTATAGATTAGAACACAGAAAAGAAGACAAGATTTACCTTAGGAGAACCCACCAAGGGTGTTAGGATCCCTCCCTAACCCTTTTATTTATGTAATAATCTCAAGGAGCCTTGTCAAATTCATAGTTAGTTAGTTGAGTAAATAAATCCTATAAGTGGTTATCTTCATTAGTAATAATTGTAATTCATTGACCTGCATTATAGAAAAAGGACCACAATTAGTTGTAAATAGGCCATAGTTAATAAATAAAGTGGTTAACTCATATTATGCAAGGGACCACTAATAGTTATGGTTTTGGATGTCATAAAGCTATAAATAGTCTTAGATAGAAAGGGAAGAAGCATCAAATTTTATTGTAATTGACCTATGCTCTATTGGAAGTTCCCTCCATGAAGAGGCAAGTGCACATTATATTTTTCTTTTGAATAATAAAATATCTTTGCAACTTGTCTCAATTCATGTGATATTTCTGTGTTTTTGGGAATATTGTTTCATATTTCTGTCATTTTTTTATTCTCTTAGTCAAGTGCATAATAAGTGGTATTAGAGAACTTTCTAGGGATAGTTGTACTGCCAATTTTGAAAGATTTTTTTTTAGGTTAGAGATGTGTTCTAACATATTTAAACCATGGGATCTGTCACTGAGTGCATAAACCTATAGATTTGGGGAGGCATGCACAAAATAACTACAAGCAGTGGTCACACTTTTTGGACTCCCTTGTAACCCTTGTGGGTACCCCTTCGAGTAGTAGCGCATTAGATAGAACCACACACAAACTGCACTTCCACATACCCTTGGGTATATCAAAAGCTCCTTTTAAGGTAACCTAAAACCTAACCCTAGATAAGTCATTGACTATCTTGCTGCTACATTACAATAAGAACAATACTCAGGGAGAGTACTTGCACTTACAATATGGTAGTTAGGTGGTATGGCTAAGGGTATGGTCGATCCTCCTTAGTTAGCATTCTGAAAGATTAGGCCAAGTACTATTGTTGGACCCCTACATATATCATGATTTGTAGCACCTGACACTCCTTTTTTACCATAGTTCCTTCAACTATCTGAAGATCACCCCTACCTTTTCATTTAGATTAGATATAATAGTTTGCGTTTTTTCGTCATCGTATAGATCAGATTTAGCAATTGGGGTTTTCACAGTTCATATTAGATTCTTTGGATGGGGAGGGTGTTAGACGCTACAGTACAAATTAGATTGTTTAAGAACATTTTACAGTGTTGAGACTTTGGGGTTTCTGTTATTACAGTCCAATCTTGATTTTTGCAAGATATTTGGAAGTACCAAGCATTTTACATTTTGGCCACCTTAGTATTGATCAACTGGGAGTAAAACTCCCTTTGAAGCTAAAGAAAAATTAATCTAGGGCCATCACAAGACACTTACAAGATAGCTAGCCCATAATAATCAAGACATTGAGCTGATTGCAGTGGTACCATTCACCTATGAGCCCCTAATTTTCATGCGGTCCCAAAGTTTTCTCTACACGACTTCAAGTGAGCCACATCAGTAGAATCCTAAGCTTGCCCTCTTTCCAACCATACTACTCTCAAGTAAGCCCAACATTTTATCAGGGCTAGTGTATGCATGGTATTAGGTCTCAAGTTATACTTGCAAAGAATGTCAAAGTGCTCGAGAAACAATTCAATGACTTCTAGGCATCCTTTAATGACAAACTCACAAAAGCATTGGAAGCCCTGAGGAATTCTTGTGAACACATGAGGGAAGAACAAAATGTTTATGCACACATAGAAGGAGAATCCAGACATCACATTCATTTCCATGGAGGTCACTAATATTCAAGCCACCAAACACCTAAGCTATACATGTACAAATATGATGGCTCTAACCCAAAAATATGGGTAGCACAAATGGAACAATATTTCCACCTTAATAACATATGGGATGATGACACTAAACTACATGTGGGAGCTCTTACATGGACCAAAAGTGATGGTAATGGTGGAAGTGTCATCATAAATGTTATCCAGAGAGGCCAACTTGGAACATGTTCTCAGAATCCATTTGCGCTTGCTTTGATCAGGAATCTCACTTTCTGGGTCATCCCATTAAGCTCAGGAAAAATGGTGCAATAAAGGTCTACATTGTATCATTTGAACAATTGATCATTTAGATTGAAGGACTAGGAGATACCTTTTCCTTGGAATGTTTCATTAGTAGCCTAAAGGAAGCCATCCAAGCCCATGTCTGAATGCATCACCCAATTACTTGTTTAGAAGCATGCAACAAGGCCTTAGAGGTAGAAGTCAATTTAAATTCCCAATCCAATCATCTAAATTTCTTCACAAGGGCACATCCCACTCGGGCTATGGGCCCCACCCAAACACTTAAGGTTCAAAAGGTGTTGCCGACAGAAATGACCAAGAGAAGGAAATAATGACTATGCTACTACTACGAATGACAAATACTCCTTGAGGCATAAATGCAAGTAACAAAAACTCTTTCAAATCAATGTTATTGAAAATAGGTCCAATGATGAAGCTCCATCCATTGAAGTGTCTGAGGAGGAAGAGGGTGAATTCCTAACAACCTCGAAGACGAATACTACGACTATACCAGATGAGCTAGTTATCTCACTCCATGCCCTGACCAACATTTCTTCTCCCCAAACTCTCAAAATTCAAGGTTTTATTAAACATTAACAAGTAGTGATGTTGATTGATAGTGGCAACACGCATAATTTTTTCCATAAGGGAGTAGAAGAAATCGTTCATTGCTTTTTCAAGGTGGTATCTAATTTCCAAGTCCTTATCGCTAATGGGAGGACCATGAAATGTTAAGGACACTGTGAAAATATTAAGCTTCAAATGGGGGATCATCACCTCAAAACCAACATTTTTTTCATTTAAATGGGCAGTTGTGACATTGCCCTTGGTGCTAGATGGCTCCGCCCATTGGGATCTATCACAAGGGACTTCCTTGAGTTATATATGAGATATAAGTAGAACGATCACACTCATACACTGCAGGGACTCCAGGAAGGTGCTCCTATTATCATTAGGTCACATGAAATGAAGAATGTTTTAAGAAAGGGCCATCATGGGATAATAACACAATTTAATTCCATTCATGTCGTTGAATCAACTCATCCTCACATACATCTCGATATGAAACAGGTATTGGATTGCCACCTGTGGTGCAACTAAAATTCTAAGTGTGGACACAAATAATTCCTCTAGCCCAAGAGCAAGTCTAGCCACAAACAAGACATTCTATGGAATATTTCCTTAGTTTATAACCAATTAAGAGGGCCTACATCTTAGTACGCTATCCATTTGATGACGACCTTGTTTCCTTGCTCCATCTATCTTTCGTTTCTTCTTGCGAACACCTGAAACAAGTAGAAAACAATAGACAACAATCATGATAATATACAAATTGTATCCAACCTAATTAAAAAATCAAGAAACATTAATACATAAACATGTGAAATGACATCTTATGTAGGAAATCAATTGATAGTTGCATCTTTATAAAATCAAGAAGAGATTACAATCGGCGTCTTGACATTATTGTTCCCATCTAACAAATATGGGTTCCCACACACTTTTGCTAGTATTCCATGGATGGCCCCAACAATTATAGTCTCAAGGCTCTTCCCTTTAGGCTTCACACTAAACTGATTCACAATTCTCCCTTAAAGACAAACTAGAGAGCTACAAAGTGTGGATAACTTGCTGATTACTCCAAACAAAACTTAATTAGCACTAGCACACACACCGTAGTGTGTGCTTGGGAAAAGTGGAGGTTTATATAGCTTGAATGGATGGGAGATGGTTCCTCTTCTCATGGGATAAGGTCTTATCTCTTGAGGTAGTTCCATCCTAATAGGGGAAAGGATCCCAATCTGACCTCCTTGGCTCCATCCAGCCTAAACATTTACCATACTTTTGTTACGAAGCTTCTAGAGCTGGAAACTTTGGCTCCAAATTTAAAAAAAAATTCCATAAGAGCATCAACGTGACTGGGAAAAGGCTCAGTCGCTCTGGTCCAAACTAGGGACATTTGTAATCCCTGCATAGCGGCACAAGGAGGACATGGGTCATTAGCACCAATCTTGTAAACTGGGCAAAACAAAAGGTTTTTGGGAAATGATGCAAAGGGGAATTATTCTGCTCATGAAGAGGGACACAATGGGAGTTTCTTCATGATGGGAAAGCTTGTAGGGTTCACTGTAGAGGTCCTCCAGGATCAAGGAACGAGGATTACAAGGACAGTGACAAAATGTTGTGTAACAGATGCCCCCTAAAGCATGAAGGTCGAACTAGAGTGAGGGTGAAATGCTTTATAACTCAGTGTGGGGAACTAGAGTCTATCGTCGGAAAACCTGCAAGCAAGTAAAAATACATATAAAGTACTAAAAAATCTGTCAAACAATACATGAATTGTGGTATGGACACAACCATCCAAAGAATGATCATGTAAATGGATCCAAGCATGGGCACAACCATTCGATAAAGAGGATTATATCGAAACCAAGGTATGGTTGTAGCTAGCCAATAATGAGAAGGATCACATATGACAACTCATGGTATGGTCGTAGCCATCCATCTAAAAGATACATGTATATCAGCACAACCATGTCACATCACATTGTAACCTGGACTTTTTTAATCTGAGCCTAGGGTCTTACGCTCCAACACAACCCGATCAAAGTATAAATTCTAACATGTGAATAGATGTGTTGACATCGAACATGCTAGAAAATCACTTGATTACCAGTCAATGATGTAAACTATTAACAAGTGTGAGAGAAACCACCAATAATGACAATGGTTCTCAAGGTACTAGCAACACAATTCATAGAATGTGAATGAAGGAACTGAAGTCAAACACCCGTGAAATCACCCGATCAAAAGCCAATGATGTGAACTTATTGTCAAGTGTGAAGAACTTTCTGTTAGGGCATGCAAGCTCTAAGGTACTAAAGAGGAGTCTCTCGACCAACTTCCTGGATAATGAGTTGAAGTCAATAGGAAGTGACCATGTCGAAGGAGGGCCATGATGTATCCAGCTCAATTGCTCTGGTCGGCACGAGGGAAAGTTGCAATCCCTGAATATTGGTGTGGGGAGGACACAAGTCATTAGCACCAATCTTGTAAACTGGGAAAAACAAAATATTTTTAGGAAATTATGCAAAGGGGAATTGTTCTGCTCATGAATAGGTCCATAATGGGAGTTTCTTCATTATGGGAAAGCATGTAGGGTTCATTATAGAGGTCCTCCGGGTTCAAGGAACGAGGAGTACAAGGACATTGACAAAATGTTGTGTAACACACTAGTGGGTCTTTGATAAACCTAAGGAGATCCCACCCTCAAGGGATGAAGATGATCATAACATCCCTTTCCTCCCATGTACCCAGCCGTTAAATGTTTGCCCCTATTGATATACTTTTGCATAAAATAATGAAATTGAAAAAAATCATCAAGGAACTCCTTGAATCTTGTGTTATTCATCCCAGCACGAACCCTAATTCATCTCTACTGGTCATGGTTTTAAATAAATCCAATGAATGGTGCATGTGTCCTGACTTTAGGGCCCTTAACAATCTAACTATCAAGGAAAAATTTCTTATTCCAGTAGTATATGATCTGCTTGATGCACTACATGGTGCTAAATTTTTAACCAAGTTGTGTTGGCATTATGTTGTATGTGTTGTACTTGATGGCAACCCACTCATAGAAGAACAATTCACTTATACACAACCGGATGAGTCTACAGAAGAAAATAACAGATGTGTCAGTATACATGGGATGCAGGACAAAGGAATTAGATGACAATTTATAGTGCAGCAGTGTTATTTTCGAGTTCTGCAGGTGCACCATCCAAAAGATGCGGACATTGCCAGGTTGCACAGGTGCACAGTTCATAAGATGCGGATAAGTTCACATGCGCTCCGAACAAATAGTGCGAACAAAAAATGCATGGACTTTCATGCAGAGAAAAACGCACATGTGGAAAATCTTATGTTTGGTCCATGGTATTTAGTCCGACGCTCTTGATCCTTTGGTTTTGGTTCGTGGTTTTGCATCTAAACCCAGGTTTTGGGTCCCTAGTATTGGATCTCTATGGTTTTGGTCCATGGTTTGGGAAAGGCCTTGACTATAAAGAGGGAAGGAGATCATTTGGCCTTTTCACTTGTGGGTTGAATATCTTAAGAGCAAGATCTGAAACTCTGGTGATCAGTTTGATAGTTGGATCTGAATCAAGGAAAACCTGAGCATTAGAAGGTGGATCTACTGATGGGTCGAGATCTCTTTGGCATATGATCAGATCTGTGAAGCTGACTGACTAGGGTATAATTGAGGACTGATAAAGTGTCTATACCCATAGGTCCGCAGGTGAGATACGCCGCAGGTGTAGAGGTGCACAATCCAGTTGATGCCGCAGGTGCGGAGGTGCGTAGTCTAGTTGACGGTGTAGGTGTGGAGGTATGCAGTCCAGTTGATGCCACAAGTGAAGAGGTGCGCAGAACAAAGGACAGAACAGGTACCGAAGTGTGCAGGCTCGACACAGAGGAAGTGCAAATTTCCAAGGTTTCTATTGGTGAAGTTGCAGACTTTTCTTTGAAATATTTTTAGCTACCTTTGCTTATTACTGCTGAGTTCAAGGTTCTGTATTTGTGCTTGGTTTGTGTACTAAGAAGCTATTGATTCAGTATTTAGACAAGGAAGTTGGATAATTTCAAATCTATTTGATGTTTGATTGATATTCTTGGATCTAGTTTGAAAATTTATGAAACGAGGTCCTTGGAAGAAAAGAGAAGGTTGTAGCCTTATGCAGGTTGAAGTTTGCGTACTGGTAAAGGACTACACCAGTACAAAATCATTGTAAAAAGAAGTTTCTAATTGAAAGAAGCTAGAGACATATTGCAACAGGTGGTTTTCACCCACATTGGGTTTCCACCTTATATCTCGTGTTCCTTGGTGTGACTATTTCTCTATTTTTGTTCCTGTTATGTGATTCTAACACACAAATTAATATATTATAAGTTTGAAAGATATAACCAAGTTTAATCTACTAATATTTCTATAAATTGAAAAGAGTTTGATAATTACTTAGTTCACCCCCCCCCCCTCTTAGTATTGTTTTCAACAATTGGTATCAGAGTAGGTCCTTCAGGAAAAGCTTGATCGCTTGAAGGAAGATCTATCATCATGAGCAACTACGAAAAGGAAGCATCTATCAGGCCACCTATATTTTATGGAACCAACTTCGTCTATTAGAAGGTAAGAATCACTTCCTATCTTCAGTCTCTTGGTACAGAAGTTTGGGATATTGTGGAAATAGGATACACATTTCCGTCAGCAACTCCTACAGATTCAGCTGGTAAGAAGCAATATGAAACAAATGCAAAAGATGTCAATACTCTATTGGGAAGTCTATCTCAATCAGAATTTGTCAAGGTGATGCAGCTTAAAAGTGCAAAAGAAATATGGGACAAGATCGTTCTGAGCTATGAAGGAGATGAGCAAGTAAAACGAGCAAAATCACAAACTCTTAGAATTCAATATGAAAGTCTCAGAATCCATAATGATGAAAGTGTGGCTAGCTATTTCCTACGTATAGATGAGATTGTAAATAGTATGAAAAACTTGGGTGAAGAAATAAAAGAAGTTGTTTTGGTAGAGAAAGTTCTAAGATCTTTGTCTCCTAAGTTTGATTGAAAAGTTTCTGCCATAGAAGAAAAGGAGAATCTAAAGAATCTTACCATGTCACAATTACACGGAATTCTAACTACTTACGAAATGAGAAAAGGATGACCATCAGACAGAAGAGAAGTTGCATTCAAAGCTTCAGTAAAAGGAGATTACTATGAGCCACGACATATGTTAGAAGAAGAGGAAGAATCAAATTTTGTCAAGAACCTTCAACAGGGAACTGGAAGATTCAAAGGTAAGCTACCTTTCAAATGCTTTGCTTGTGGAAGAGTCAGTCATTATGTTGTGAAATGTCCTCATAAAGATAAACTAGACAAAGGTAAGGAACATGTTAGATGGAACAGAAAATAGTATGTAGGTAAGAAGAGCTATTATACTCATGAAGACAGTGATGGACTTTCAAATAGTGATGAAGATGAAAAAATTCATGATAATAGACTTTTGATGGCTTTTGAAGATGATGATTTCTGGGATGCTATAAATGAAGAAGGTCTTTATGAAGAAATTTCTAAACTTAAATTTGTTTAGAAGAAAATAATATGATTATAGATACTCTAACATTCCAACTTGCTGAAAAGGATAAACACAATGAAAAGTTAGAATGTGAAATTGTGGGACTTAGAAAGGAAATTGAGAAAACAAAAGCCCTTAATCTCAGATTTGCTAAAGGATCTGAAACTTTAGATGAGATTATCAAAGTGTAGTGTTCTCCTCTAATCAAGACAGGTCTCAGATATTCTGAAGAAGCGTCTCAATCTCATAAGCAAGCACAGAAGCCATCCACCTCCATAACTATCTTGATACAACAAGGAAAAATGAACAGCAAAAACCTGAGGTAGATCACCAGGTAAATCAGGGACAAGTTGCTTCAAGAATGATCAAAGATTATCGAGAGCAATCAACTTCAAGGATGAACAGAAGCCTCAACCAACCACAGGTAAATCATTCTCAATTTAGCTCAAGAATGGATGGAAACTACAATCGTATGGTTGGTAGATTTGATAGTCTCAAGAATTTCTTCAATGGCCAATGTTTCTCTTGTCATAACTTTGGTCATAAAGTTGCTCAGTGTGTTTCCTATAAGACCATCATGACTAGGGAAGCTCTAAAACAAAGGGGTATGACTCGAATCATGAAAAGAACCTACAATAACTTCTCTGCTGTTGAAAATGAAATAGAATGCACTATCTGTAACAATTTCGGTCATGAAGATTTTGAATGCAAAAGCAGGTTTCGGAAAACAATTTAGAAGGAGCAGGTTTCATTGAATCCCAAAATATGGAGAAAGAAAGAACTGCAACCAGACAGATGTGGGATATACCTATATGCGGAAGGACATGAAAATCAATGGTACATTGACAGTGGATGCTCAAAACATATGACAGGTGATAAAGAAAAAATTCAGCCATATACTGCCTTAGAAAGGGAAAAGAAGGTATCATTTGGAAATGACACCCCTGCATTCATAAAAGGTAAAGGTTCTGCTCAGTTGAAAAATAAGGTCAAAGCTGGTAATTTTATGTATGTTGATGGCTTAAAGCATAATTTATTGAGTGTTAGTCAAATGTGCAATCAAGGAACTGAGGTAATATTTAGATCAAATGGATG
>APFE031114275.1:142615-163038 GCA_000404065.3 Pinus taeda
TATATAAATGAGATACTTGTTTTGGATTAATTAATGTTTTTTCATTCTATTGAATAAGGGTTTTCAGGTGCTGCTTAATTTAAGACCGTCATCCCTATTCATGTTATTGGAGGATTTCTCAATTTCAATTGCCTCTTTCACCCTTGTTTACTTGATTGTTGAGGACTTATGATAAACCAAAGACCACTAAATTTTTTTGTTTGAGTGGTGATGGGTTCCCCATTTGGCAGTATTTTTTTCACCAAATAACCATTTTTGCCAAGATGTCTTACCGTCTTTTTCTCTTGACCATGCCTATTCTTGTCATCTACTATTACATATATGTGTTTGTTTATTTATTTTAGTACCTTGTCTCTTTTGTTTTAAATTAAACAACTAGAGGATTGATTGGAATAAACACATAGGTTTGTTTATATAAATGGAATATAGCTTTCATTATAGCTCATATGAATTCACACACACACACATAGTGTGGTTTAAAATGAATGAGGTTTGGGATATTGATTTAATTTTAAGTTCTTATATATAGGATCATATTTGGCTTCATATAACTTGGTTATATGCCGATAGGGTAATGTTTATGTTCTTTTTGTATGCTTCCATTTTGTCTGAGTCTACAGGTCATTCATGGATATAGTCATATGCCAAGTGGACATGATTTGTGTTACCAAAAGGCATGGTTGCAATTCGAAATGTAATGCAAAGATGCTTTTGGATCTCCAACTATTTTGGTGTGCTATCTTAGCCACCCAAGCATGTGAATGCCCCTTGCATATGATTTATTATGTTTTTAGAATTTTTTTTTTCATGAATGAATGAGATATATTTGAGATTATGATCAACAACTAACATTTTGGGTTGTTATGATCATGGTATTGAATGCAACGATAGTTGAGATGCTAGTTAGTTGAAGCTTATAGGATCATAGGGTTAATTTTTTCAAGTTGAATAAGTTCAGTTCCAAAGGCTTGCAGGAATATCAAATGAATTATATCCATTAGGATGAAATAATAGTAAAGTTGGTTGAGCCATATCCAAATTCAATATATAGTTGTAACCAATTTCTATTATCATTCTCAATCAATTCACTCAACATTTTTTAAACCTCTTGTGTGTCTAATTTAATAATTTGAAAACTTTTATATAAGGTATGAATGCTCATAGTACAAACAATGATGTTATATTTTATCTTTGTGCTTATATAACATATCAATTATTGTTTGTGTGATCGGTGGGAGTCTGCAATCTTGCTCCACACTCTAGTATGTGTTTGTAGGATCACATATTTATCTATGTGCTAAGTATTTAAAGAGTTTATAGGCATATGCTGAGCCTTGAGTCGGGCCAACTCAAGGCATGGTCTAGTGTCCATAGTTTATTTTGTTTTGTTTGTATGCAAATTGAATAGTATCATTTTTCTATATGCAAATAGGATAGGTTACTTAGAATAGCATTTTTATTTTCTACTTGTGATATCTTTTATTGTATACTTGAATAGTGTATGTTTAATTTTATTTTCAATATTATGCAAGGTTTCTTTTAGTATGGTTGTTTTCTTTATTATTTTAAAATGGATTGGTGTAGTTTCATACATAAATCTCATAAACAATTATTTGTTGCATAATTGAAAAATAAAACAAGAATACTACCTTGTTGATGTTCATAAATATTGAGCTTAACATTGGTAATCTTGGGTAAGTAAAGGGCCATTTAGGTCACTTGAGTTAATAGGTAGAACCTTCTAATGAGACCTCCACTCCCATGCATCTATTTTAGATCATACTGATAAGTAGGAAACCTTTCCTCCCATGCATATAGCATTGAGAGTATCATAATTTTACTAGTATTGATCAACAATTAAATTAATTGTGTTCTTTAATAATATTAGAACAAACAAAAACACCATCAAGTGGGTCTATGGAGTTCACTAGAATCTATATTCAACACATTCCCTATTATTCCTATCTTTTTATTAAGAGCTTCATCATTGGAGGTGTTGAGGTACCATGGCCAAAGTGGGCATAATTATTTACGCATTAGGGAAATGTAGAGAAATGTTTCATTATGCTAGAGACCTATACACCTTATAGTAAATTTTTATTAGTTGCAAATTTCTCTATTAATACTTTGTGGTTTGGTAATCTGGAAACGAAGCAAACCCCGACTGGAGAATAGTTTGGGAAAGGAATTGGTGGCCGAAAGTCTCCATATTTATCTGGTTGGCATCAAAAAACAAAATCCTCACCTAGGATCGGATTCAAAAGAAAGGTTTTAATGGCCCATCGAGATGCTGTCTATGTAATTCGGAGGGGGAATCCAGAGATCATCTGCTTCTTCATTGCCCCTTTGCCAAGACCCTGTGGATAAACACCAAAAGATCTTTCGGTAAACCTGAAAATGCCCCCCGCGAATTCAATGATGTGGTCTTCCAATGGAATAAGGAAGTCTTTCAATGTAAAGTAGTCAGGCGAGCTTGGGACCTCATCTCTGGATTCTCCCTATGGATGATCTGGAAGGAGAGGAATCGCAGGATATTCCAGAACTCAGCAATGGAGCCGGAAGTCATTTGGGGAAAAGCAATTAAGCTTCTGCGAGAAACAATCTTGGCGGATAAATGGGTTGGGGAAGATTGGAAGGCCAACCCGATGGAGGAAGAAATCCTGAACAGATTAAATTTAAAATTCGAAATGGTCTTTCATAAACAGAATCCCAATCATGAGATGCGGTCTAACAGCCCGGATAAATTCTGCTATCCTAAAGAAAATTTCATCAAATTGAATTTCGATGGGGCCTCTAAGGGGAACCCGGGCGAAGCTGGCTTTGGTGGTATCTTCAGGGACAGTAGTAATCAGGTAAGATGGATTTTTGCTGAATGGGGGGGGGAGATGACAAATAATGAGGCAGAGTTTTGGGCTCTGCATCAAGGCTTACGAATTGCGATCAGAAACGGATACTCCAACCTCAAAATCACAGGGGACTCTCAGATCGCAGTGGAGATGTTGAAAAAACTCTGCAATGGCCGGAATTGGGAAAAAGTCTTGAGTACTTGGCGATCAACCGAAATAGTCCAGGAAATAGTAGAGCTCTTGCCTCACATCGAGTATAAGGTGATCAACCATGTGAGGCAGAAAGGGAACCAGGCGGCTGACTTCCTGGCGAACTGGGGATGCAGAGGCTGCGGCAGCTCGGTGGATGTCCAATGGAGAGCGGTGCGCGGGCATCAGGAATGGTCGGACCTGGCAACCATCATCAAGGCGGATCATGACCGAGCCACAGGTAGAGAGGTGGAGTGCGATGAGCTGGAGCACTAGAGGGACGTGGAGAGTCCAGCCCATGTAGGCTTATTATGATTAAGAACCCCATGAGAATGATACCGGTCGTGCGGAGCCTTGGGGAAGGACGGGAGTTAGGGCAGGTGGTTAAAGAACGTCAGAGAGGCCTGGGTGAAGCGATTGGAGATCGTCATGGGAGATCACATCGAGAAGGTACGCAATCTGAGGAGAATTCTTCGCCTTACATCAACCCAATGGCAGATCCGAACTGCAGTGGTAATGGCAAGTACATGTCAGAGGTTGTAAATAGTAATAAATCAAACCGGATGTTTGATAGGAATTGCCATGCTTGCAGGAACAGATGGCATGATTCGGACAGACGGATGGATAGAAGGAGCAGGCTCCGGGATTCTATAAAAACCCGCATGCAAAGCACCCACCCACAGAGAATTGCAACTAGTTGCAGCAGCGCGAAAGGCGTCACTGGTTGTCTGAGGGCCTCTTGCATTTCTTTCAGTCGGCATTCGATGAACGGTAGGATGGAAACAAGAAAGAAGGCTCGGCTTGCAGAGGAAATGGAAGCTGCGCGGACCAAGGTGGCTGATAGGAAAGGTAAAGGGATTGCGAAAGAGGAGGTCCCGGACGATGTCTTTGAAGTCCCAGACACTTCAGATGAGGGAGGGAGAAGCGACCCGAGTATGAATGCTGAAGAGTGGGAACGGTATGCCATGGGTGTCAGTATGAGGAGCCGGCGTGGTCAAAGGGTTCCTACACGCGGGTGACGGAGGCGGGTCAATCATGATGGTTGTGAGACTGCTCCCAGCCTTGGTCAGAACAGCACGGCCAGTAAAGCCCGGGGCAGCAAGAAAGAAGTCCCTGAGCCGAGCCGTCGTCCTGGCAGGAAGGCCAGGCAAACCTTTGAGCATAAAATCCAACGGGCAGAACGTGCTTACGTTCAGAACACCAACCCGAAAATCAGGCGCATCATCCAGAATATGGAAGACGAGGCAATTCAGGCCCAATCGGAGTCGGAAATGGAGGATTGGGAGCTGCTGGTTCATGACCCTGGTAATACAAGAGGAAGGATGTCTCTTTTCAAACAATCCCTTCATATGTATTGGGTAATGAAACGGTTGCTGGCCAAAGCTTTGGAGCAGGTGGCCTCTGAAATGGCTGAGATGGCTCAGGGTGTTCCCAACTTGAGGCGTGAACTCCGGATCCTGCAAATCTCCATGGAGATGCAAGGGAAGCAGCTTGAAGAGATTCAGAAATTGCTTAAGGCCAGCCAGCAGAGGAGCTCCAAGGAGGACTCTCCAATATTTGCTAATGCTGTTGAGTAGTTTTAGTTCTTGTCTCCCTTCTGATGATTTTGCGGTATTTAGATACTTTAGGCAGCTTCCCTCTTTTTGTAATGGACAGTTTATATATGCATATCACTAGAATTAGACCAGGGAAGGACTGTAATGTCTATTTAGCCAGGAAAAAGAGACTACGTGACTTCTTTTTTTGGTATGGTGTTAAAAACTTTAGGTGGATACCCTACTCGGTTTCCCCTGGTGGGCGGGTAGCTGGTCCACTAATTTTGATGTAATTTTCTGATATGTTAATAGAAAATGAGATGCACCACCTTTGCCTACAAAAAAAAAAATACTTTGTGGTTTAGTGAATTTGTTTTTTTCTTGGGCTAACCTTTAGGTCTATGTGACCAATTGATATTCCCCATGATCGTAGGCCCTACATTAGGGCATCATTAAAGTTCATGGTTCTATATTGGTTAAGAGGAAAAAATTTGAATGAAATTTTAATTTACTCCCAAGTGAATTTCAAAATGACTAGGTCATTATATGAAATTTTTTAAGTTGACATGGGGTCATCTTGAGGATGTTACTTAATGGATAGCATCTTTGTAAATCAATGGGACAATGAGAATAATTTCCAATGCATCTTGGATGATACAAGCAAAAATTGCTTGCATTAAAATTCACAACTAAAATTCAGCAAAAGGTATAGATTCAATCCCACACCACAAAAGAACCAAGGCAAGAAGAAATATATTTTATAATTCCCCTGTAGGGGAAAATTGTATTAATCACATATACACTCATAATAATGTTACAAAAGAATAAAAATGTTCCCATTATATATTATAAGGGAATTACAACCACCATAATCAAACTTAGTAGTTACTTCCCTAACCATCTCCTAAAATATCTTAAGAAATAATATCCACCAAATCCTCTATGTATCTCCATGAATCTCTCCTAAATATTTCCATGATTTTCTCAACAATATTTATCCCTATTTTCTCTCATTTCTTTGTCTCTTGTTGACATGTAGATTTCTATATTTAATACACATTATAATATTTCTCCACATAGTACATTAAGGAATAGAAATATGAATTATTCTCTCCATTTCTCCTCCCTATGTAGACTTGTACAATAAGTCTACATTATTAATATGTTTTCATAATATCACTCGCAATTGTAAATCACTCCTTAATGTACCCTTTGTAATGAGTACTAAATTGGCCCCTTCTTGTCTTTCCCTTGTTGTTCTTTGGTATTCTTCACCACTTTTTCTTTTTCCCCTACAAACACAAACATAAGTCTAAGTTCATATAAAAGAGTGTCTATGGACTAGAATACATGGGTTTCCAGTTGTTGTATTCATTTGTTCTCTAGGAATCTCCTTCTCGTACATTGTTTATCAACCATTTTCTGTGTCAAAACTACCTTTTACCTGTACCCATTTTTCCTTTCCCATCTCTATCATCATCTTTTACCTGTGTTTCTGGCTCACCCATTAGCCTATTTGTGAATCGTCCTGCACCATTGGAGAAGGAAAATGTGGTAATACAGATAAGTATTAATTTCCAAATGTTAATTTATTTATGAGTAATAATAAGATTTCTTTTTTTTTTTAATTGAGAACTCTTGAGAATATATGTTTTCATGTTGATTGACTTTAAAGAACACAAGTTGTATGCCAAAAGAAAGTTTGGTATTTATTAAAAGAAAATCCATATTGATAACTAGTCCTCTTGTATATAGGAACAATGGCATGAAACAACCCCTCTAATGACCCCTTGCAAGGCCTCTCCATGGTAGGATAAATGTCAAGTTCCAACAAACATATTAAATGTCATTTGAAGAGGTCCCTTGGGCATGCTACATGTACACATTCGATTGCTATTAAACATGTTCAACACTACATTATAATTTTAATGTTTAACATGTGAATAATATTTTTTGACACATGATTAATGTGAAAATGGGTTTGAATAGGTGCACATGTTGAGCTTGAGTTTGGTCATAATGATTTAAGTACTCCACCTTTGTGAACTAGCCCATTGTCTTGTCACACATATTTCATACTTGTGATTGAAAATATGACATTTTTTTACATGTCCTAGATATAGATCTATTGATGTGGTTTCCCTCACAAATAGACAATTTTGAGGGGTCTATTGTGCATGGTACAAGTACTCATTCAATTGCTAGTTAGCATGTTCAAGTATATAGTATAAAGTTAATGTTTAACATGTGAATAATTTACTCTTTCACGTGCACTGAATGTGAAAAAATATCATCATCCATAGGTGAATGGACTAAGCATAAGGTTTTCCATATTGATTCCCAACGACTCATCCTGGAACATTCGGGTGAAAGATGAACATAAATATTGTTCAAGGCGTGATTAATGTTAAAATTTATCTTGTCTCTCATACTTATGTATGATTGCAAATTTGATGTTTTGTATAGGGCGTAATTGCTTTGATTTTTTTTCCTTAGAAGGGAACAATTGTCCTCTGATAGGTGGCTCAAAGAATGAGATATTTCTTGGACCATGTAATTTTAAATGTAGACATTTTCTAAATATGAATTTTCCAAGTTAAATAATATGCAAACATTTAACATGTTGTAGGTTATTAGAGATTTCCGAAATAGCATTGTGTAATATCTGTGATTTGTCCAAATTTTCGAATGGTGACTCCATCCATCATAAGGGACCAAAGAGAGCCTTGTTATAGGTTTTGATCATCATTCCGCAGCATGGCATCGTGGTAGGAGAGGTTATAAGGCACAAAAATATCCATGCAATGAAAATTATGAACCTCTTTACCCCCATCCTGGAGATGTTCTTGAGGAGATGCCTTGGGAATAAAACATCTCCAATCTTACTATTGATGAGATGAAGGATAATTCCATGAGATTGTAGAATGAGCTAGAAAATAGCAATCTCTCTAGCCATACTCAAGATTGTCTCCAAATAGTTTTGCAATGTTTGGAGAATCTCATAGAGGTTTATCATGGGGTTGGACCAATAATCAACGTTTTTTTTGACATGATACATAGGAGGATAAAATGTGTTATTGATAGAGACTCCTATAATGAAGTGAAAAGCAAGGTCACTAAAGAAATGGCCTTTTCATTATTTGACTTGTGACTTGAAGACAAAAAATGTCTAAAGGTTGCAAGATTTAATGACCATAATATTACACAATTTATTTATCAGAAGTTCTTGTATGCATACAGGGAGTTACCCAATAATGATGAGGTTCCACAATATTTTGTGAGGGTATTGTATGTTGAGTTTCGAGAGCACAAGGATCCCAATTATACAGATATGAGATCCAAATTCTATGGAGTTGGGAAAGGTCATACATATGAATGACTTGATGTTATGTGAGATGTTGGTTTTAGGGTTGTAACACCTCATTTATCACTTCAACCACCTAAAGTGGTTGCGCTTTTAGATGAGCTTATTGTTTCATCCAACACAGGAGCTCAGGAAAGGGAGAATATTAGGGAGCTTATTCAGGATGTTTTTCGAGGGGTATCAGTTGGCTTAGGGAATAGGAAGTGTTTAGAGAGAAAGGAAAAAATTATACCATTTTTTAGTGTTCAACATTAGGTGTTGAGGGATATGGATTGACCAAAACCCAAGAGATATGCAACAGATTTTAGAGATCATTTGGAGTGATCCATGGCACACGACATTTGAATTTGACGAGATATAATCTAGGAAGCTATGATTAATGAACTATATTATCACATTTACAAGATCATATACAATTCATGTTACATATAAAATTATTATGTTGAACTATAAAATTATATATGCAGTTTTCATCATTTTTAAATGATGAATTCCTCAACTCAGTGGAATAGTTCTTGCTTCTTGAACTTATGTGTGTGTGTGTGTGTGTGTGTGTGTGTGTGTGTGTGTGTGTGTGTGTGTGTGTGTGTGTGTGCGTGCGCGTGTGTTTGTGTGTGTGTGTGTGTGTGTGTGCGCGCGCGCGCGCGTGTGTGTGTGTGTGTGTGTGTTTTCTTCAAATTGCAAATGAATTCAAGTCACATAAATTTTATGGTGTCACTCATACATTTTATGTTCAATTTTTAAGTTAGCAGGAAAAACAAATGAATCAATGAGGAAAATGAGCCTCAAGGAGAGTGTTCACAATGTCTACAAGGAGATGGTATTTCCATACCCTAGTAACCTACTATACAACATGTTTGGTATTTATTAATTTCTTTTGGTTAGTTAAATTATGTTATTAAATTTTAATTGTAGTTCTTTCAAGTGATTTGCATGAGGAATTCATGCCATAAGTGTTTTTCTCTTTTATTTGAAGGATAAAAGGTATAGTTTCCCAAGTTGCATTAGGTGATCCATTGAACTATCAAGATCTCATAGATGCATGATTGCAAGCCAATTGTTTTTTGACATTCATTTAATATTGTATTACTCACATTTAAAATTCATGTTTATGTTTAATACTCGTTTTGAGAGTTATATACCCTAGTAGCATTTACCACTATGTACCATCCATCGAGCTGTACTTTTGATTTTTTTTTCTCACATTACTTAGTTTAAGCTAAAAAATAAGATATTGCAACTAACACAAAAAATTAACCCACCTAATATATATATGCTTTACTTCAAATTGCAAATGAATTTAAGCCAAATAAATTTTATGGCGTCGCTCATACATTCTATGTTCAATTTTTAAGTTAGCGAGAAAAAGAAAAGAATGAATGAGGAAATTGAGCCCCAAGGAGAGGGCTCATAATCTCTATAAGGAGATGGTATTTCCATACCTTAGTATCATATTATCCATCCAGTTGTTTGAACAAAGTTTTCTTGATATTTATTGTAAGCTCTAGGTAATGGTATGTTCTTGTAGAAGTCCCATATACAACATGTTTGGTATTTATTAATTTCTTTTGATTAATTAAATTATGTTCTTGTAGTTTAATTATAGTTCTCTAAAGGGATTTTCATGAGGAGTTCATGCCATAAGTTTTTTTCTTTTTTATTTCAAGGATAAAAGGTATTGTTTCCCATGCTACATTAGGTGATCCATTGATCTATATAAATATCATAGATGCATTTTTGCAAGCCAATTGTTTTTTGGCATTCATTTTATATTGTAGTAGCCACATTTAAAATTCACATTTATGTTTAATACTCTTTTTTGGAGTTATATACCCTAGTAGAATTTAGCTCTTTCTACCATGCCCCTAATTTGATTGAAAAGCCATAAATATTGGTATGTGCCTATTATCCATCTAGTTGTACTTTTGATTTTTTTTCTTTCTCATAATACTTAGCTTATGCTAAAATAAAATATTGCAACTAATACAAAAACGTTAAGCAACCCAAGTAGCTTGCTAACATATAGATTCTTCTTCAATGAAAACTTCAACAAAGGTGTGCTAACACCTAGTTCTAGTTCAATGAAAACTTCAATGCAAGCACTAAACTTAATGTAGGTCCATATGTTCTAGAGATCTTGTTCAACATATCAAATAAGAAGGATGTGACATCATAATCTAGAAACCTTTCTCAAACGGTGGCTCATCCTCCTCACACGTACCTCTTAAATTCACCTCAGTATGTCTTAAAAATAATAACATTTGATCCAATACTTTATCTAAAGGAATACATGATTTTTCCTTGTGACTAGATTTTAACATTGATTAGTATTGATTCTATTGAAAAAAATTGCACCTTTTATTGATAGTTTTGAAGATGGATTCAACTCATAACTTGTATATTTTATTTCCACTCTACTCCTCTTTTCAACTGTCAGATCTATCATGGTCTATAAGAAGATGAATTCATATCCATCTTAGAGCTCGACAAGACTAGTTGAGGTGGAATTGGCTCATGGTCTTTGTTTGAGGAAATATCCATTGTAGCTAACATTTATAATGGTCATGTTAACCCTGATATCACATCATTCTCATCTGCATTATTTTTTATATGATCACTCAACTTCATGGCATGATAATTTCCTCAATGAATGAATAAAACAAAAAAACACAAGTGAGACTCAATGCATAGGATAAACTCAATGGATATATGCCACATGCATAACTCTACCATCCTACAATTCACGCAACAACGTTTGTTGTCCACACACTCTCCATCATCCCAAATTGACGACATTTGCAAGAAGAACCCACTCTACTCTCCAACTATAACTCATTGTCCTCTTCCTCATCATAAGTATGTTTCTTTCCTTTATTTCCTTTCATGATCCAAGATTTCTTCATTTAGTAGAAACATTGATCTAGGTCTACCTCTAAGGTTTTTATCCACAAACCTCGAGGCCTTCTCATCAATACTTGAAGTCATTTATGGTTGTAAAACCTCAAGGATTCCAAATTTTATTGATATCTTTTGTAGGTCTACCAAAATTTATCATATCCTACTGTGAATCTTATTTCTCTATAGGTGAAGAACCTTTTCTATTGGAAAATATTCCAAATTCATGAACTCTTCTTCTAGTATCTAGGTAGGATTAAGTTTCAAGGGTTCCTTTGGATTATCTCTAGCCTCATCTAGTTCAAACACACTAGGGAAATGGTTGGAGCACTTAAGCTTCCCTACCCAAGTTAAAAATGTCCTTAATCCAAGCTATAACATTTGAAGGTTGAAATCAATGTCAACCAAGCAATATTGTTTCCAACAATATTCTCCTTTGGCATTGATGGAAACCGAAGTTGATCCTTCCATATCAATGGCAAAAGGATATGATTGAATAAGGTGACATCAATATCAACATTTTGAATAATTCACTAATTTTATAGTTGTTGGATACATTTGAAATAATACACTGAAACACATACTAACTCTTATCCCCTTTAACACTAATGTAGAAAAAAAAATATGACATAGCCAACACTCTCTCTACTTAACATGTACATTCAATTGCAAATTAATTCCTGCAATACAAACCATCACACAACCCACCAAACTGCCAAACCCTAACAGTATCTCAAGAAACATTTTGACAAACAACAATAATTTCACCGAACTATCAGAAAAAGTAGCAACAAATCAACATGAAAAAGAAGCAACATTGATTCCCTAACAAATCATCTCTCTAAAGAAAATAATGGCATTGTAGAATACAACAATAATCTGAATACAAGGAAACAAATTTTCAAATACTTTGCCCACAACAATATTATCAAACCAATAATAGAAAACCTATCTCTAATATTAACTACCTCAACAACCCAACACCATCATCTCATCAATACTTCTCACGCTCAACCATATAGGCATTAGTGGCCACATAGTCTCATCATTAACACGACAATGCTCTCATCATGTACAAGGCTCATGCATGAAATCCATAGTAGTGTGTAGAATGCAAAAATTGACATACTCTCATAATAAAAAGCACTAAAAAAACCCTCGCTAAAGGAAATATAGGACTCATTACCAACACCTTTGCCAACCAACTTGCACATCAAACAACTCAATACACCCTAGCAACCATAATATGACATTACAAATCTAAGGAGGAAATACATATAAATCTATCTATCTATCTATATATATACATGTGTGTGTGTGTGTGTGTGTGTGTGTGTGTGGCATAACATATAGACCCAGCCACAGGAAGCAATAAAAAAATAGTATACTAACAAAAAATTCAAATTATTAGCCCCTACAACAAACTCAGTCAAATAACCCCTACAATATAACCATATCAACAATATAAAAGAGTTATCTCTATAGGAAACAATCACAAACTTTGTCTCTGAATGAAGTCTCATTGCTATGTGTACTACCAATTACAAGAATTAACACCAGTAGCTTAATTCAATATTCGAAACTCATGCCAACCTAACACTGGGACACAAATCTCTATCCCTACATAATTAATCTATGATTTCATCAACAGATAATATATTCATCCTCCAATCACTTCATATCACCCATCACACTGGCTATGCAAAACATTTGTTGATTCTGAAGTATGCATTTGGTATATGGTAAACACGCTACTCGAAATCTCATTCTATAGGGGTAAACTCTATGTCTGATGCACACTGGTTATATATGTGTGTGGCATAACATATATACCAATCTATAGGAAACAATACAACAACGATATACTAGCAACAAGTTCAAATTATTAGCCTTCACAACAAACTTAGTAAAATAACCCCTGCAATACAAGAATATAAACACTAGAAAACATGTGATATATATAGAAAAAAATCACAAACTTTGTATCTACATATAGTCTCATCACTCTGTATACTATCAATTACAATAAGTAACACCAGTAGTCTATTCAATAATCAAAATTCCTCTCAACCTAATGTTATCTCAAAATCAAGACCTGATAGGCTGCTGGTCAGGTTGACTCTAAGTAACTATTTCAAACCAAGATTTTGACTAAGGCTTAGCCTCCTTAGCCTGAGAGGGCTCTCTCAAAGGGGTTATTGATTTTGATTTAATGATAAGATGGCTAACTCTTGTGTGTAACAACATAGACAAATATAATGGCTGGACAAACATTTCATAAGTTCCCATTGGGCCTATGGAGTCAAGCATACTTCAGTGAACAAGGACACTACCTTTGCATAGAAGTCAGGGCACTTAGCATTTAAATGTTCAGAATACAACTTACATAAAACCACAGTTCACACATGCATACAGGAAGTCAGAGCACAATCAGTGAATTCTGAGTGATTATGCATCCATGCAACTGAAAAAAGACATTAAAGGAAGAACAAAACACATATTCTAAACATGACAAATCCTTCATGAATCATGAGAAGAAAAGTAGATGCTTTATATTACTGAAAATGGTCTTTACATAAGCTAAAACAATACTTCTGCTATCAATTTTCCAACCCTCATTACATTGTTGTCTCAGCTATATAGAATCCTTATTCTAACTAATTCGAGTTTCCTCCTCCAGCATGAGGGGAATTTTAATAACTCGATCCTTATCTCTAATGACACCTATCAACTATTTAACTGTCTATTAAATACGAATAAAATGCTGACTGTAATTTTAAAAAGTCCTAAATCAATTATGACTCTAACTCCATCTTCATGCCATAGTGGCTACTCCTCGTCCTGTGACACCTGGTCCTCTTTAGATTTGGCTGAGCTGGATATTAAATACACCATATTGGCCTTTAAACGCTGAATCCCTTATCTGCCCGTGGTATTAGGAGATGTCCCCTGATTCTCGGCTTCTGTTTTCCATAATTTGCTCGAACATGAACAACACCTTTCTGAGCCTTTAATAACCCAAGGAATGGAACTTGGCCACGTTTTAAATATGTTGTAGGTTGTGGTGATGGACAAGAGTCACTTTTTCAAAAACTCCTGCTCATAATATCAAACTGTTGGTTCTGCGTTTAAATCATCACCTACACCAGTTTCGTAGCGCGCTACGAAACTGCTGTTTTATTTAAAATAGCTTGCTTGCTTTTTTACCCGAGAACTTATATCACCCAATCATCGATTGCCAAAAATTATCTTTGATGTTTCATATGTGTCGTAGGGATTTAAACATCTTCAAAACACTAAGATTAAGAAAAATTAACAAAAGTTTGAAACAAAACCTTTCCTGAAAAGTGAATTCATTTATTAGGTAACCGGCTTAGCTCTGCCTTCAGGTCCTCAGCGGCTTTCTTTAGTTTGTTAATTTCTTCTTCAGCTGCTTCTATTTGGCTTTTCATGGCTGCCACATAATCTCCTTGAGATGTGGTGGCTGTTTTACTTTTGCTGCTCTTTTGCTGAGGTCGTGTTCCTTCCCCTGTTTCCTCTGTTCTGGGAAGTGCTTCCTGTACCTGCTGGAAACTTCTGGTCATAGGTCTTCTTGGTTTAAAAACAAATTCCTGGGCTGGCTCATCAAACTTAAGCCTTTTTGAGGCCTTGGTTTTCTTAACCTTTACCTGTGGTGACTGTGTCAGATCAATCTGAATTGGTTTGGACTGCTCTAACTCAATAGCCTGTAATAGATCATTTAGGCTTGCCTTAGACACAGGGCTCTCTTCGACAACTATAGCTTTGCCTTTTTCTTTATTAATCTGGCTTCTTGTCCTCACCCTTGAGACTGCTTCAGATTTACTTGCTTCAGGTACAGTCTTCTTACCCTGAGTCTTCTCCTTTGTTGATTTCTGAGGCTATTCTTGAATGACTAACGGCTTCACTGGTTTTGGTAGCTGAGGCTTGGTTTTCTTTTTGGCTCTTGCTTCCCTTTGAAGCTCAACTATTGTAAACTCTCTGGCTGGTTGAGGAGTAAGACCAGTCTTACTTTGGAATTCAGCCATGAAGATAAAAGAATTCCAATCTCTGCCTATCTTCTGGAGGCTATCTAAAATCAGCAACTTAATCAGACCATGATGGAATAAAGAGGTTTCACAGTCCTCTTTCCTCAGCTGTACCTTGTCACACATCTTACTTAAACTACGAAATAAATAAAACAGAATGTCTATGGAGACTTTCCCAGTAAAATGCAGGAGAAGTTTAAATGATAAGGATAAACCTTATTGTACCTTCCTTCACAGGTCAAATACTTCTGTATGCAGGTAAGAAGAAGAGCATAATGTTCCTTGAGATAGAACCTGGGCACTGCTTTTCTGTAATCCTCATTTACATATGCCTCTTTTAAGAACTCCTTACAAGGATTCCTATCAAATTTAAAATTTTTGAACCATTCTTCCTGTCCTCTTGGGATCTCGGTTACAGCAGCTATTGCTTCAGGAGAAACTGATATCTCTAACATGGCAACCTTGGAATTCAAACCAGTGAAATTCAGAGCAAATTCTTTTGTTACCTGTGCATGCCCTCCTTGTATCTTTTTACAAAATCTCCAGCACCTGGCATCTTTAAACGCCTTCTTCACGCCTTCATCTCTCAAGGTTATGTCCAGGCCTTCAGGTTCATTCCTTTGACATTTGCCAGACCTGTGCTCCTTTCTCTCCATTTTTGCTTTGAGATCTTCACAGTCAAATTTTAACAGCTCCGGTTGAGATGGTAATACAGCGATACAGCTCCTCTTTTTATTCAGCCTCTCTTGTAATCAGGCTCGCTTGAAATTCAAATCGAAATATGACTGGTCACTCATGCAACACTCTCGACCATTATTAAGGACTATGCACGGTAAAATCTCTTGGGAATGATATTTCCGTGCATATCAAAAATCTATTGGTGGAGTAGCGGCAAATGAACGTTCAGACATGATTTCACAAGGTACTCAAACTGACATGAGTGGACGGACATGCTGACTCACCTATGGACTTGACATTTCAGGAAAGATTCGATGCGGAATGCACGAATCCATGATTTCGCAACGCTGTTAGTTATATTTTTTAATGATGCGCTGCGAAACTGCTAGACTATGATTGTGCTGCGAAATGGGCAAATAAGACTGCGCTGCGGAATCACTAAAAGACAAGATGACTTGGCATAGACAAGACATGACTATGGAATAATGATGAATGGAGGAAAGCCAATAGGAGCAGAGTCTGATTTAAGCTTAAAAACCTTTAAAACTCTGAATCCTAGGTGAGAGAAATAAAAATGAAAACAGCTTAAACATAGACCTTTGTCATCAAACTAGGGCATGTAACTATATGCATCAAACTTTTAATTCTAAGTGATAACACCTAACACTGGCACACAAAACTTTGTCCCTGTTCACTTAATCTATGATTTCATTATAGAAAAATATACTTAGCCTCTAATAACTTCATATCACCCATCATATGAGCTACACACAACATTGTTTTATTCTGAAGCATGAATTTGGTCTCTAGTAAACACATTACTCCAAATACCATTCTACTAGGGGTAAACTCTATGTTTGATGCGCATTGGTTACATAGTGTTAGCACCACATACCAATCTTCTCTCTGGTAAGTGTTTAGGATATTTGTACAAAGATGTATGACTCTCCAAATGAGCACCAATCAAATTGTATATGGTGTTAGATGCCACCAAAAGTGAGGGGGTCTCCCAAATGTGAAGTCCCAAGTAGACCTCACACAGTTTGGAGTAGGAGCCCCATCCGAGATATAGGCTCAACTACCATAATCTTAATGATTTTTATTGGCTACAATAATGACATAAGAGAAATACATGTAATTTCGATATAAAAAATCAAGTTATGCATGTAATTTATTCAATTGCAAAGTGTATAATGGTTCTTTCATGAAAAAGGAAGAAGAAGTGAGTACTTAAAAGAAGAGTAATAGTACTATCATAATAAAGACACATACATAAATATGGGAAAATTCGTCAGTTATCTTGTGAAATAGTTCACAAAAAAACTACAATCGTGAAAAAAACAATAGATGCAATTCTAAGATGCATGCTAAAGTAAACACACTAGTTCATTTTCATGAGCATGTAGAAACATAAACATAAACGAAGAAAAATGAAAGAATAGTCTTACAATCATTCACAACTATTGGGATAGGGTCATTTTGGTTAAGTTTTGGGTCAATTTTGTAATATCTTTTTGCAACAAATGTAAATTCTCCACAAAATTTCAAGGAAGAGCAAGAAGCTAGTACTACTAAAAGGGACTTCAGCCCCTTGAGTGGGTAGGTGATGGAGTATTTTTGAGACCTGCCCATGGTCCATAGACCACGGTATTTGAAAGAAAATGTTATATATAGATGAGTCATAGTGAGTCTTAAAAGGTACCTAATAGTGAAGAATCATTATAAGGGCAAGGGGCTAAGGCAGGGAAGGTTTGTGGTGAAAGGAGAAGGCTCCTGCAACTGAGTGCGTGGAGACCTTGGTAAGTCCGCAAGTTGAGTGTGTGGGGCCCTGCAGCTGAGTGCGCAGGGAAAATAAGTCTTTAATTAAATGATTATACTTAATAAAGGTTGCTTTGAGATGATTTGGATGCATCTGTGACGTATTATTTACTTCTGCAAAGTTTATGTGTCTTCGCTCTATGCTATGATTTAATTGAATTAATGCTTGTTTAATTCGTGAAAGTGGTAGATCTATAATATTTATGCATGACATGTATAATGAGGAGCCTTTGCAAAGATCTAGAATTAATTTAGATATATTTACAATAGTTACCTATTTGGAAGGATTAGAGGTAAGCAAAGATAGACCTAAGCCATAAGGACTATAGGAACACATCACACAGGCCTCTGGATGAAGAAACCTGGTTCTAGCAACTCCCAATACTGCTTTAGGTGAGACTTCAACCTAGACTACACGGATTGTTTCTGAAAGGGCCAGAAGTTAGGATTTTTTTGGTTGGCGTAGATAAAGTTGAACCTGGGTCAGGCCCCATCGAGCCAACAAATGACTATGTTGATGGGATTTGGATCTACCTTAGGAATGTGTGATTTTGAATAAGTGGTTTCCTACTAAGAAGGAAATCAAGAAGTGGATTGATCAGAAGTTGCACGCGTTTACAGCTCAGGAGAACAAAAACCCGTGATTATCCAAGGAACAGTGGTTGAATAGATACATGTACACAAATGAGACAGAAGCCTTCTTCTGTTTCTTTCCTTGTGAACTACACAAGTGGCTGTCGAGGCTAGCGGATAGTCAAGGTACATGGAGACTTAACGACCCTATTGTCTAGACTCCAGAGCTGGTGCATTGCCTAGAAGCTTTAGAAAATAACATCGTGTGGGTTGTTCATCACTAGATTGATCGTATCTTAGGAGGATTCAACATTGAGCTTGTGATTGATACAACCATAAAATATAGTGAAGTAGTGCACAAGTTCTTCAAGGGATCACATGGTAAGTACTTAAAATATCTAAAAACATGGATTAAGATGTTATTGTGTGAGAAACAGGTTTTTCCATTACCTTAATGTTTGGGATCCTCTTCTAGTGATGATGAAGGAAATATTCTGAATACACCAAGAACTGTGTTGTATTTGATAAGTTAGGGTATCGCAAGGATGCCTCTTCCATCCACTCAACCTCCACCTCCATCTCCACATTAACCATTCAACATGGCGAGCACAATGAAGATGCCAATCTTTAAAGGGGTAGGAAGTGAAGACCCCAAACAATTCTGGTTCGTTTTAGATGTTGTGTGGACAACACAGAAGATTATTGATGATAATATAAAGAAAGCACAGCTACTCACAACACTGTAGGATAGGGCGTTGACTTGGTATATCAAGTTCTGTTAAGATAGACTTGGCGCGACGATGGTAGAGACTCAACAAGTGTTAAACAATGAGTCTAAGAAGCCTAAGTCTCAGGTGCAGTCTGTAACATATTTTAAGGAGATACAAAAGAGGGTAAATGAGTCTACATGGGACTTTGATCAGAGGTTAAAGTGCCTGATCCAGCAGGCTAACATGCTGATCACAGATTCTCTGCATAGGGACTAGTGCATTATGTCTCTCCTTCCACATCTACGATTATCGTTATCAGAGCAGAAGATAGGAATGCAAGCAGAAGTTGTGGAGATCACGATGAGGCTGGAAGCCTCACCAATATAAGATATCAATGTTGGAGTACAATAGATTTAGTCGCAATTGGCCAGCTTGGACATGGAGTTGCAAAGCTTGAAGAAAGGAAAGGAATCTCAACCAGAGGTGGGTGCTGAAGTCTAGTGTACAAAATGTAAATACAAGGGACATGATAAGGATCACTACCCTATTTATCAGAATTACTTGATTGGAGGAGGTCATGTTCCTTTGATACCTGAGAATATTGCGAGACCAAGCGCAGGACTATACTTATGGTGTATTATTTGCCAGATAGCTAGGAAACACGCAAATGACTAGTGTCACCTCTTCCAAAAGTTTGTACAGACCCTGCAACAATTTTTTTGTACTTTCTGTAAATCAGTTTGGGATGATGAGTGAAACTCCCGAATCTATGAATTGATGATGGAGTGGACACCTACATATCGAATGCAAGTAGAAATTTGGCCTCAAGATCAGGGCACAGGCGCATCACATAGAGGATTTCAAGGCCATGGAAGAGGAAGAGGAGGAGGGGCTGGCAAAGATCATGGAAAAATCAAATGTTATAACTGTGGAAAAATAGGAGATTTTGTGGGAGACTGTTAGAACTCTACACATCCATCTTTTCAATATTGCAGACAATTCGATCATATGATAGAAGACTACCCAGTGGTGATAGAAAAAATGCAGGAGAAAAAGATGTAACAACATACACAAAACGTACAGATGATGAGGCTGGAGCCTCGCAAAAAGGACCATAGCTTTAATATTGTAACATGAAGTGGTATTGCCATAGGAGAAGATAAAGGAAAGAAGCCGAAGACTGAAGGTTGGGTGCACAGGGCTACTGAAAAAGAAGCTAGATTTGATCTCAACAGGGCTAAAGAAACTTTCATGGAAGCCAAGAAGAACTTTGTTGAGGCTTCTACATTAGGGAGTTAGGAAAAATAGGTAGGAAATGATAAAGGGCAAGACATGGATCCCTCACTATTGGTAACTTTTATGAAAACATGTATGAAGTTGTTGCGGGATAGGAAGGTAGTAGAAGGGCTCGAGGAGATAATTGATAACTATACAGGTAAAATCAAGACTCCTCCCGATCAACACGTTGTGAGGAAACTGGGTAGAAATAAGAAGTAAACAGGGTGTGAAATGAAGTTGACCACGCAAATTGGAGAATATGAAATGGATCATGTCATCTTGGGTCTTGGATTTGATGCGAAAGTACTACCTAAGTAGACATGGAAAAGTATTAGGAGACCTATGCTACAATGGTCTCATATACAACTATGTATGTACAATAAACAGAAGATAATTCCTATGGGGTGCCTATACGGGGTAACAGTAGACATTGAGGAAGCAAGTGCTTTCGCTGACTTTGAAGTAATTGAAATAGTCGATGAAAACAATCC
>APFE031114294.1:0-18569 GCA_000404065.3 Pinus taeda
TGCTCTAAACTGCTTGAAAACTGTAAAAACATCAGACTTCTTTTTCAACATGAAGACCCAAACTTTCCGAGAAAAGTCATCAATGAATGATACAAAATAAGATGAGCCACCATATGACGCTGTAGGGGCAGGACCCCAAACATCTGAATGGATATAATCAAGTATGCCTTTACTAGTATGTTTGCCTGTTTTAAACTTTTGTTTACTTTGTTTACCAAACAGACAATGTTTACAGAAATCCAATTTTCCAGATCTTAGATTAGGAAGTAACTTTCGGTCAGCCAAAAATTTCAATCCTCTTTCACTCATATGCCCCAATCTTTGATGCCATAAGTGAATGGAACTACTGTCATGTTCAGACACAGACACATGATCTGACCCAGTTCTACCTTCTAACTGAAATAGATTTCCTACTTTCTTAGCCTTCATCACTAGTAAGATACCTTTATAGATTTTCATAACTCCACCTTGAATTACAGTTTTATATCCATTTGAATCAAGTGCTCCTAATGAAATCAAGTTTTTCCTTAAGTCTGGTACATGCCTCACATCAGTTAATATTCTAGTTGTCCCATCAAACATTTGTAGTTGTATGCTCCCAATCCCAACAATATTACATGTTACATCATTACCCATGTACACAACATCATCATTAATTGATTTATAATCCTTAAACCATTCTTTATGGATACACATGTGGTTTGATGCCCCACAATCTAACAACCAATGGTGACCATGATTTGACACATTAACTGATAATACTTCATCACTCATATCTGAACCAGATACTGAACCTGTATCTGTGGTGTTGGCTTCCTTCTTTTCTGTCGAAGAGCCTTCTTTAGCAGCCTGCTTTCGCTTCCAGCAATCCTTTTTTAGATGTCCAGCCTTGCCACAATGCCAGCACTTCACCTTTGGCTTCTTTCCTTTGGACTTCGAACGAGAGTCGCTATGCTTTCCCCCGAAGTGTCTCTCTCGTGAGCGACCTCTGGCCATCATTACCTCTGATGTAGATGTGTCTGCATTTGACCTCTTCCTCGTCTCCTCAGCCAACAAGGCTCCAACAACATCGTCAAACTCAAGGATATCTGATGTACTAAAGCTTATGGAAGTAACCAAGTGATCCCAGGATTCGGGTAAAGAACATAATAAAGTTATCGCCTTATCCTCTGAATCAAATTTCACATCTAGATTGCCTAATTGCACCAATAAAGTATTAAAAACATTCAGGTGATCAGCAATTGAGGTACCTTCTTTCATCCGCAAACCATAAAGCTGTCGTTTCAGGAGAATTCGATTTGTCAAAGATTTCGTCATGTAGAGCTTCTCAAGCTTCGACCACAGGCCTACGGCGGTTTTCTCTGACACAATGTTGAACAGAACATCGTCCGCCAGACATAACCGAATTTCGCTCAGAGCTCTATCATCCATCTCATCCCATTCATCCTCCGTCATGGAAGACGGCCTTTTGTTTTTCCCCAAAAGTGCTTTCGCCACACCTTGTTGAACCAGCAGATCGTGCATCTTCACCTTCCAGATCTCGAAATTATTCTTGCCATTAAATGTCTCAATTTCAAACCGGGAACTCTGAGTTTTCGCCATTTGTATCAACAAAAAACAAAATAATCTCCAATATCCAACCAGCAATAAAAAGAAAATTGCCTTTGCCTTTGATTTTACACAAAAAATCTGCCTATACCTTTGAAAAAAAAAAATCTGCATTTTTTGCACTTCACAAATTTTTTTTTCTTGTACTTGTGCAAATTCCGCCCACAAACAATACATACACTTTTAAAGCCTTTTAACTTTTTTGAAAAACCATGTTACATAATTTAAAGCCTTTATAACTCCTTTGATTGTTTAATGGCTTGAAAAGAGTTGCGTACACCTCTTTGTGGTTAATGGAATTAAAACTACGTACTCCACTTTTTGTTTAAAGGCTTTAATCAAATTCACCCAATAGAGTGCCTAAAAGCTAGTTCATGTGATTAAATGTTGACTCAAATACGAATTTCCTGTTTGATGCAACGCTTGCATTTATTTGGAAATATATATTCAAGACCACCGCTGATAATAAAACTATTTCCTGTTTGATACAATCGCTCTGATACCAATTGTTGGATCAGGTGCACAACAAACTAATTAAACACACAGCAGAAGCAAGCACATAACACAGTATTTAACGTGGTTCACCCAACCAATCTGGGCTACGTCCACCAAACATAGGCATCATGAATATATTAATCAAATTGGAGATTACATCAAGAATCCTCACACACTCTTAGCGAAATCATTCCCCAATGATTGCCTGTTATATAGGCATAGGAACTAAACAGCCTCCATAACTCCCTCACATCAAATATAGGAGGCATTAACTCCCTCCCAACAACCTGGAGCTAATCTAGGAACTGAATCCCTATTGTTGTCATCTTTCAGAGATTTTTGCCTATTTGACTAAAACAGAAAATCTCAACAATAATCTCAACGGGACCAACCACCATCTCTCTGATATTTCGCTTTACCAGTCAGTTCATAGGATGGAGGTTTGGATACCGAATGTGCTCAAGAGTTAAACAAACAACTTGACTTTACACTAGAGTTCATGATTCCGACACCAAGACTTCCAATTTAACAACCACCAACTCTTTTTATAACTAAAATTACTAACACACAAGAATTGACTTTTCAAACACCAAAACTTCCAGTTTAAGAACTATCAATCCTTTTAAAAACACACAACAGCAAAACAATCTTACATTTTTTTTTTTTTAATACTACACTTAACAATAATAAAATTACAACTTGAGGTGACACCACAACTTGAACATAATATCAGGGAACTTGAAAGCTTGAAATTGACAGAACAATCTCTGCGATTTCTAGAGCAGCACAGGCTTCTACAACCATAAGATCTTCCCATAAGCGAAACTGAATATGGCGCTGACCCACAAAACCTCTACGGCACTGGATTTCAATATGATATATGAAATTCACCCATTTGGACTTCTCTTATATCAACACTCGTCAATATATTATTACCCAGATGCTTCCACAAACCAAAAAATAATTTATTTATACATTATATGGTTTTGAAGGATGATGACGAAATTAGTGGTGCGCTTCTTGTAAAAGAAAATTCATAAAATAAATTAACCTTCACTTGCTGCTGGTGCGATGACCAGTGAGAATATAACCTCACACATCTCTCCCTCTGCGATTGGAACTGTGCTGCGAATATGTCTAGGTCACATAGTAATTCTTAGTCAGGGTATTCAATGACAGCAACACACTACTACTCCCACTGTGGTCGTTGTTCTAATTCCAATGCATTCTACAACATTTGCATTCCGCTTTCTTTTTAATTTTAAATCTGCCGAATTTTGAAAACGTCCAAAACACCAGCCACAACATTAGCATCGAGTTCTTCTCCTGCAGTGGAGAATCCCTGCATGAGAAGGTTTCGGTGCCATTCCTTATGCTTTTTCATTTGCTGAAAATGGAAAATTCTCCGGATGGCGTGAAATATGATCCCTTCAGCATCAGATCTCCATCCGATTTCCCAGAGGCTGGCGCAGAACCGTAATAATTTGCAGAGGCATAGAATGTAGCAGTCGCGGATAAATACCCCGTTCCAGAAATTTTTAGCGGGCAACGCTTTGGGAGAACAGGTACTTTAAGGAGGCATGCAACCACGATCGGCGCAGGTACATTAAACAACATAAAATTTGTTCAACAATATCTTAAAAAAATGCTCCACAGAAGTTGACACCAAAAAATCTATATATGCTTAAAACATTGCAGAAATGATCAAATCTGGCCAGGAAATTGGCAAAAGCAGCCTGAATCAAGACCATGGTCAAATTATATGCTCCACCTGCAATGAATGATTGGCTTTGTGAAACTCCAGATCTACACAACCACACTCACTCACAGATATAAACAAGGGGAAATAAATCTCACAACAGAAATCAACTATCACACATTTATATTAATCTGTGTATTTATAGAAAAATAACACTCCATACTTGAACATCTCCTTGGTCTTCCCTAAGGGAATCAAGCTAAATCTAGCTCTGATACCATATTAGAAAATAGAAGAGAGAGGAGAGTGATTACCCACGACACAAATTTCACTAGGTACTTTTATTGATCATCACAGGTATATAAGACACAAATTACTGACTTCAACACAAACAGATCACCATTACAACTCACACATTAGAAATAAGACTAACTCCTAGTAACTCCTAATAACAACTACACATAACATAGAAGCATTTCTTCCGACATTACCATCAATACAGTGTGAGAGAAATCTCAAAAAACCTTGACAAAAGTAACATAGAAGCATTTCTTCCAACATTACCATCAATACAGTGTGAGAAAAATCTCAAAAAAACCTTGACAAAAGTGGCAATCTTCAGCTACAAGTGTACTTCAGCTAGTCATTATGCCCTTGTCCCAAAGAAAAAATAGACACTCTCATCATGGCATCGTCATGTCTATCCTCGAATTTTGACATATGCTTCATAAACGCCAAGACGTGGGATAGCAGCAAAAAATTCCCTTCAAACTTAGGAAGGGCCTCATAAAAGTTTGGAGGAGGCTTATATGGGTATCCTTCGACATTCTCAATATCCAAGATACAATACATGGCTTCATAAACGCCAAGACGTGGGATAGCAGCAAAAAATTCCCTTCAAACTTAGGAAGGGCCTCATAAAAGTTTGGAGGAGGCTTATATGGGTATCCTTCGACATTCTCAATATCCAAGATACAATACATGGCTTCATAAACGCCAAGACGTGGGATAGCAGCAAAAAATTCCCTTCAAACTTAGGAAGGGCCTCATAAAAGTTTGGAGGAGGCTTATATGGGTATCCTTCGACATTCTCAATATCCAAGATACAATACATGGCTTCATAAACGCCAAGACGTGGGATAGCAGCAAAAAATTCCCTTCAAACTTAGGAAGGGCCTCATAAAAGTTTGGAGGAGGCTTATATGGGTATCCTTCGACATTCTCAATATCCAAGATACAATACATGCAAATCCCAAGGGGCCATTTTTCATCAATACTACTCTTCAATTATGAAAACCCAAATTTTGCAATTTTGTAGCTCTTTCACAATGGAGTCACCAAGGTGAGTTATAAGTGTCTTCATTCTTGTCTCACTTCACAAGCACAAAAACTCCAAAATATGTGAAAACAAGGTTTTCATTTTTCCAATGGAGTTGCCTAGATTAAAATATCTTCAACATCAAACTTCATCCACTATTGTTTTTCAGGAATGAGAATTTATCTTCAACAATATAGCCAAAAACGTTACAACAAAATCTCACACTTCTTGAGATAAAGTATGAAAGCTCAAGTGTGAAACGACCACTGAACCTCTCCAATAAGCTTGCTGAGGCTTGGTAGCTCCAAGGTTTGAGCTCAAATGTTCCTATGAGTCAATCTACAGGCTAATATCAACCAATTGAATTTCAAATAGGGCCCTCAATACATAAAATAGAGGAATTACAAGATGGTCTTGGAGAGAAAACCCTAGAAAAGTAGTTCATTATAAAGAAAATGGGTGATGGAGGATAGAAGATCTCTCTCCCTCGCTGGCTCTCTCTCTCTATATATATGGGGGCATATGAAGTCAATGAATTAAACAATTATACAGTGTCTTTGGAGTGATAATTAGATCCAAACAAGTTAAAGGAACATAAACTCACATACAGTTTCAGATCTATGGCCTCAATATTTCTGGATGATTAAGGAAAAGAAAAGGCTATCCCTATTCCTCAAATACTTGGAATAAGGGTTTAGATCAAGAAGGGGCAATGAAGCAAATACTAAAGAAACTAACTTAGCATATCAAAATTTATCCCATGGAACATTTACTAATATAAAGCAAACAAATTATCTTACTTTACCATGCAACATCCAATATCTACCATAAGCATCCATGAAAAGAAACAACATGACATCTTAATTCCAACTAAGTGAAGTAACTAACTAAGGGAGGTAACTCAACTTATCCATCCATAGTCAAGTTATAAGAGAGAAAAGTCACAGAAATTTCAGACCTCCAAAAAGATTTTTCCACCAAATCTAACCATAAGAAAATAAGAGGAAAAACCCTTCTATTTATAGAAAAGGTGCTCAACTTCCTTACTATTGAAATAATTTTTTCCTCAGCTAAAACCACTATTTCAACTTATGGAGGGGCCTTTTTCAACAATTAACTATTCTAAAATACATAAATCAAGGGGCATTCATGCCAAATTTACAAAGCTAAAGGGCACAACTCCTCAAAAAAAAACCAATCCGCACAAATGAAGAGGAATAAGGGGTTTGTTGGTGCAGCATCCAACCTCCAAAGCCCCTTCAACATGTAAGGATCACTCCACCAATCTACAAACCTGTCATGAAAACCCTCCAAAGTAGAGCGCAACCCTTAATCCTTGTGCAAAGGTCGACAAAATCTCCAAAACACATGCCCTGGCATCTTCCAATGTAAACACTCCTTTCAGCTAATCCAAACAAGGGACAGCCATTCAAGACCATCCCAAGGTACAGCACCAACACCAAAGGCCCCAAAGGCTCCCTTTTCTCCACAATGTGCATTGAAATCTACCTCAGATGGGAATTTAGATCTACGACAAAGCAGTCAGCCCTAACCCCTACAAATGCTTGAAGTAGCCCTTCGAATCATAATTTGTGATTTCAGAGGTTGGCTCTATCATCAACTTCAAGTTTTTTAGGTCAGCTTCAAGGTTTTATTACAGGTCAGCCAGCCGAAAGAAAACCATTCCAGAGATACATACACATATATAATATAGCTGTTTATTTAAAGGTGAATTTAGAACAGTGAAAATGCACGTTGAGGCTTGAACCATCCAAGCTATCATACTGATTCATATATCAAGCCTGAAACAAGGTCGAATTAATTCTGGAGTCAGAACAGGTTTGAAACAATATTATAATATGTTGATCCTTGCTTGGGCAATCTGGGTGGCTAGACAGATCTAATAAGGTAAGGAACCCGTCCACTTCTGCTGTAATAACCATGTCTGATGCAAATGTTCCAGATTAGGAGAAGGTTTCCGGCTGAACGTACAGTACCGCAAGTACTTAAGCTGCTGCAAACAACGTAATTTCCAAACTATATCATTCCAAACTATTGATCATTCCCAACAATATGTCACAGGTGACACACGTAAGCATGCAAGCACTTCTCATCATTTTCTAAAGAATCTTCGGGGGCCCTTTTCCCTTATCAATATTTACCAAAGCGTACCAACCTTTAAAATATTTTTTATACACTTTTCATATCCATAAAAGTATTTCTGTCAAAATGTCAAGCAACTCCAATTCTGGTGTTGGAGAACAGAAATACTCAACGAATCTCAGGCCCTCGAAAACAATAAACCTATACTCCTTGGCGAAACAACACCCATTTCATCCATCTGTGCACACCACTCAGGATTTGGTGCAACTGGAGGTTACATTCCATGTTCAAGAGTACGAGCAGTAAATTATTGAAAAATTCTGAAACACAAATGTTCCTCCCCAATGGTTGGAAATTTCTGATAATTTCAAACACAAAAGAACAGAGAACAATGCTCTGTTTTCTCTCATGAAACCAAAAAAAATGTTTGTTGAAAAGCAGAGTTCACACATACACAGATAACACTTTGTATATATTAATAAAACAAACTGCCATTACAAAACATCTTCCTTTTAATATAGTGATTCACCACTAGTTGCAAAAAAAAAATTTACTCTCGCTCTTCAGAAAGTTTTACACTGCTCTGTAAAAATTTTCATTTACTCTCGCTCTTCAGAAAGTTTTACACTGCTGTGTAAAAATTTTCTTTACATTCACTCCTGTGTGAAATTCCCCAAATTTCATTCACTGTGGCCAGTTTTTCTTCTTTGTTTCACACTACTGTGCTCCCCTTTTCATTACACATACAAAATGAACACCAAAAAAAATTACATATACCAAAACCAAAAAAAAATTAACTATGCGTTGACTTTCCCATACCTCCCTAAGTAAAAAAACAATAAAATTAAAACATTTACCAACCATCCTACGAACCATATTAAAGTTCATTAATGACTTTTACGGTGGTCAAACAAAAACATTCACGTCACTTCATGTTCAGGCTTGAATGCATCTTTGACTTCAATCAACGGTCATCATCCAGCCTTGCAATCGAACGAATATCGCTTGCCCAATTCACACAAGCTTTACCGGCCGGGAGATGGGCGGTTTTGGAGACGTACAGTGGCCACGTGTCAACAGGTCGCACTGATCGGAGCCCCCTCCAAAAATACCAATGCTGCGAGAAGGGTGGTGCGGGGAAAACCATGGTGGTTTTCCAGAATTAAATGCGTTGTTTGCTATCGCTGTTTTGATAGCAGATTTCGGCAGTTGAAAGTATATTTCAACATTCCCCTTTAATTTCAACTACTGGGTTATGAGTCATACCCAGACATTTCCTCAAAAATTCAAAACTTTTCTGTTCCAATGGCTTTGTCAAAATGTCTGCAACCTGTTCCTGAGTCCTACAATGTTGTAAAACAATTTTTCCATTGCATACCAATTCCCTGATGTAGTGAAACCTTGTGTCAATGTGTTTCATTCTCTTATGAAACACGAAATTCTTGGATAATGCAATAGCTCAGCTATTGTCACAAAAAATCATCGTTCCTTTTGCCTGCTCTTGGCCTAAGCTCCTTAATATTCTTCTCATCCAAACTGCTTGACATGCTGCTGCTGTAGCTGCCACATATTCAACCTCTACTGTAGACAATGCTACAATAGGCTGTTTCTTAGAAGCCTATGAAATGGCTCCTGAACCCATGTGAAAAACATAACCGGATGTGCTTTTCCGATCATCTACACTTCCAGCCCAATCACTATCAGTGTATTCAACTAAATCTGAACATTCTGAAGTAGTATATAAAATGCCAAACTGTTTAGTACCTTTAACATACCTCAGAATCCTTTTTGCTCCCTGCCAATGTGCTTCTTTTGGCCTTTCCATAAATCTGGAAATTAAACTAACAGCAAATATTATATCTAGCCTAGTTGCAGTTAAATACATGAGGCTGCCAACTATGCTCTTGTACAAGCTAGGATCAAAATCCTTGGTGTTGTCCTCTTTGCTGAGTTTTAATCCCATCACTGTGGGAGTGATTGCTGCTTTGGTATCCTGCATATTAAATCTTTCCAATACTTCATTTACATACTTTGCTTGTGAGATAAAAATTCCATTTTCATTTTGATCTACTTCTATTCCTAAGAAGTATCTCAGCAAACCCATGTCAGTCATTTCAAATTCTTCTTTCATGACTCATTTGAAATTTTCAATGAGGTAGTCATCATTACCTGTAAAAATAACATCATCAACATATAACACAACAATTAATATTTTACCATCTTTTTCTTTGATGTAGACGGTGGGTTCTCCCTCACACTTCTCAAATCCATTTTCCAGTAGATAGGAATCTATCCTACTGTACCATGCTCTTGGTGCTTGCTTCAGCCCATAAAGAGCTTTCTTCAATCTGCACACTTTGTGCTCTTGGCCTTTCTTTTCATAGCCTAGAGGTTGTTCAATGTAAGCCTCTTCCATTAACACTCCATTTAGGAATGCTGACTTCACGTCCATTTGGTAAACTTTCCACTTGTTTTGTGCTGCTATGGATAGCACTTCTCTCATGGTTTCCATTCTTGCAACCGGTGCGAAAGTTTCCTCATAATCTCTCCCATACTGCTGCTTGTATCCCTTGACAACAAGTCTTGCCTTGTGCCTTTCTATCTTGCCTTCAGCATTACTCTTAGTCTTGTAAACCCATTTAACTCCAATGACTTCTTTACCTTTTGGTAGTTCAACCAAATCCCATGTCTTGTTTATTTCTATGGCATTGATCTCCTCATCCATAGCTTCTATCCATTTCCTATCTTTAATAGGGTCATCAACATGACAATATAATGCAAACAAAGAATTCATACCTTCATTTGCTGCCTCTTGTTCATAAATATCACTTAAATTTCTGAACTTCTTACCTCTTTCATTTGGTGTACAAGTGCTTGAAGAAACACTTGAATTTCCTCCTTGTGGTGTGCTCGGAGAAGCACTTTCATTTCTTCTCAAGAGTGTTCCTTTCCATCCTTGTGTTGGCGCTGCTGTTTGGGGATGTATTTTAGCCATCTCCTCATCATCTTCATCATGAGACAAACAGTTTTTAACATCCATTGTTTTCTCTATGCTTCCATCCCAAGCTTCCTCCTCAATGAACTGAACATCTCTGCTCACAAAAAACTTCTTGGTAGATGGGATATACAACCTGTAAGCTTTGGATTCCTCACTGTATCCAATGAAAAGACATTTCTCCCATTTGCTGCCCAACTTCTTCCTTAGCTGATCTGGAATGTGTGCATAAACCACACATCCAAAAACTTTCATGTGGGTGACTCCTTGCTTTCTCCCACTGCATGCTTCTTCCGGCACTCTGTTCATCACTGCTTTTGTAGGATACCTATTCAAAATATATGCTGCACAATTTACAGCTTCAGCCCAATAATCATTTGGCAAATGCTTTGCCTTCAACATGCTCCTCGCCATATCCATGATGGTTCTATTCTTCCTTTCAGCAACTCCATTTTGCTGCGGGGTGTACCTAGCTGTAAATTGCTTATGAATTCCATTTTCTCTACAAAAATGTAGGAATTCCTTGGAGATATACTCACCTCCTCTATCAGTTCTCAGAACTTTGATATGTAGCCCTCTTTGGTTTTCCACAAGTGCTTTGAAATTGCGAAATTTTTCAAAAACTTCACTTTTGTTCTTTAGAAAATAAACCCAAGTTTTTCTAGTAAAATCATCAATAAATGTTAGAAAATATTGGCTGCCTGCTAGTGATGGAGTTTGCATTGGTCCACATAAATCTGAGTGGACAATTTCTAAGGGTGCTTTTGCCCTAATACTCTTCCCTGATGGAAAACTTTCTCTGTGTTGCTTCCTCAAGATACAACCTTCACAAAGGCTATCCGGTTTCTCTATCAATGGTAATCCTCTTACCATTTTTTTTCTACTCAACAAGTTAAGACCTTTAAAGTTGAGATGTCCAAATCTCAAGTGCCACAACCAATTTTCATCCTTTGGTACTCTTTGGAAAGCCTCTTGGGTAACTGCTGCAATTACTTCTTTGTTTTTCAAATCTGCCTTTATTCTGAGAGGGAACATCCTGTTCCTCGTCATCTTCACTTCAGCAATACATCTTTTGCTAGGTGCTCTATCCATGATGGTGCATACATCATTCACAAGGAAGACATTATACCCCTTTTGAACACGCTGTCCAATACTCAAGAGGTTACACTTCATTCCAGGAACATAATAGACATCTGCTATGGTTTTCTTTTCACCTTTCTTTGTAAATATTTTTACTTCTCCTTTTCCCATAAACAGAAATTTTACTATCAGTCCAAGTGTGACTTGTGATTTCACATTTTGATCTAAAGCAGAAAACAGGGCTATGTTTCCTGTCATATGGTTGCTGCAACCAGAGTCTAGAAACCATATATCATCACTATTTGTTTCAGCCATGTTACAAGCTAAAAGCGCATTATCTTGGCTGATATTTTCTCTAGTGATATTTGCATTAGATCTATTACTCACATCATGATGCTTCTTCCTACATTCATTGGCATAATGCCCATATTTTTTACAATAATAACATTGGACATTGGATTTTTCATACCTTTGTCCTTGAGAAGGATGTTGTCCACTTTGTTGGCTCCTGCCTTGACCTTGGTTCTGATTTGGATTGCTGCCTCTTCCTTTAGCATTTGCTGGACTGTTTCTTCCACCTCTGTTTTGGCTTCTGCCTCTTCCTCTCTTGTTTCCTCTGCTTTGACCTCTTCCTCTTCCAAAGGGCATCTGGGTCTTGAAGGCTTGCTCTAGATATGAGTTTTCATTTCTACTCAATCTCTGCTCATGTGTTATCAGTGATGCATGAAGTTCATCATCTGAACAGTTTGAGAGATCCTTTGTCTCTTCTACGGTGGTGAAAATCACATCAAACTTTGAGGGTAGGACTCTCAATATTTTCTCCACAATCCTCCTTTCTTCAAGAACTTCTCCATGAGTCCTTATCTGTGTGACCAATCCAATCACATGTGTGAAGAATGAGTCAATATTATCTGACTCCTTCATACACAGATTCTCAAAATCTCTCTTTAGCAATTGTAGTTTTGTTGTCTTCACTTTCTCCATGCCTTGATAGGCTGTCTTGAGAGTTTTCCATGCTTCTTTGGATGTCTTGGCTGCTGCTATCCTTGGAAACACACTCTCATGCACTGCTTGATATAAAAATACAAGGGCTTTTGAATCCGTCTTCCTATTGCTCTTCAACAGATCTTTCTCTGCCTGAGTTAATCTGTTAAACTCATTTTCATCTGCTGGTTCTTCAAACCCATCTTGAACTAATTCCCATAAATCTTGAGAAGCAAACAGGGCTCTCATGGTTATTGCCCAGTAGTCATAGTTTTTTCCATTAAACTGTGGGAGATGAGTATTAAAAATGCCCATACTAGTGCTGGTGCTGGCCATTCCTTGCACTCTCAGCTATGCTTCAAATATTTGACTGTGTATAAAAAATATTGACTGTCTTCAACAGCTACACAAAAAAAAACTTTGAGAAATACCTTGGATTCTTTTGCCTTGAGACTTCACTTTGCTGGAGAAGTTGTTGCAGCAAAAAACTCCTTCCTTCAGCTTCTTTGACACCTTCAAAGAGCCTGGATCAGCTCTGATACCATGTTGAAAATTTCTGATAATTTCAAACACAAAAGAACAGAGAACAATGCTCTGTTTTCTCCCAGAAAACCAAAAAAAATGTTTGCTGAAGAGAAGAGTTCACACATACACAGATAACACTTTGTATATATTAATAAAACAAACTACCATTACAAAACATCTTCCTCTTAATAGAGGGATTCACCACCAGTTGCATAAAAAAAAAATTACTTTGGCTCTCCAAAAAGTTTTACACTGCTGTGTAAAAATTTTCTTTACATTCACTCCTGTGTGAAGTTTTTCATTACATTCAGGCTGCCGGTATTTCACATTGCATATTCAATCAAAAAATTTACATTTGTGCTATTGCGCATTCCCATTCGTTTCAAAGAACAACTAATAACTCCTGTAAAAGGAATCCCAAAATTTCATTCGCTTCCGCGAGTTTTTCTTCTTTGTTTCACACTGCTGTGCTCCCCTTTTCATTACACATACAAAATGAACACAAAAAAATTACATATACCAAAACCAAATAAAAAACTTAACTATGCGTTGACTTGCCCATACCTCCGTAAGTAAAAGAAAAAACAATAAAATTAAAACATTTACCAACCATCCTACGAACCATATTAAAGTTCATTAATGACTTTTACAGCGTTCAAACAAAAACATTCAGGTCACGTCATGTTCAGGCCTGAATGCATCTTTGACTTTAATCAACGGTCATCATCCATCCTTGCAATCGGATGAATATTTCTTGCCTAATTCACACGAGCTTTACCGGCCGGGAGATGGGCGGTTTTGGAGACGTACAGTGGCCACATGTCAACAGGTCGCACTAATCGGAGCCCCCTCCAAAAATACCACTGCTGCCAAAAGGGTGGTGCGGAGAAAACCATGGTGGTTTTCCGGAATTAAATGCGCTGTTTGCTGTCGCTGTTTTGATGGCAGATTTCGGCAGTTGAAAGTATATTTCAACACCCAAATGAATGTCCTAGGACTTTCCCTTGAGTGGCTACACGAAAAGAGACATGAACTATGTCTGGAGGTTGTGACAATACGACCTGATAAGTTAGGCCTCCACCCTTCCCTACAGTTCCTCCATTAACCAAACTCCTTAGCAACATTTATAAGGTTCTCCTGCGTTTTGCACAATGGCCAAGAGCGTCGCCTACAAAATCAGATTAACTAATCATGACTTCTTGATTTTCATTAATTCTGTTAGTTCTGAAAAAAACCATGCTTATCATTATTCCTCTGACCATTCTTTGCAGGGTCCAATGCCTGAATGCCATGAAATAGCATCAACAACAACAGTTAAATATTTCTTTATAGCATTCTCTCATAACGAGTGTTAAATGGGTTTACAAAACAAAGCTCAATGAGAAAGGAAAAATATAAAAGTACAAGGATAAATTGGTAGCAGGAGGATTTTCACAGTAGCACGAGCGGATTATCGTGAGACCTTTTCCCTAGTTGCGAGGCTAGATACGGTTAGAGCTATCTTAGCTATAGTAGCGCAGAACAGATAGAAAGTTTAGAAAATGGAAGTAAAAGTCAGCATTCTTGAATGGATTTTGGAAAAAAAGGTTTATGTGCAACAACTACCGGGATATGAGATAAAAGGCCATGAAAATGAAGTCTACAAATTGATTAAAACTTTCTATGGACTGGGAAAGGCATAGATCATATCGGGAAAGTCATAGATCATACCAAGATAAATACAGATCAGATCATGAAAGATATAACTCAGACCATGAAAGATATAGATCAAGCAATAGATATGATAGAGTTGATAGAATAAACTCACAACAGCCTATGGACAACCATCCTACCTGCCATGAAAAGACAACATCTGACATTTTGAAGGATGAATAATGAAAAAGGGAAAAAAAAAATGAAAAATAGGGTCGAGAACTCCCAAAACCTTGTTGAACAAACCATTGATTCTTACACAAAAGAAATATTTTCTTCTACATACCAAGAAAGGCAAGGTTATGAGAGAGTCACGGAATAATGACAACAACCTATGGACAAGCATCCTACCTGACATGCATCAGCTGATATTTTAAGGGATGAATATCGAAAAATGAAAAAAATAAAAAGAAATGGGGCCGAGAACTCCCAAAACCTTGTTGAACAGATGACTTATTCTTACACAAAAGAAATATTTTCTGAATACCAACAGTGGAAAGGTTATGAGAGAGTTAGAGACCACTTATTCTTACACAAAAGAAATATTTTCTGAATACTAATAGAGGAAAGGTTATGAGAGAGTCAGAGAATAATGAAAGTAGATCATATGAAAATAGGCACACATCTAATCAACGGAATGAAAATGAGGCTCAGAAACTAGAAAGGTCAATCTTGCCCTCGAGTGAAGCAAGCATCATAGATTTGAAGTTGGAATTATTCGAGATATCAAAACAACGTTAATCTTTCTCAAAAGATTTATGTTGGCCTCTATAAGGTTGAAGGTTCATGGTTGGATAAAGGAAAGTCAATATAGTGTGCATTCAAGTACAAGTTAGAAATATTAACGGGCCAACACGAGCTAGCACCTAATATACTAAGGTCTGTTGTCAAATGGAAGCCCCACCCATCTCTCAGGGCCCATTAATCCAGATAACTCTTTAAATAGGAAGAGTTTACCTGCCTACCTTGTGAATAGTGTTGGAAAAAGATATAGGTTAAAAGGAATTGATAAGAAAATGTACCAGATACAAAATAGAATTGAGCACGAATATATGCATTTACAATAAGAAAAACAATTGTTCTGTAATATGAAAGAGATGTTTCACCATATTGATAAAATTCAGGAACGTAGTAAATTTTTGTACCAAGGGTTGGATTCCCTAAAAAAATAATTTTCAAGCATAAAGGAATGTGCACATCATCAAGAAAGAATCTTGAACTTTCGTTTAAGGCAATTGCAAGATCAATGGAATGATGTAGATTTTTTTTGGCAAGAAGCATTAAAGGCTCCAAACATGTAGAAGTTGAACTCCTAGAAAGAATTACCAGAATCATAGACAGATAATAGCCATGTATTCAAAATAAAAGATAGTGACAATTGTAAATCTAAATTCGGAGACAAGTGAGATCCTTTTGAATACATAAGAAATGAGCTAGAGGGATGGTAAGCACCAGTATTGCAACAATAATGCTGCAACACCTAGGCTGCCTACTTTAATCTTATCAATTCGGTAGTTTGTAACAAACTTGGAAGCGTCGATGTTGTATGCATAAGCATTAGTTCTTACTGTAGGTTATCACTTGGTCAACCGGCGCAAGATCACTAGGAGCTCAAGCCAACTTCTATAGATTCCAGAAGAAGCTCTATATGTGATGAAAGGAAAGAAAGATTACTCTACAAATGTTATTCTAACTGCAAAAAGGAGAAAGATTGAAATGTAAAGCAAACCTAGTAAACCCCAATTAACCAACTAATTCTACTTTTCCAGAAAGAACTATGAAAACCATGAAAGGAATGTTATTACCTACTCAAGGAAGTAAATAACATCTAACTATACTATTTCTAGAAGTAAATAAGCAAAAAACATATTTTTGGATTTTTATGTGAATTTGACATGCATGTAATTTATTGTGTGTGAGTGTAGCAGCGAATAAGTGGCGGAAGGATGGATTTGAGACTTGAGAGGATGTATGATGGTGTGGATGGGTCCTAGGAGGTCTCAGAGGGCCTTCTGGAGGCTTTTCACATGCTTGGCCTTCAAAAGAAAGCCTACATGAAAATCTACAAGAGGACACAGGAAATCTAGAGGAGGAAAACAGGGAATCTACTGGAGGCCTACAGGACGAGGCCGAGAGAAGTTTTCACTATTTTGAGGGTGTGAGAGTGGGTGGAAAAGGTGGATGAAGGTTGGAATGAGGTGTTAGAGCGCTTAAGGTCTAACATGAATCACCAGGAGAGAGAAAGATGATTGAGGTTGCTCAAGGAGAGAGGAAGTTCTATGGAAAAATGCAGGAAACTAGGGTAGAATTGAGGTGAGGTTTGGGAGACCTATAGTTCATGGATCAAATTGAGGGTGTGATTGCTGACAAGCTAGCCTACTACTGGAAGAGATCTGGTGCATATAAATTGACAGTCAACCAAGGAAATCAAGCAACAAGTGAAATGAATGCATTTAGGAAAAAAGAGTTTTGCATAAAAATGGTCTAAACTTGATCTATGAAAAAGAAATACTGAGAAATGTTGTAGGAAAGGAAAGCATAAAAGAAGACTATTGCAAATCATGAAGTGAGCACGATGAAGGACATCTAAAGCAAAGCAAACTGAACTATTAACCTACTAAAAAGTTGCAAACACTAGAAGTCCTATGAAGGAGGAAAATCTGTGTTTTTGGGGCAGCAAGAAGGTCTTCACCTCAAATCATGGTCCCAAAGGGAGGAAGAGAGGCCAAGGCACTATTGCTAACCTTTTGAATCTTTGTTGATCATTGTTTAAATTTCTATAAAAAGCACAAATGGAAACAAACTACTGAATCATCAAAAGCAACCTATTCTTAACCATAAAATAAATATTTCGAATAACAAACTAATCTACAAACTGAAACAAATTATACAGATACAAATAAAGCGGATCTTGGTTTCTTAGATTGGTCCCTAACCCAAGAGCTTCAGCCCTCTGAGGTAACTCAGTGCTAGCTCAAAAAGATTCCATCTTTATTATAAAAAAATAGTAAGATTATATGAAACTGTCACAAAAATAATAAAAGCTCGAAGTTTGAGCAGAGTTTACATATGCAAGAATTCGACAAAAATCCGACCCTAGTGAGGCCCTAGGCCTCTCTACTTATAAAAATGAAGCTACCAACAAATTTATTAAAATCAAGGAGGTTTGGCTCCCAAAAATCGAGATAATCATCAGTCATCCTCCACTTGCTTAGCTACCTTCTAGTGCATGATTCAGTTGCTTGTACTCTGAGCTGAATGAAGGGGAATTCGAAGTGAAGAGTAATAAATGAGAGGGACTCCATCCTATAAGCCTTCTCTTCCATCCACTTCGAGTTATTGCTGCCATTTGTCCACTGGATCCTTGACTTTGACCTCAAAATCCATCAATAATCTGCATTAAATACATGTTAGACCACATGGTACAATAACGAACTCAACTCACTCTATAAGCATAAATATAATTAGAAAATTATACAATAAGCTAAGAGAATGGTTGATTTGACTAGATTAGGAGGTAAAGTGAGCCCATATAATTACCCATTTATGAGGCTCATCAAGGGATCTATTTAAAAGCAATAACAAAAGCTTCATGGTTGGGCAGAAAGAAAGGAGTCAGTGTTTGAAGGAAGGATTCATCTAAGAAATGGATACTATTGGAATGAAAATGGTGATGTTGACAAAGATAAAATGTCCTGGATCTTTTATATTGTCATAGGGGTAGAAGTGAAGTATGCTTATACAAATATCCAGAGGAAATGTATCGGAAACATAAAACAAATGTATTGATAAGAACAGGGAAAGAGTTGGTTACAGAGGATTTAACACCAACATCACCCCAAACTTCAGTACTGGTCACTTGACCATTTCAAGAAATTCATGGGCATTTTTTGCAGTGGAAAATTTTTGCAGTGATGGAAAAGTTGGAGAAAATCCGGAGACTATTGCATCACCTATTTTGCCTTTTCTTTTTCTCTTCTTCCAAATTCTATATCCTCGAAATTTCTTCATTCTCTGTTGCGCGTTCTTGCTTAGGTTTTCTTCACTTTTTGGTGGTACAATTTTTGTTT
>APFE031114294.1:22598-88179 GCA_000404065.3 Pinus taeda
TATTTTTACATTATGAATACCTCCCTAGTTAAGAGGAAGTGTTGGAAAAAGTAGCTATGTTAAGTCCTCAATAATGTACTTGAGTCATTATGTAATGTACTTGTCAAAATAATAAAGAAAATAATTTTTATTGTTGTAACAATGACTTATTAAAGCATGGGTTTCATGCTTGGGTCATCATTATATTAGTCAAAGTCCCCATTGTGGACTCCTAGGATTAATATTGAGTTTATAGAGTCATTGTATATTCAAAGAGACCCTTCTTGGTCTTTCAGATCATGTAAAAAGGTTTTTTATAAAGGAAAATATGAATTATGTATCCTCCACATCATGTTGGCCTAAGGAAGATCAAGTCGGCCTAGAGATCGTAATTCAAACCACTAGAAGGCTATATAAAGAAGGAAGTCAAATTCATTTGGAATCATCACTCTCACATCAATTTGATATCTTTTAGGATCTACTGGGAAGTGTTGGGGATGTGAAGTCTTCTGCCGAAAGGAGGAAAGAAGTGCGAGTATGGGGGAGTCTCTAGAGAAGAGAAAAATCAAAATTTTGACACCTCTCTCACTGTTTCGTGGTCTGGTTTAGGAGATTGAAGCATACTACCAAAGTTTTGACTCAATGCAATGGGATCTTGCTTCCTACTCATCCATGAGATCATAATAGCTTCCATACCTGCATCCTTAAAATATGCAATTAACTCTTTCGAGGTGTATTCCCCACCATTGCATACCTTAGAGTCTTTATCTTCTTTTTTGTTAGGGTTTCCACCTCAGCCCTAAACGAGTCCTTGAACTTATCAAATGCTTCATATTTGGTTTTAAGTAGATAGATCCATGTCTTTTTTGAATGATCATCAATGAATGTTACATAGTAAAGATGACCTCTAATTGTCTTCTTAGACATGGACCCACACACATCAGAATGGATGAGATCTAATATTTCTTTAGATATAGATTCACTATGATGAAATGGATTTATAGTATGCTTCCCTAAAGAGCATCCTTTGCATATACCTTCATGATCCAACTTCATATCAAGAATGCCATTAACCAATTGACTAAGAGTAGGGATGACCCTATAATGAAGATGGTCATACCTTTGATGCCATAGTTCAATCAGACTTATTTCCATATGAACAAGGGCTTGAGTAGATGGAGTGATAACCCGTTAGGCTTCCTTCTCAAACTCCAATAACCTTAGCTTTGTCAATACTAGAGTTCTTACCCGAAACCAATACTTTTCCATCAACAAAATAAATTTCTTCTCCTTTATATTCTAAACAAGAAATAGAAGGTAAGTTATTTTTCAAACCTGGAACATAGAGAATGGTGTTGAGATGTATATTTGATCCATTATCCATATTTAATGATGTAGATCCCATGCCTCTAACAACATAGCTTTTTTTTCACCTAATTCCATTTCATGGGAGGATGGTTCCTTTGATAGCGTGCGAAGTTTCCTACTTTCACCTGTCATATGCCTCGATTATCCACTATCAATGATCAATGCATTATCATCAGTAAGAGATCTTGTAAGGGCAACGAATAATCCATGACTCTTGACTTTGTTGAATAGGTAGTAGATAATATTCTTGATCCATCTTCCAGCAGTTTCGAAACCTAATCTTATGTAGTTCACCATAGAGGGAGAATTCATGCCAACAAAGTGGTCTTCGACTTATCCTGACCTTAGCTCTGATACCATGTTGGAAAATCAAAGATATTATATTTAGGCTTTGATTCTTTGATATTGATAATTACTTGTGAGTGTGTTGGCTTCTTTTACTTGTTTATTATCTTATCTTTCATCATGAAATTATACATACATGAAGATCACAAAACAAGAGACACAAGATATAGGCACATGCTGAGGAAAAACACCCCTCAAGGGGAAAACCCAGTCAAAGTAATTGTCCCTTTCAATAGTATTCTTTGAGACTCTTCACCCTAGACCAAGACCAGACTTTCCTTCCACACCATGTCAGTCTCCAAGATCTTCAACCTCTTTCCAGCAACTTTGACTATGCAGTAGATCCCAACAACATGCAGCTTCTGGCAGTAAAAAAACCTTAAGAGACTTTGATCTCCTAAACTAGACCACAGAAAAGAGAGAGAGAGGTGCCAAAACTTTGATTTTTCTCTTCTCTAGAGACTCCCCTGAACTCTCACTTCTTTCCTCCTTATCACAAAATAATTCACATCCCCAACACTTCCCAACAGATCCTAGAAGATATCAATTTTTTGTGAGAGTGATGATTCCAAATGACTTCTACTTCTTTCTTTATATATCCTTCTAGTGGGTTGAATTAGGGCCTCTAGGATGACATGATCTTCCTTAGGCCGACATGATGTGGAGGATACATAATTCATATTTTGCTTGATAAAACACATTTTTACATGATCCAAACGTCCAAGAAGGGTCTATTCATTTGTACAATGAATCTATAAACTCAATATTAATCCTAAGAGTCCACAATCGGAACTTTGACTAATATAATGATGACCTAAGCATGAAACATATGCTTTCATTGTTACAACAATAAAAAATATTTTCTTTATTCTTTTGACAAGTACATTACGTAATGACTCATGTACATTATTGAAGACCAAACATAGTTACTTTTCCCAATAGATCCTTGCGCTGGATGACCTTTCTATTTCTCTTCCATAAGTTCCACTTATGTTACAAATGAGGTTTCCAAGAGCTATATCCTTCCATATTTGACTACCATGCTTTGACTATCTTTCATGTTTTTCTATGTTGATGTCACAAGCTCTTGCTTTCAATTCTTTTATGATGCCATGATGCATCCCATTATTTTTCTTAGTCATAGTAGAGATCTCTTACTTCCTATTTCTTGCACTTCTTCTTTTCAACTTCCTCCACTTCTTTGGTGATATGAGCTTCTTATCTTCCTCTTTTTTTTATTGTCCTTCTTGACCTTAGGACAATCTTTTTTGTAGTGGCCATGCTATTGACTCCCATATCATTAAATCTTAGCCATGTACCTTTTCCTTTTACAAGAACTAGACATTCCAAATTTTCCCTTTCTTCTTGTCATTGTAGCATAAGCTTGATTTTGCTCACCTACTCCCACATCAGATTTGGCCTTTAGTATTGATTGTTAAATCTTGGATAGTGACCATAGATCCTGGAATGGAGTAGCGTATTTCTTGCCATAAATGTTTGAAGTAAAGTTACCCACTCCTCTCGTAGTGAATTTAGTACAATTGTAGTCATTTCTCTATCAGAAACAACTTCACCCAGATCTTGAAGTTGATCCTTAATTTATGATATCCTCATAAAGTATGAGTCTATTCCATCATACCTTGACATCTTCAAGTTTTAGAGTTATTTACTTAATGAGATGACTTCTCCAATCGTGCTTACAAAATACAACTCTACCAATTTGTCATAGATTTATTTTGAAGTTTCAAGTTTTGATACATATGGGATAAGGTGAACCTTTATGTATTCTATGAGAATGCTTTTAGACCTAACTTCCTCCTTCATACACTATTCAAGTGCTTGAGCATATTCCTTTCCTGGTTTAGATATTAATCCTTTGACATGTTCCATAACCTCATTTTCAAAGAGATTCAAATCTTTCCTTTTCTTCCATGTAAGATTGATTGAAGCCCCGACCATTTTGTTGCTTTCCTTGCAAAAATACATTTTAACAAATTTAGACGCAGACATAAATATACTTACTTGATAGGATGCTCCTTCTCCTTGTTACTTGATGTTGAATAGAATAGAAAACTTCTCCTTGACAAAGATAGTTTTCTTCAATAATGATCCTTGATCCCATAGAGAGGGAGATCTCTTTGGATCCTTTAATGGTGGAGTATTTGTTGATGAAGATCAATGATCACTTATTGATGATGTTTTCAATGGTAAGTATATTGCTTCAATGAGAGAGAGATCTCCTTAGAATCTTGATTACAATGTTCTTGGTATAAATTCCTTTGAATGAATAGTCTTCAAGATACTCTAACTTCAAAATGATTGAGAGCAGATCCCAGGAATGTTTCTTTGATTGATCAAGGGTTTTTAATTTCTTCAAGATGATGATATGATATTGATATTGAAGTTATTCTCTTGTATGAACAAACTTCAGTCTTATCTTGATTCATATATCTCGTTAACTTGAGTAGATGTAGGGTTGTGTCCTTTTCTTGATGATGATCCCAATACTTATTTTGGTGTAGTTTTCTTCTTCAATCCAAGGTTTTGACATTTCTTAGTAGATCTTGACTTAAATATTCTATTCTATATTTGCTTTGATGCCTTCCTCAATATTTGATCCGTGAGTGCCCCTTGATAAGATTCCCTTTCTTAATTTAATCACCTTAGCTCTGATACCATTTTGAGAAATCTAGGGCATCAATATAAAGTGATTTATCTTCGTTAGATAACTTGTTGTGAATGATTTTTACTTTCTTAAATCAGGATCTTCTTATACTTAGATTATTAGTGTTATTTTTCATCAAACATCTACCAATGCATAAACCATAAAGAGATAAGAGACACAGAATGTAGGTTATCATCCAGGGCCAAAACCTCTCCCACTTGAGAGGAAAACCTGAACAAATTCTTTTTCTTATAGACACTTCAATTAATGAATACCAAGACCATGACCGTTGACCTATTTTCCTCTCCAATGCTAAGACACAAGTTCTCTTTCATTGCTTCTCCTTCGTTCCCAAGTCAACACTTGGTCCAATTGCTTTCCTTCCTTTGTACTTTGACTATGCTTCAGATCTTCAACCTCTTGTTTCATACCTGTAATTCTTGGTCTCTTTAGAAACCCTAGCACGTGGGAAGTACATCCTTCATATAGGGTGAAGACTATAATTCGGCTTGCACTCTAGACTTTTCTTCTTGCTTGACTCGACCTTCTATGATGACTGATATAGTCTCGGCTTCCCTTGCAGCAAATGATCCTTCACCTCACACGTGTGATGGAAATTAGCCATTAAAACAATCCAAACCAACTTGTATTTTATTCCTTCCTTCTTCACTTGAATAGAGGCTTCCTTCATGTGATTTCACACTTCCTATTGCAGTCCTCTTCTTGTCTGAAAATTCTATCTCCTGAAATGAGGTTGAGCTGTCTATTTATTGTGGTTTACCATGATAATAATCTAGTTGGACAATGATCTAGGATGGTGTGTCTTTTAGAGAGGTTTCATCACTTTATTTAAGGTTGACTTGTTAGGAGATGCTTGTTCTTGTCTTGGAGGGTCTTTTGACTCTTTTGATGACTTATACAAATATGTAGCATGCCCAAGAAAGTCCCTCCATACATGACATTGACTCTCTTTGACTTCATGACCAATCCTAAGGGCTCACAATGGGAGAAATTTGTTTTGGGAATATTTAGTGTTTTTGGACAAACGCCTAACCCTCTAGACTTAGTAGCAAGTCTAGAAATAAAAGACAAAGCATTCTCTACCTTTTCTATAATCAATAGATTAAACAAGAGAGAAGAGAAACCTACTTGTAGCTTTCACTTGCTCCTTATCTCCCTTGAGTGATTCCTCTGCTCCTTTCCACACTTAAGCCCCTTGAATAGTACCTGCACACAGACAGAGACAAAAACCCATCAAAACATATGATAATGATCTATTGATTAAACATAACATGGAATCGAGAGCATGATATACATATGAAAGAATTAAGTAATAACACAAACATAAGGAAAAAGCTTTGAACATGTTATTGACAAGAGGAAAAGTTACAACCCATATGTGATCGATTTAGTGACACTCCCCCAATTCAATCCCTTCTTCTCTTATGGAAAGAAAAACACTTTGACACTATACTTGATTCAATTCTCACACTAATAGCATCTCCCTATCTCAAATGAATTCCAGCCCCTGATCACTTGAATTAGTGGTCATTTTATAGGTGAGTGAAGGAGGTTAAGCCATCAATGGTGATAATGAATGCTCTCCCAATTTAGGAATTAGTTCCATGGAGGAAGGGATGAAGGGATTGATACTTCTTAACTCCCTTCCTCATCCAAATACGAACCCAAAGGAATAGATAGCCTTGAGAAAATTTTGGAGGCATCTAATGGATAAGGAATCTTTCAAACCCTCATGGAAGTTCGCTCAAGTTGGCTCAGCGCAGGCCAAAGAGGGACCAAGTGTGATGCAATGCAAGATGACAGTGTATGGACTGTGCTGCAGCACACCCTGATAAAGGCCTACCTATGCTGATCTCTTCAGAGGAAGTTTATGGATGAATTTTGTCATGGAAAATCTTGCGAAACAAGCATGATGATGGTTGAATTCATTAGGGAATGAAACAACTAAATTAGGGTTTGATAAGCCTTAATGATATTGATTTAGAAGTAAGGGTTGATGTGCCCAAATTGACTTGTAACAGTTTCCCCCTAAATCATGAAGTCAAAAATGTATATGTCGAGTGAAATGTTTTACCATGTATAGAGGAGGTTTTGAAATGGAAGATGACCTACATCAATTGCAATACAAATATCATGATATTTTGATTTTTCTCAAGAACTAGCTGAGGGAAGGCATACCCATACTCAGCTTATAAACTTTCATTACATGTACAAATACAGTCATCTATAGATATAGATCCATGAATGGATGACCATGAATGTAAGGCCATTTTACATTTGGTATACTACTCCTAAATATATCACAGCCCAGATGGATGAAACTGGATCCGGGGTCTTCAATCTCATCCAATATTTTGTTCAAGTACAAATCTAACGATGTGAATAGACGATTTGATGTCAAACATTGGAAGACATCGTCTGATTACCAACCAATGATGTAAGTTGTTAATAGACGTGAGAGGAATCACTGATAATGATAATGACCCTCAAGGTACGATCGTACATTTGGCATGGTGTGAATAAATGATTTGATGTTGAACACCATACAATGTCTTTCAGTCGAAGGCTAGTGATGTCAGACTGTCGCTAGAAGCGAGAAACTTGCCATTGATGTATGCAAGCCTCAAGGTACTGAAGGGGTGTTTCTAAGTCAACTTCTTGGATGATGTGCTGATGTCGAAAAGAGGCGACTTGTCACAGGAGTGCCTTGATGTATCCCACATCAATGACATGAAACAAGGTAAATGATTTTTGAGATGAAAAAATGACTGACGACACAAGGTTCAAGAATGGCAGTCATGAAAATGAAGGTTTACGGTATCACAAAAGATGGAGTTTGAACTGAATGACTTCTCTTGAACATGTCAATGACACTAAGATGAATTGGTAGCATTAACCCAAAACAAAGTAATGGATGGTATGATAAACCAACGGTGTGATAACCATCAAGCTGAATGACCCAACCCACATAGTCATGGTAATGAGGTGAAAGTGTCATGTTCAAGAGCAACTTGCTACCATAAAGTTTTCTCAACTTTTCCCATTTTCCCCAGTCATTGCTAACCAATACCTCTTTATTTTTTATCAAGCTTGAGGATGATAACATATGCTTTTTGTATAATTTCACTATTCGAGTGAATCCATTGCTATTTGATGTTTTAATGAAGCTAGCGAAGGTGAAACTCGGTTATTGTCTAATGGACAAGTTTGTCGCTATTTGATGTTTTTAACGAGTTTAACGATAAAGATATCTCGGTCATTTTCATGTTTAGAGAGTCTGAAAAGGGATGAAAAGGAGACTCCAAAAGTTTTATTTTGTAAATTTGTCTCTCAAGTCTAAAAAAGCATAAAACAATACAAGGGTGAACCTATTGACCGTGTTCAATCAACGAGTTCCTTTTTTGTAGTTAATCTATCTCATCTTGAAAAAGGGGTAAAACTGTAGTGAGTAGATATCAATTCCAATCCGTTAACGAGTTGGAAATGAAAAGCACTCAACAATATTTTCATATTTAGAGAGTCTGAAAAGAGCTTAAAGAGGACTCCAAGGGGTTTCCTTTTTCATTATTAACAAAGCTTGAAAAAGAGATAAAAGAGTTTGCTTCGTGGTCAAAGATGTTCAATTTACATTTGAGCACGTCAGGTTCTGTATATCAATTGTCAATCCCGCTCAAAAAACCATCAAAATAAATAAAAAATATCTATTTCACAGATAAAATGAGTAAAAACTAATGTTTACTTGATCAATGTGCAAGAAATAAACATAAAAACAAGTTTTTACCATTCATTTTTATCATTTCACTTTTACCCTTTGACTTTGGTGCTCTGGAGCAGTTTTCACTTCGAAGCTCACCAGCTGATTGCGTAGGATTCAGTTGACCATTCCTCATGTCGTCTAGACCAGGTAGGATCTAAATCTCCTCTCTTTCATTCCATTCCATTCCATTTATTTTCAGTTTCAGGCAAATTATTTAGGTTTTTGAGACCCCTAGGGTTTTAATTTTGAACTCTAGGATCAACGCACCCTTTCAACATTGAAAGGTGCACTAAATCATACTCACCTAGAAGATTGCATTCCTTTCAACGCATTGTCTCTAAGGCAAGGGTGTGATGGGCGTAATACCCAATTTTACATAACTATTTTCTCCCAAAATTTTCTCTGTTTTTTGCAAGAAATGGATCCTAATTTGTCTAATGGTTGAATTGCAGACATTCATCGGATCAGTGATTATATGGAGAGAAAGAGAGCATGAAGAAGAAGATATGATTTCCCTAAATAATAAGGGTACGGTTGATTCCCTAAGAAATTATTGGTTACTCAAGTATTTCTGACTATCAAGCATGTAGAAGCAGATTGAGCTTTTACAGCTTCTTCTTCATTCATGGGATCCTATTGATCAGGGCTTTCATATTAGGGGAAAAGTGGTGCATTTTACCATCGATGATATCTACTTTCTGACTGGCCTGTCAAGGCGGGTGCCCTCATCTCACTATCTGGATCTGTCCAAGGGGGAGAATCAATGAGAGACTATATTCGACAATTTTGTCAAGAGGGTGCACAGCCTAGCAGAGACAAAAAGATTAACATTAGGGATGTTAATGACTTGCCATTGAGGATGATCCTCTTTACCATTGCCAAATTGGCTAGTAGTGCAACACTTCATTTGGCAAACAGATCATATATGCAATATGCTTTAGAGTGTTTAGAACCAAAAGTGTTTAACTGGTGTGAGGCAATACTTTCATTTGTGAAAGAACAACTGACCAAGGTGAAGAATGGAAGGATGAAGAACTTTGGTTATGGGTTGATCCTAGCTTCTTTCACCTTGGAGAGAATTCCTCTCATGTAGCCACAACTTGTCTCACTGGATGTACCTGGAACTAGAGACCCACAGATGCAGAGATGGGTAGATCTTATGGCTAGGCATGCTGGCCAGTCATTGATCTCATTTACCCTTGCATTCTTTGAGTGGTTTGGCTGTCAAGACATGGCCTTTGTAGAATATCCATATGCAGGAATGGATTTTCGTGGAGATCTAGATTTGATGCTACCAGTAGGAGCAAAGTGGGGTGCTATCGGTAAATTGATTTGACCAAAGTGCTTTTGTTTTCAAAGTTTATACATTTTTTGTGTTTCTTGATTTATTCCAAGACTAAACAAAATCAATTTTTTATGTATGTAGATATTGGACTTGTTCGACCTATGGGGCACCAACGAGAGGCAGATGGACTAGCACAGAGACCTATTGGGAGAGTAGTTCTCCGAGATTTAGATTTTTCTGAAACCTTGGCTGAACTAGAAGATCACATAGAGGGATTGACCCTCGGCATTCTAGATGTCCGAATCGAGGAGTTTCCTATACGATTGCAGTGCCACACCATTGGTGTACCTAGCCGCTGGATGAGACTTTTGCGCATGATAACACAGGTTGTGACCTGTTATCATGAGCACCACTAGTTTACTTAGACATTTTTTGCATACATTTTGAGTTTTTGGGTCAGATGACCAATTTTTGTCGTAGACACAAACTATTTGTAAAAACTTTTAAAACTATCTATTTTACATTCAGATTTTTATCATGGTATCCTATTCAACTGATGATGTGAATTGAAAATATTTACTTTACATATGTCACAAATTTCTATTTAACGCATAATTCGCTAAAGAATTAGTTAATGGTTTAGATTTATGGAAATATGCTGATATTGAATAAACTCAAGATACCTTTCCAAAGTACGAACTCTAAGGAACATGCGATGAATTGCTGGACTTCAGACGGTATAAATGCCAGTAATTTCTAGTACAACGAGTTTTGAGTCCAACCTAATGATGATTCAGCGTATTCCAAGTGAAATGGCATCAGAGAGAATTTCAATCAATGTGCTATACTTAGCGATATTATTCATCGATCGACCAATACAAATCCCTATAAAACTTACTAACTCGCTGCTTGGAGCAAAAATGGCCCATGCTACAGAGGATAAGTTTTGCGTACTACAACTAGCACCATCAACATAACCAACAAATGGTTCCACAAATGTTCGACATCTGCAATCAAACGCAAAGTGGATTACCAAACTAGGTAAAAAATCTAAAAGAAACACACTCACACATGCAATCCAAGCATATATACATGAGTTTTACTACACTTAAATAAGCATAGTAACATTTAAATACAACCCATTTCTGGGCTTAGACAATGGAATCCCATCATAATCTACTAACTCGTAGGCACTTTTCATCAAAATGTGCTTAATAATATAAGGGCCCATCCAAAGTAGTTCAAATTTTCCTGCTCCTATTTTATCAGATTCTTGATCATAAAGCAAGACTAGGTCACCTTCTGAGAAGACACGGGGCTTGACATTCTTATCATATTGTGCCTTTACTTGTTTCTTACGCAATTCGTTAGCCAACGGGGCATCATGATAGGTTTCATCTAGATGGATTAATTCTAAGAAACGTGCTTCCTCTTCAAAAGTATCAGGTAGCAGGTCAATTGCAACTTTGAGTGATGAGATTTCACACTGAATTGATAAGACTTCTTCCAAACCACACACCAACTAAAAGGGTGTGAATCTAGTTTCATTTCTTACTGAGGTTTGATATGCCCACAAAGCCGAGTAGAGGATAAAATGCCAATTTCGTTTATGAACTCCCATAATTATTTTCAACATGCACTTAAGGACTTTGTTGATGGTATCAACTTGTGTATTAGCTTGTGGATAATATGTAGTAGAACTATCATGTGACAATCCTAATTTGGCATTCAACTCAACCATCATGTGATTGTGAAAATGTGACCCATGATCTGTAACTATGGCCTGTGGTACAACAAACCTGGCAACCACATGGTTGAAGAAAAATAATGCAGTTGTTTCGCCATTGTTATTCAATGTTGGCATTGCCTCAGCCCATTTGGTAAAATAGTGAACAACGACCATTATATACCCATGCCCCCTGGTCAAGGTGGGGTTACATGTCATGAAAACAATGCCCCATTTAGCGAATGGTCCAACAACAACTACTGGATGAAATGGTGCAGGTGGTAATCGAGTTCTATGGTCAAATATATGACATGCATGACAACTTCTGACAACAATAATGTAATCTTTGAATATGGTTGGCCAGAAGTAACCAACACAGAGAATTCTCTGCATGGTAGCATATCCAGATAAATGTCCACCACAAGCACTTGAATGACACTCATTCAATGCTTTCTTAGCTTCCTCATGAGTGAGGCACTTATGCAAAATTGTATCAACACCATGATCATAAAGTGTATCACCAACAATCAAATAATCTTTGACTTGGTATCAAATACGTCATTGTTCAGAGCGAGAGGTATTAGGCCGGAAAGCTTGGGTTTGGAGATAGATCAGTATATCTCCATACCACAGATCACTTGACGAGATAAAAAACAGATATTTATCCAAGATTGATGCTTCTGATGTTAAATCATTGAAGGATGAGGGAAGATCGTAAAGTAGTTCAGTGAAAACTAGAGATTTATTTGATTTAGATTTGATGAATTCTATATCAAACTCCTATAAAATAACTATCCATTTTGAATACTTTCCCCCTAGCAATTGACATGACAAAATGTATGTCATAGGGTTGCAATGAGAAATAACAGTAGTTTTACGAAGGAGGATGTAATGGCGAAATCTCTGTATAGCTTGTATGACTACCAAAGCTAACTTTTCAACATAAGGATACTTACTTTCTGTGTCGCTTAGATTACAACTCAAATAATAGATAGGATGTTCAATTCCATCTTCTTATTGGACCAAAACCATTCCAATGGTTGTATCTGTAGCAGCAAGATACATGTAAAAGTATTTTTGATAATTTGAGGCATACATTAATGATGCTTTAATCACGGAATCCTTAAGAACATTAAAGGAAGCTTGTGCAACCTGATCCCACTAGAAGGGTACCCCTTTTTTCAAAAGATGAGTTAAACCTTTAGCCATTTCAGCATAGTTTGGAATGGACCTCCTCAGAAAGTTTGCCTTCCCTTGAAGTCTCTGTAACTGTAACAATTTTGAAGGTGGAGGCAAGTAAAGGATTGCCTGAACCTTATTTGGATCTAAACGAATTCCATCCTTAGAGACTACGAAACCAAGCAATTGACCAGAGCCAACACAAAACACACACTTGTGCGGATTGAATCTTATATTGTAATGTCGACACCGTAAAAATATTGCTCTCAAATGTTGACACCATAAAAATATTTCTCTACAAATATTTTTCAAGATGGGGTTGCTATAATTCATTGCCCTCTGAAATGTAGCTCCTGCATTATTTAACCCAAAGTGTAGCTTTTGATAGGTGAATGTGCCCCACAGACATATAAAACTATTTTTTATTGGTCCTGCAGCATATATTTATTTGATTATAACCAGAAAATCCATCTATGAATGAGAAGATTTCACATCTGGCACATTCGTCAATAATCTGGTCGATAAATGGTGTAGGATAATTGTCTTTTGGACATGCTTGATTCACATCCCTATAATTGACACACACTCAAATTGTCCCTTGTTTTCTCATTACTAGAATAATGTTTGATACCCAATCAGTAAGAGGTATAGGGTAAATGAAGCCAGCATGCAAAATTTTTTCAACCTCTGCTTTAATGGCATCGGCTTTCTTTGGATGAACTGGTCAAATCCATTGTCATATTGGTTTGACAACTGGGTACATTTTTATTTGATGTTCAACAATGTTTGAATCAATTCTTGGCATCTCCTCGTAAGACCATGAAAATACATCTCTAAACTCATGAAACAAAGCACGGTAATTATCGAGTCCCAATGGAGAACAAGATTTGCCAATATGAATATTCTCTACAATGTTAGGCTTGGTTGAAATGTTGATAGAAAATATTTCTTCTATGTTAGACAAATTACGTTCAGAATCTACAGAATCTACTCTGAAAGAATTCGAAAGAAAATCTACAATTGAAGGGTGTACTAGTTCATTTGAATAATCTTCATTATAATCTGGAAGATGGAAACGATGATGATAATATTCCCACAATTTTCTCCTATCATCATTGATTGGATGATTCCTTCATCGGTAGAATATAAACGCAAAAAAAGATTTGAGGAAGTATCATATTCAAGAGAATGATCTACCTATACAATTAGTGAATGCGGAATTGGAAATGTCGTGCAAGAAAAAAATAATGATTTCTATGCAAGCTCAATCGGTCTTAGCGACATATCCTCAATAATACTTTCATCTTCATCACTATTGGTTTTCCTCCTTAAGTTAGATGAAGTGGAGGAAATCATATTGCAGGTCTCTACTCTTGCTACTTCTGAAATTTTAGATGGTGGCGGAAGTGCAAAAGTTCCTATTAGGGAATGATCTTTAAAGAGTCCTACTCCAACAGATTGAATTGAAAGTGGATTTCTGTTAGCTAACAGAATGCTTCCCATACCTTGAGAACTAGAGGCAAAGAAAGATGTTTGGTCGATAAGTGTTATTCCACCTCGATGAGGAAATGCAGTCGCACGAAAGTACGTGGAAACAATAGCTGCCATAGTATATACCCATGGTCTTCCCAGTAATGTGTTGTAATCAAGGGGTCCATCAATTACCTCAATTTCAACAATTACTGTTTTGTCCCCTAGCTCAACTTGCAAGTTACTCAAGATCCCACATCGAGTATATGTTCTTCCGTCAAAAGCTTTCAATGTGGTTGGTGATCTTGATAATGGCAGTGACCCCAGTGTTTTCCAGCAGCTCATGGACATAATACAGGTAGAATCTCCCTCATCAATGATAGTTCAATGAACATTTTTATTGAGTGCTTTAACCTAGATTAAGAAAGCTAACTGCGCTGGTAACTGTGGTGTATATCTCATGTATTTAAAAACGACAAGATTAGAATCCGTTGGATCTATTCCATCGATTACTGAGAGTAAAGCCTATTTCTAGGAGGGGAAATTTTGCAATACCTCAAGTGTTGACATAGTAGAAGGAGATTGAGCAAGATCCTCTACTATGTTGTAATTTTGAGCAGCTCGAGCCCGAGGGTTAAATGTCAATTTGTGCACAACTACCTTTGGTGGCTTTATTGTTAATTCAGGTGAAATGGGTAGTGGAACATTTTATGATGTAGTCAAAGTTGAAGAACGAGGTTAATTAGTGGCCTGATTATTTGATGGCGATGGTGGATTACCATAATGTTTGTTACGTGTCTGTACCAAGATTTCACTTTTATGTTTTGAGACGGATAACATGAGTACTTGGGATGTGTAAACATGTTCAATTGCAACCAAATTGATATACAAGTTATCTGAAAATGGGGCTCTTATGCTTCTTGTCTAACTTACAAGAACCTCTCCCACTTCCAAAGCTTTAGATATTCCCAAGTCTTCATGATTAACCAATGCAGAATTAAAAATATGCTTGAAATTATAGGTGTATGCTTATATTTATGGTTGGATGTTTATGTGCTTTAAAATCTGCTATGTATGCTGATATGTAAGTACATACAATAAATACTAATCTAGCAATAAACAAAATATAGAGAACAACAATTAATTAGGAGTTCACCCAAAACTCTTGGGCTACGTCTTCGTGAGCTCTAGTCAACTGGACTACATTCTCTGGGATTATGGCATAAGTCCTTTTTACAAGATCTTGGCTCAACTCCATTGGTGTACATAGAAACCATGGGTTTAGACACCATTTTATCCCTGTCTCTTGAAGATCTTAGTTTTCTGGCTCTTGGCTCTCGCTCTTGCTCTTCAGCTCTCGCTTTGGCTCTGGCTCTTGGCTCTGGCTCTAGCTCTTCGGCTCTGGCTTTGGCTTTGGCTCTTCAGCTCTGGCTTCTTGGCCCTCTACAACCTTCAACTCTCTGGCTTTTCACTTGAACTTTAAGTGACCCCAAAGGCTCCCTCAGTTGCCCTACGCAGTATTTCTTTGACTCTCTCTGCTCTCTTGCAATGCCCTTTTGCTACCTTCTTCCTCCTGCTGTTCTCAATCGTGTTGTCTAGCTCTTTTGAGGCATCTTCCCAGCTTTTGGCTTCCCCGGCATTTCTCTGCGTTCAATCATTCCCCTACGGCTCTGTAGCTTCTCTGCGTTGTCTATTCGACTGGCCATCTATTTCGTAACGGAATGAACCCATCAGCGCTTGAAATCCACATAAACAGTCATTTTCTATTTACACGAAGAAATGCTGCAAAACACAGGAAAAATTCACCAAACACTGTTCATCAGATTTCAAATACTATGGATTCTACCTTATTTTCCATCGGGTCCACCTTTTAGATCACTTATCGCATCTTGACTATTGATCTAGGGGATTTAGATCCAACAGTGGTGGTTCATTTCAGGCATCTCTTTTGTATGGGGGTTAACTGCCTCATAAGGGTGGTTTTCTCTCTCCTCAGCCTGGACACATGGCAGCCATTTTATGGGCTCGGGCGGAGCCTGGCCCAAACCATTTACTGCCTTTGGCTCTCACAAAATCTTGCCTATTTTGTGATTCCCTTTTATATTGAAAAATACATTAAAACGTGAAATCCCACTCATATAAAACTTGAAACAATATTCAACAGTGTTAATAAACCCTTTCGGGTCCATAATATCGCATCGGCCCTTTATCCCTTTTATTTCGTTTATTTAATGAAAATCGCGATTTACATTGAAAAAGCCCTTTTTCCAGACTTGAAAAATTATCAAATATCGTTTATAATTTTATTAGGTCTAGCCCTTTTATCAGCATCGAGAGTTTTCGATCGCTAATCACCAATATCAGCGATCGCAACATTGCTCGGTCGGGGGTTCTGTGTATCACCGATGCCGATTCACCGATCCAATCATTGGTGATCGATGATCGGTAGATCTAGGTCCTGATATCGCATATCTTTCTGCCTCCGATCCGATTGATCAAATCGGCGGATCAGAGTTTCCTCCACCTTCATGTTAAATCCAGCATTTGCCTTTTTCCGATGTGATTTCCCTTTTTAAGGGTTTTTTTCCATTTTTAGGGCTTTTTGCCTCTTCTTTCAAAGAAACTGGACATCTTCTGCATGCAATAACTTTTGCATCCTAAGTCCATTTTCGCCCATTCAAGTTGTATTAGATTTAGAAGGAAAAGATTTCTGCAATGGGGCTCTTTCCAAGAACTTCCTTGGACTTTCATTTTTCCTCTGTGAGGACCACTTAGACTTAGGAGTCTATCCAAAATCCATTTTGGATCATGCCTTCCCACTAAAAGAACTTTTGGTCTCCAAAAGACTGATATACTGATCTGAACAAGAAATGAGAGTGACTCACCCTCTTCTTTCAGCCTCCCTAAACTTGCCTTGCATAGCACCTCTAAACTAAAGTTTCTGACCACTTCCCTTCTTTGATGGGTTGGTCTTCCTACGAAGAACTATCTTCCTACTTGCCTTCCTGCAGAACTTCCACTGAGATGGTCATAGAAGGTAGTTTGAACTCTTCTGCCTTGATCATTTATCCAAGGTGGCTCAGAAAAATGTGAAGTGCATCTGTTCCACAAAACTTTCATTTGTACCTGTTTGAAAAGTTGCCAACAACAACTGTTAACAACAATAGGCATACAGACAACAAATGGGTGGACTAAACTCCTGCTTCAGCAAAAGAAACAGATTTCACATCTTGTGAACACCTCCATGTCTTACATCTGCATACAAATGATGGACTAGATAACAAGCCCACAAAACATTCCTTTAAACAAATGACCCTTCAAGTAAAGCGTGTAGAAAAATACCATTAGGACTCTTTTTCAAAAGATGAAACACTTCATCATTATCTCCAATTTGGAGACGAAGTTAACTTATCCCAAGTCAACATGGCATCACATGCATGTTGAAGCAACCAACCCTACAAGTTAATTACACATACATGTTAAAAACAAGGAAATCATCAACATCCCTTTGTTCATGCATCTCATGCTCATGCATGCATTTCATCCTTCAACTTTCACTTAAGCACACTGTACTTTCAAAGCTGAAATGAAATATAATGTAGATGCATCAATAGACATGCAATCTTAATCAGATAAGAACTCTTACCATTCCTTACCAATCCCTTTCAAAGGTACTACCTTTGTTTTCACATCATCATCATCATGCGAATCATCTTGAGACACACCATTCATGGAATCTTCCTTTCCATTCCTGCCATCTCCTCTTTCCACTTTCTTCAGCTTTTGTGGAAGCATTTTTGGATTTAGAGTCCAAAATTTTGTAGCAAGATGTCCTTGCTTATGGCAGTAAGTGCACTACATGTGAATCCTCTTGACAACATGATTTGCCTTGTCCAATGGACCTTTGGCTTCTTGCTTCTTTTCCTTCAAAAGCTTCCTGTGTGTAGCCATTCTCTTCCAACATATAGAAACATGATAGCTATCCAAAGAACAAAAGGAACATGCAATTATTTTCCCATGCTTATGTGGAAATTTATCATTCTTTGCAAAATCAAAAGGAAAATGTTTAGAACTAGATTTATACTTGCCTCTTTCACCTTTATTGCCTTCATGAGGAGGTGAAGCAAATGAAGAGATGGCTCCCTTCGGAACACCATCAACTTCTTCATGGTAGTTAGAGTCTCCCCAAATCTTTGGTTCAAGTGTAACACTTGCATCCTACAATTGATGTTTCAAGCTATTGCATTCCTCCTGAATACAACCTTCACACTCTTGAAGACCTGCAATGCAACTCCTTCTTGGAGATGTTTTAATGGCCTTCATGGCAGCTTTGGAACTTTCTCCATAAGCTTGTCCATAGCCAAGACCCAAATACTTAGGCCTTTCCTCAATCATTATTGATTCAACAATACCTTGTGCATGTCTACCCAAGCCTTTTCCTTCCTAGCCCATCTTGGACATTAGCTTGGAACCTATGCCTCTAGTATGTTTTTCAAAAGAACCAATATAAGCATCCTTAGAGGAAGTTGAAGACAAACTGGAATGGTTTACCTCTTCTTCAAGCTGATACTTGACTAAGGCTTCTTGGGCAACAAAGAGCTGTATCTCCAACTCATGCATCCTTTTCAGGTTCATATTTGCAATATGAAGTTGCCTCTCCATTTCCTGCAATTTTTCAGAAAGCAACTACTTCTCTTCCTTCATGGAATTCAACTGCTCGCTAAGTATGTTGCTCTTCCTTCCATCCTCATACATTTCTCTCACCATATCCATCATGGTGGACAAATCTTGCTTCATGTCTTCATTAAAGAATCTTGTGAAGAACGCGGAATTTGAGGACCCACTTGTAGAAGTTGTCATTATACCAATCAATAAAAGAACTTCAATCAATATTGTTGGTCACTTTAATTGTTTATTAATTCAAACAACTAAGTGCTACATAAATTGTCAACACAGGGAAGTCTGTTTATTTCAAAGGCAACTACACACTATATGTGATAAATTCCAAAAGAAATAAAGTCATAGTAATAAATAAACTAGTCACACCTTGATCCAAGCAAACTAAAGCTTCACTATAAGTTACAACAAAAATAATCTATTGCAGATAGTTACCAAAGAATGCTCAAATTCATTAAAAGACTAATCTAATGAAAAAGAATCAATCTGCAAAGGAGAGCACTATCTCTGCTGTAACAGAGAACAAGACCCTATTCCTGAAACAGGAATCTTCAGCACCTGTTCCTAATTGCCACGCTTGCCAACTCACTCTGTAAACTCAATAGCCGATGAATCACTCATGAACTAACTGTAGATGAAATGAGTAATGCAAGAATCAATTGGAAAACAGAGTTTAGCAATAATTCTTAAGCAACCTTCAGTAAATAGGACTTTTAACAAGGTATGGATAAGAAACACACTTAACACATTGCAGAAATATAATGGGTGAATCTTGTGATGAAGGTGGGCCCTGTCCTTCTCACAAGATTCCCTAGGAAACAAGAACTAGAAAGAAATGTTCAGAACAATATTTTATTCATCCATCAATATGTCATGTTACAAAAATATTCCAGTTATGTTCCTTCTGCTAGACCTTCCCATAGTTTGTCTGTCCCCTCTAATGTATATGTCTCCTCTTTTTAAAGAGGAGACATCTATTACAATAGATTACATTGTAAGGCATATTTTAACCCAATATACAAAAATAGGGAAATTATTTTTCCCATCAACAAAATGTTGTTATAGTAATGTTGACTTTGGATCATGGCCATTACATCCAGTGTAGCAGCTCCTTCGGTGACCTTCTTCTATTGCTATCAAATCTAGAATGCAAATCACAACTATTTCAGCCACGAGATTTGCATGTCATTCTTACTGTTTCAACAACTGTAGAAGTAATCTTGCAGTCTCCAGGCTGTTTTAGCAACGTGGATTGCACATCGTTCTTTAACTGTTTTAGCAACCATCCGATTCAATGATTAACTATGAAGATAGCACAATTATATGTAAAATAATTAAACGTATAGTGATGAGAAGAAATATTGTGTACCTATGGAACAATTGGGTTAAAGTAATAATATGAACTTAAAATATGGGTTGAAAAAGGATGACATAATAGCAAAATATATGGTCAAAAAGGGACAATATGGGATCCTAACATCCCCCCCAACTTAAGGAGTTGCATGTCCTCATGCAACTTTAGTCTGAATTTGAGTCTGAATACTAGGCCTTGCAGTGCAAATTACTTTGGGAGTAAGTGTAGAAGGTGCTATCACACAGTTCTCTGAAACCGTAAGCATGCTGTAATTTCTGCCATACTGTTGTCTCCTCCTTTTTGGACAACCTGAAGTAAGCCTTATATTCCTGTGCTGGAAGCCATAGAATAGGGAAATGAAAATGATATCCTAGCCATTTTTCGACACGTTGTTGGATGCATTTGACATAGTTAGGTAGTCGTGAAATTGTTGTTTCAAGATTGAGAGGGTTAAAGGGATGATATTCCTTCCTCTCCTTGGGTGATTGTTCCCAAAATAAGTTGTTTTCATATAAGGCAAGAGCTGCCTTGGCTTTGAAATAATGTTGGTAGTCTTTTAAGACTTCTACTTGTAACTGTCTCATATGCTCAGTCATCCCTTGTTGTCTTAAAAACTGATGATATTCAACAATGAAAATGGCAACATTCTGTTGCTTAGGTCGAATCCACAAGAGGTGATTTTCTTCATTATGTCTTGTTGAAAGGAAGGCATTCTGCCACATGAGCTGATTGGCAAGGAAAGAAACAAAGGCCCTGATCTGAATATCACCCACCAGAGGATTCAAATTGAGTTTCCTATCCTCAGGAATGGCTTCGTTATGAAGATACAATTCACAGAGTAAATTTTGTTCACTGGTTGATGCCTCTGTGAAAGTTTTGACAAACTATTGGGGTGTAGATACCTCATGAGGTCGGCCATCTCTGAGTTCCTTTATTTGGAAGAATCCTAAGAGTTCTGTGAGAAACAAAGAGTAATTAGAGGATGGTTTCCTGGTGGCCAGTAATCTTTGAACCAAACCAAACGTGAGAGACAATCTAGTTTTTAATTGTTTGTTTTCCTTGTTCTAGGCACAAGATTGCTCCAAAACTTCCCAGTTTTCATATATGTGATTTTGCCATGATGCTTTGTGTTCCTGCAATATTTTCTCTTGCGATATAACATATTCCTTCTTCCATTTATCCATCTATGCTTGAGTGCTACTGGTCTGAGTGGAGACAGTCTTTGTAGGCCGGAGTTCAGTCTCAGTAAAGACAGTCTTTGTAGGCCAGAGTTTAGTCTAAGTAAAGATAGTCTTTGTAGGCTAGGATTCAGTCTGAGTAGAGGCAATCTTTGTAGACCGGAGTACAGGACTTTCAGTTTTAACAATCACCATAGGCCGAGGTATTTGTGATTTAACCTCCCTTTCAAAAATCTTTGAAGGCCCTGCTAGTTCTTGTGTAACACCAGGGTGTTCCTTTGTAATTGCAATAGAAGTAGATGCAGGGGTGGCTCCAGGTAGTGGGACTTCAACTATTTTATAACCAGCTTGATGATAAATATTACCACATTGACTACACATATATTCATTATATCGTTCTTTCTTTGTACTCTTCTCAGCTGTGGATGCTGCATGAGCTAAAGTATACAAATTAAGCTCTCTATCATAGGCTTCTCTTGCCATTATTAATTCCTGTTTATAAGCTTCGAGTTCGGATTTTAAAAACTCGCTTTCCTGTAGAAGGGAAGCTAAGGTGACTGGACTTTCTGTAACAGTGGGAGTCTTGATAACTAATTCCAATGAATGAAAGGCTTGTTGTTTGGTAGCAACGTCATCATTTGGAACCTCAACAACTGGTTCTTGTGTGGCAACTGCTGAATCATCAGCTACATCATCCTGAGCATCCAAATCTTGCATACCAGTAGATGGTTCTTGTGTGGCAGTTGCTGACTGAGTAGGTGGTTCTTGTGTAATAGCTACGGGTTGTGCAACATGCTGGTTACTTTGGTCATCAACAGTTGGTTCTTGTGTAGCAACTGCTGAATCAATAGCTGGTTCTTGTGGGGCAGCTACAGCTAGGTCGCCTGTTTTCTATTCATCAGAAGATGGTTCTTATGTGATAATTGTTGAATTAGTAGCTGGTTCTTATGGGGCAACTATAGCTAGGTCATCTGTTTTTTTTGTTCATCAATAGGTGGTTCTTGTGTGAAAACTGCTGAATCAGTAGTTGGTTCTTGTGGGGAAGCTACAACTAGGTCGTCTGTTTTCTGTTCATCAGCAGGTGGTTCTTGTGTGACAACTGATGAATTAGTAACTAGTTCTTGTGGCGTAGCTAGATGCTGTACATCATCTTGGGTATCTAAATTTAGTGGATCAACAACTGGTTCTTGTGTGACAGTTGATGAATTAGTAGCTCGTTCTTGTGTGGCAACTACATTTTCTTAGAGAAATGATGTCACAAAATCATGGATATCTTGCATTTCAGTACTCGAGGGTGAGACAGGTAAAGATTCGGGTACTTGGGACTATGGTGGGGTATGGGGCTTTAGGCTAATAGGCGGGGAATTTGGAATGGTAGTACCAGTTGTTGCTTTAGTAGATGTCCTCATTCATCTTCAGGGTAAAAAGGCAGAGAAAGCAGTAGTTTTTCTTTTGTGAGTGGGTTTTTGAGGGATGGTGGCTTCTTTGGTTGAAGCCCTTGTTCATCTTTTAGATGGAGAAGTAATGTTGTCCTACCTTTTCCTTTTTAGCTTAGCAATGGGAAGGTTGTCATCATAATTATCACTAGGGATATGGACAGTGGGACTAGATGATCTAGCTAAATTATGGGGTGGAGTCAATGCAGTGGATGGGTCAATTGGGTTGGCTACTGCGGGTGGTGGAATTTCTGGGCAACCAAAGATGCTCCCTAGTTCTTGTGCAGAATTATTTTCAACTTGCTGAGGGATTCCATGGGTTTGCTGAGGATTTTCAGGAGGAGCTTCGAGAGTTTCAACATCTAGTTGGGGAATTTTGGCTGCTGTTTGAGGAATTTCAGCAGTTTCTTGTGGATTTTCAGCTGCTGCTTAAGGAATTTTAGCAGCTTCTTGGGGTTCTAGGGGTGGGTTGTTAAGGGGAGGGGGATTCTGTTGGTCAAAACCCCTCTGAATTAATAGCTAGTTGAGACGATGATGGGTGAGGGAAAGGAGTGGGTACTTCACATTTATGCAATAATGTGACATATTTTTCAGACACCCAAGTAGATAGTATGGCATATTTAGCAGTCGACCATGTCTCAAATGATTTAACAATACAAAATCATGCTGATAGACTATCTAGTAACGTCCTTCACAGGTGAGGTAGTGCTTGATGAATTGTGCGACCATCGGCCATGGAGGTGGTAATGAATGAAGTGCAACACCCCTGCCTTTAGGCTCGACCTACTCTCCAGGTAGAAGAAAGTCCTACTGCACATTCAAAATGATGTGTTTACAGCTAAACCATCGAATGCCATCGGCTGGTAAACCTAAAACCTGTGCTATATCATCCTCTGATACTGGAATTCAAACTCCTTGAACAATAGAGTAGCCTTCCTGTAGATTACGTGCGAATTCAAGGACTTGCTGAGGATCGAATCCCTAAAGCCTCCAAAAATAATCTATGCAGCTTGCCTGCTGAAAAATCCAATATACTTCTGGGTGTAATTCCAATAGAGCTGTTGAGTCAGGTTCATTTTGAATAGCAGAACCTCCCATAGTTACTAGCTTCAGTAAAATGCATAGTGCAAAGCTAAGTTATCACACCCGAAACAGAGTAAATTTTGCTAATGAGGTCGTGAAATAATAGAACAGAGATGGGGTGATAAGACATGATCGTGGTTAAAAAACGACTGTGATTGGCATATTGTGAAATGATGGTGTAATTTTGGTATTCCCCCCAACTATCACTGAAATGATGAGTTTTAATGTACCGATATTGTGGTAATCATGTCATAATCTTCTCATTAACTAAGTTTAATAATATTTACACATAACAAATGCATACCTCATGTTTACCTTTGATTGATATTCTGAAAATATAATGTCTGTTGCTAATAGATCACTAATGGTTATGGAAAAGGGTTTTGAAATATGAGGGTATTTATATTAAAGGCCTTTATAAGCATAGGAGGAGGTAGTGAAAGAACAGAGTTATAAGAATCAATAGATGGTTCTGACAATGGAAAGTAATATGTATTCATTCTTTGAGAAGAATTAATGTTTCAAACATGGGAAAAATGGGAAAGGTTGGTGTTTTAGCAATGGGAGAAATGAGAAAGATTGGTGTTTCAGCAATGGGAGAAATGGGAAAAGTTGGTGTTTCAGCAACGAGAGAAATGGGAAAAATTGGTGTTTCAACAATGTGAACAATAAAGAGAGATGTTGCTGTAAATAAGAAAAATAGGGAAAATGTTGTTGAGAAGTAATGGGGAAAATAGGGAGGAGAACAAAGAAAAATGATCAAAGTGGGGGGATGAGTTGTGAATTCAAGTGAGATGACAATGCTCCCCAAAATGAAGCTTAAACCTGCTTGCAATACAATTGTTCTTTTCAACCACCCTCCCAATCTGAGACCTGCTAAATAATGAATTGTAACATGCCAACCCTTGACAGGGATTATTAGTTAAGAAATCTAATCTAATACTAAAAAAAATATAATGCAGAGATTAAATGCAATGAGGGGCAGCAGGCTCCCCCAAAAAGATATAATGTGAATCTGCCATGCAATTGGCCTCAAAATCTTCTTTAGAAATAGGTTGCCGGTATAGATGAAGCCAATACCCATTTACTAACAATGGTGTTCTAGAATCATCAATTGTTAGGAGCCTTACTGTTCCATTGGGAAAAATAGTATCTATTTCGTAAGGTCCCAGCCACCTTTTTCATAATTTCCCTTGAAAATTTTCAAACTGAGAATCATACAATAGAGCCCAATTACCTTTATGGAACTGCTTATGCTTAATAGTTTTATCATGCTACCTGGTTCTTTGCTGTTGAATCATAGTTGTTTGATGGATGGCATCCAACCTCTTTTCATCCAACTCCTGAAGCTGCTGCAACCTAGCTATCTGTGCATCAGTCAAATCAAGGTTAACAGCTAAAGCAGTTCTTAAGGTTTTAATTTCAAATTCCACAGGGAAAACATCACTTTTACCATAAACCAATTCATAGGGAGAAAATCCTGTAGTGTTCCTCCAGGTAGTTCTGTAAGCCCATAATGCCTCAGGTAGCCTTTGAGACCAGTCTTTTCTATTTTCCTTCACTGTTTTTGTTAAAATAGCTTCTATGACTTTGTTTGTGCTTTCCAATTGACCATTAGCTTGGGGGTGGTAAGGTGTAGTCATTTTATGATGAATATGATATTTTTGAAGTGTGGCTTTAAAACCATGAGAATTGAAAGGAGGTCCTCCATTTGTAACTAACTCTCTAGGCACTCCAAATCTAACAAAGACTTCTTCAAATAGAAAGGTTAAAATAGATTCTTCATTAGCTCTAATAAGTGCTTTAGCTTCCACCCATTTAGTCATATAATCTGTACAAACCAATATGTAAATTCTTTAACTGGATGGAGGATTGATGGGTCCTATAAAGTCTAGAGCCCATCTTTGAAAGGGATCAAGTATTACATGGGGATTCAATGGCATTCATCTCTATGATTAGGTTGACCCATTCTTTGACAACTATCATAGGCCCGAACATATTTCCTTGCATCTTGGAAGAGTGAGGGCCAATAATAACCCATTCTGAGAATTTTATGTGATGTTCTCTTATCAACAAAATTCCCTCCACAAGGGCCATCATGACAAGCCTTCAGTATATCATAAACCTCATCTTCTCTAATGCATCTTTAGATTTCATGATCAAGTCCTGTATGGAAAAGACACCCACTTATCCAGCTATACCGAGCACTTTGTTGAATGATCTCTCTTTTCTCCCAATGTGATAGGTGTGATGGTAACTTCCTTCCAACCAGATAATTGGCAATGTTTGCATAGGAAGGTGAGTGAGCAGATACTGCAAATAAGTACTCATCAGGAAAGGAATCGTCTACTAGAGTATTATCATCAATTTTTTTATTTTTTTTTTATTTTATATTTTTTTTTATTTTTTTATTTTTTTTTTTTTTCGAGAAAGGAAGTCAACAACTACATTTTCTTTACTTGGTCAATCTACAATTGTAATATCAAATTCTTGTAATAATAATAACCACGTGGTAACTCGAGAATTTGTGACAGATTTATTCATTAAATACTTAATAGCCGAGTGGTCAGTATGAAAAAAAGTAGGGTAACCAGTAATGTAATGTCGAAATTTAATAATAGCATAAATGATTGCTAAAAATTCTTTCTCAGTAACTATGTAATTAAGCTCAATAGGGGTCATATTCTTACTAATGAAATAGATAGCATAAGGGAGATGGTTTTCCTCTTGTCCCAAGACAGCTCCAATTGTAGTGTCTGAAGCATCAGAGGATATATGAAAGGGAAGTACCCAATCAGGTCCCCTTAGAATATGAGTTGTAGACAACTGATGCTTAAGTTCATCAAATGCTTTTTTGCAAATATCAATCCACTTAAATTCATCGTTTTTCATAAGTAACACAAACAAAGGAGAAGCTATTTTAGAAAAATCTTTAATAATCTTCTGTAGTATCCAGCACGTCCTAAAAAACGTCTTACATCAATTTGTGTTTTAGGGATAGGAAGGGTTTGAATTACCTATATTGGATGGATCTACTTGAATTCGTAGGAATGAAATGAAGTGCCCAAGTACAATTCCTTCATTTATCATCATATGACATTTTTCAGTACTCAAGGAAATGTGAGCTTGTATACAATGGTTAAGTACTTTCTTAAGGTTTTGTAATGCATCTTCAAAAATCACACCATAAGGAGTAAAGTCATCCATAAATATCTCCATAGAGTCATTAAGCATATCAGAAAAGATTCCTATCACTGCTCTTTGAAATGTTGCTAGAGCATTATATAGTCCAAATGGGAGGACTCTATAAGCAAAAGTTCCCCAAGGACTGGTAAAAGTGGTCTTGTCTTGGTCTTGGGGTGCAATTTTGATTTGGTTATATCTGCTAAAACCATCTAAAAAGGAGAAGAATCTTTTCCCTGACAAACTGTCTAGAACCTGATCAATGAATGGCAAGGGGAAATAATCTTTTTGAGTGGCTTTGTTTCAGGCACTATAATCTACACACACTCTCCATTTCTCGTTTTTCTTAGGTACTATCACCAATGGAGAAACCCATTCACTGTCAGATATGGGGTATATAAACCTTGCATTAAGTAATTTTTGAAGTTCTTCTTTAATAATTTCCCTCAAATTGGGATTCATTCACCACTGGGGTTGACAGACAGGTCGACACCCTTCCTTAATATAAATACGATGAGTGCATAATTCAAGAGAGATTCCCTTCATATCTGTGTAGTCCCATGCAAATGGTTGCTTATTTTCACAAAGTAATTTCATTAGCTGTTGTGTTTCAGCATCTGATAGGTTGGGGTTTATGTTCAATGTTTTGCCAGGTTCAATTTCTACTGTTATGCTTTTAGAGGAGATAGTAGTTGATGTTTGAGGTAGATTTTCTGATTTAAGCCTTTCCAGTATTTCAGGTTTCAAAATTGCAGTCAACTGGTTATATGTTTCAGAAGTGACTGAGGAGGGTTCAAACATAAAATTACTAATTACTTCATCTTCCGTGGTGTCTTTAAGAGTTAAGGCTTGTCCAATATTCAAAATGGGTTGAGTATCATTATCCTCATAATCAGCCATACAGAATCATCATTATTAATCATAGGTGTGGCATGAGGATAAAGGGTAAGCTGCTTAGTTTCGCATCAATTGGAAATTGTCATTGAGCTTGACCTACAGCTAATAAAAGCATCAGCTGTAGCTAGCCAAGGCCTTCCCAAAATTAAAGGATGTCCCCCCAACTTTGTTTTAGTCTGTAGTACAACAAAATCAACTGGGTAATTCCAGGATTCCACTGAAATGTTCAGGCCCTCAATAACTCTTTCAGGTTTGATGGTGGAAGGATCAGCTAACTCTAGAATGGTTGGTGTCTCTCTAATTACATTCTTTAGCTGTAACAGCTGTGAGGTTTCAAGGGTCATAATATTTATAGCAACAGCTAAGTCTACCAGGACTCGTGGAATAATATTTTTTCCAATTTGTACTATAACCGTAGGATGGCCGAGATCACCATATTTAAGAGGAGGAGTTTTCCCAGACATTAAAGTAGCCAGATCACCCATAACATGAATTGTAAGGGGATCTTTAGCTTTCCTACCAGGTTTCTTAATACAGATATCTTTGACAGTTCTGGCATAAATTGGTACATCTCTGAGTGCTTGTAAGAGTGAAATTTTGACATAAATATTCTGCAATTCCCCTAGAAGATTAAAAGCAGGTGGCTCAGGTGTCTTAGTGAGAGCTAGACACTCAGGGAATGGTGACTCTATTGTTTCAGCACCCTTATTAGGTAAATTATTCCTTTCTATCTCTTCTTTGTCAGAGTCAGAAGAAGTAATATCATCAATAATAGGCTTAACTACTCTCCTGGATCGTAGATGAATATCATTATACTATGCAGGGAGGGTAGGAGATATAAGCTAGTTCTGAATATCAATGACTTGCATAGCTTTATTATTAGGGTTAGGGTTCGGTTGTAAAGGTAGCTGGGGTCTTATTGTCTGATTATTTGGTGGAGCGCCTCATGGTAGAGAGAGAGGTTGTTGAAACAAAAGAAATTGGTTTGGAAATAGTATTTGTTGAGCTCTCCAGTTTGGGTTCCATTGATTAAAATAAGATTGTTGTGGAAGCCAAGGAGTCCAGATTGCAGGATCTACAAAGGGAGGGTTTGTTTGTTTCATGGGTGGGAAGTTCATTTGGTTAAAGGGTGGATATATTGCATTTGGTTGAAGGGCGGGTAATTTGCTTGAAAAGAAGGATAATTATTCCAATGATTAAATGGCATATTGGAGTTCATACCTTGTCCTCTTGGTTGCCATTGCCTCCTCTGTGTCAGCAAATAAACTACTTCAACTTCCTCCTCGGTTGGTTGCAAGGCTGCTTTTATTCTTGGTAAAGAGGGGCATTGTTGAGTTTCATGATCCTTCTTGCAAATGGTGCAAATTGGTACCTTTTCTAATGGACATTCCCTTCGTGGATGTTTTTCTTTGCATTTAGGATAGAAGATAGCCAAAGTAGCTTCTACCTTTGCTTGTTTCTTCTTAACCTACAAGGTATCAATCTGTGAAGCAAAAGAGCTTACATTTTAGTTTTAAATTCTTCATGTAGATTACCTATTTCAGCTCTTGTTGCTCCCCCACTGGCTGTTTTTTGGACTCTTGAATATGTATTATCCCTGCTTTTTGGTCTATTTGCAACTCCTCTTGAACATCTCTTATAGAGGTTGACAATTTCATCATATGACTCCTTAGATATGTCCCCTTTACCAATCATATTTAACATGTCTAAATAGTCAACCCTTACCCTTTTCAATAATATTGTCTTGAGAATATCTTTACTTACATTAGGGTAATCAGATCTCTGCAGATTGTATTGTAATCTTTCCACAAAATCCTCCAAATTTTCGTCCTCCTTCTAAACCATCTTGAATAATTCCTCCCTTTTTTCTCTTGTCTAGCAATAGTATTGATATTTGGCTAGAAACTTCTCCTTCATCTGCTCCCATGTTGTGATCACATGACCTCCCAGGCTCATAAACCATATTAGTGCATTTCCTTTTAGTGTCACTAGAAATAGCTTCAACTTCTAAGCATTAGTAACAAAATCATAACTTCTACACAATATATCAAATTCGAAAAGAAACTCATCAAGGTCTTCAAAAAATAAACCATAGAAGTTAGGTAAGGCTGAGAGTGGGATATTCTTCATAGGAGTATCCCTGATAGGAAATCCCAAGGTGGAGAGAGAGTTCTCGCCTCTTCCTTCTCCTCCTCCATGTCCCCCACCAAAGAGCCCTTCATTGTTTCCATCCATTGGTTGTTCCCCTATTGCACTTGCCCGGTCTTCGGCGTTTTCCATTGGACCCTCAATGTCTTGCACTGGTTCCTCAATATTCTCTACTGGAACCTCAATGCCTTCTATTGATTCCTCAAATTATTCTACCAGTTCTTCAGTGTTCTCTACTACTTCCTCAACCCTTTCAGGGCCCACAACTTCTTCCATTTCATAATTTGTCAGGAGATAATGTTGAGTCTTTGGCTTTTGAGAGCTTAGCCTCTGAGAAGTTTGAGCTTTTGATATAATCTCATCAATAAAAGTTCTCCTTCCTCCTCTTCCTTTGCCCTTGCCACCTGTAGGATTAGTTTTCTTACGTCCTCTCATGCATTCTACACATCTAAAAGAAAAACATTAATGCTTTTAAAATCTATGATTGCCTTCCTCGGAAATGGCGCCAAAATGTTGGTCACTTTAATTGTTTATTAATTCAAACAACTAAGTGTTACATAAATTGTCAACACAGGGAAGTCTATTTATTTCAAAGGCAACTACGCACTATATGTGCTCAATTCCAAAAGCAATAAAGTTGTAGTAATAAATAAACTAGTCACACCTTGCTCCAAGCAAACTAAAGCTTCACTCTAAGTTATAGCAAAAATAATCTATTGCAGACAGTTACCAAAGAATGCTCAAATTCATTAAAAGAGTAATCTAATGAAAAAGAATCAATCTGCAAAGGAAAGCACTATCTATGCTGTAACAGAGAACAAGACCCTATTCTCAAAATAGGAAACTTCAGCACCTATTCCTGATTACCACGCTTTCCAACTCACTCTATAAACTCAATAGCCAATGAAGCACTCATGAACTAACTATAGATGAACTGAGTAATGCAACAATCAATTGGAAAACATAGTTTAGCAATAATGCTTAAGAAACCTTTAGTAAACAGGACTTTTAACAAGGTATGGATAAGAAACACACTTAACACACTGCAGAAATATAATGGGTGAATCTTGTGATGAAGGTGGGCCCTGTCCTCCTCACAAGATTCCGCAGGAAACAAGAACTAGAAAGAAATTTTCAGAATAGTATTTTATTCATCCATCAATATGTCATGTTACAAAAATATTCCAGTTTGTTCCTTCCGCTAGACCTTCCCACAGTTTGTCAGTCCCCTCTAATGTAGATGTCTCCTCTTTTTAAAGAGGAGACATCTATTACAATAGATTACATTGTAAGTCCTACTTTAAACCAATATACAAAAATAGGGAAATCAGTTTTCCCATCAACAAAATGTTGTTATAGTAATGCTGACTTTGGATCATGGTCATTACATCTAGTGTAGCAGCTCCTTTGGTGACCTTCTTCTGTTGCTGTCAAATCTAGAATGCAAATCACAACTGTTTCAGCCACGGGATTTGCGCGTCGTTCTTACTGTTTTAGCAACTGTAGAAGTAATCTTGTAGTCTCTAGGCTGTTTCAGCAACATGGATTGCACATCGTTCTTTAACTGTTTCAGCAACTATCTGATTCAATGATTAACTATGAAGATAGCGCAATTATATGTAAAATAATTAAACGTATAGTGATGAGAAGAAATATTTTGTACCTTTGGAACAATTGGGCTAAGGTAATAATATGAACTTAAAATATAGGTTGGAAAAGGATGACATAATAGAAAAATATATGGTAAAAAAGGGACAATATGGGATCCTAACAAAGATTAATAAAGAGATTATTCAACAATATTTTGCAACAAACTTCTTGTGCTACAAGGATTTCCTTGAGGCTCTTTGAGATAAGAAGAGTGCCTTCAACTCTCTTTCCTAATTGTCCTTCCTGGACTGAGCTATCAATAGCTTTCACTTCACCTCTTCAAACTCAGAAAATAGTCAGTCTGCAAACAAGCATACATCAATTAGACAATTAATCCTTGACTACCCAAACACCTTTCAGACAAGCAATCTTTGCTCTGTCAATCAAGCATTCTGATATAACCTCCTTTGAAGGCGTGGTTAATCAATCTTAAGCTCTGATACCACTTGATATGAAAATGGGGCTCTTAGGCTTCTTGTCTAACTTATAAGAACCTCTCCCACTTCTAAAGCTTTAAATATTCCCAAGACTTCCTGATTAACCAATGTGGAATTAAAAATATGCTTGAAATTATTGGTGTATGCTCATATTTATGGTTGGTTGTTTATGTGCTTAAAATTTGTTGTGTATGCTGATATGTAAGTACATACAATAAATACTAATGCATCAAATAAACAAAACACACAGAACAACAATTTAATTAGGAGTTCATCCAAAACTCTTGGACTACATCTCCGTGAGCTCTAGTCAACTCAACTAGGCTCTCTGGGATAATGGTATAAGTTTTTTTTACAAGCTCTTGGCTCAACTCCATTGTTTTACATAGAAACGATGGGTTTAGACACCATTTTATCCCTGGCTCTTAAAGTTCTTGGCTTTTTGGCTCTTGGCTCTCGCTCTAGATCTTCGGCTCTAGCTCTGGCTCTTGGCTCTAGCTCTTGGCTCTGGCTCTAGCTCTTCGGCTCTGGCTTTGGCTCTTGCTCTTTGGCTTTGGCTTCTTGGCCCTCTGCAACCTTCAGCTCTCTAGCTTTTCACTTGAACTTCAAGTGACCCCAAAGGCTCCCTCAGTTTCTCTGCATAGTAGCTCTTCGGCTCTCTCTGCTCTCTTGAAACAACCTTCTGCTACCTTCTCCTGCTGTTCTTAATCATGCTCTCTGGCTCTTTTGAGGCATATTCCAATCTTTTGGCTTCCTTGGCCATTTCTCTACATCCAATCATTCCCCTGTGGCTTTGTGGCTTCTCTGCACTGTCTGTTCGACTAACCATCTGTTCCGTAATGGAATGGACCCATCAGTGCTTGAAATCCCTAGAAATAATCGTTTTCTGTGTACACAGAGAAACGCTACAAAACACAGGAAAAACCTGCCAAACATTGTTCATCAGATTTCAAATATTATGGATTCTGCCTTATTTTCCATCGGGTTCTTCTTTTAAATTGCTTATCACATCCCCACCGTTGATCTGTGAGATCTAGATCCAATGGTCATGGTTCATTTCGGGTGGCTCTTTTGTACGAGGGTTAACCCCCTATAAGGGTGGTTTTCTCTCTCCTCAACCTGGACACGTGGCAGCCATTATATGGGCTTGGGAAAAGCTCGGCCCAAACCATTTACCACCTTTGTCTCTCTTGAAATCCTACCTATTTTGTAATTTCCATTTTATATTGAAAAATACATGAAAACATGAAATACCGCTCATGTAGGACTTGAAACAGTATTCAACAGTGTTAATAAACCGTTTTGGGTCCCTAATATTGCATCAACCGTTTATCCCTTGTATTTTGTTTATTTAACAAAAATCGCGATTTACATTGAAAAAGCCCTTTTTCCAGACTTGAAATATTATCAAATATCGTTTATAATTTTATTGGGTCCAGCCCTTTTATCGGCATCGGGGGTCATCGATCTCCGATCACAACATTGCTCCACTAGGGGTTTTGTTTATCAACGATGTCGATTCGTCGATCCGATCATCAGTAATCAATGATCGGATGATTGACGATTGGTAGATCCAAGTCTCGATATCGCATATTTGTCTACCTTGTATCTGATCGATCGGATCAACGGATCAGAGTTTCCTCTGCCTTCGCATTAAATCTGGCCTTTTCGTTTTTCCGATTCGATTTCCATTTTTAAGGGTTTTTTGCCATTTTTTGGGGTTTTTGCCTCTTTTTTCAAAGAAACTCGACATCTTTTGCATGCGATAACTTCTGCATCTTGAGTCTGTTTTTGCCCATTCAAGTCGCAGTAGATTCAGAAGGAAAAGATCTCTGCAATGGGGATATTTCTAGGAACTTACTTGGACTTTAATTTTTCCTCTATGAGGACCATTTAGACTTACGAGTTTATCCAAAATCCATTTTGGATCACTAGGTTTGGAAACGGATTAGTCAACACTACTGATGTGGTAGAAGTTTTTAACAATTTAGAAACTTCTGTGAGGTGAGGACAATATCTCATAAAATGCTTGTCATTACATATCAAACATGGATAACAAGGTTTCCTGGCTGTATTAGAGGAATCATATGATTTCTCTTGAGGAGGGTCTTTAGATTTATTCTTATTTTTGCCCTATTTCTTACTTATTGGTTGCTTTTGATTTTTTCCCTTGTTAGATGATATGACACTAATCTTGGAAGCAAAAGCCTCAGATGCATTTATAGTTTGATTAGATATGGAAAGTGCTTGACCAGATGGTCTACCTACCGCTTGCGTGCTCAAGGAACCTATCACACCGTCGCCATCAAACCTCCCTTCTTCCTCATGGTCCAATTAAACTGATAGTTTTACATGAACTCAAAAGGATCAACAGAGAATGGTCTTCATTTTTGTTTTTATGTGGTTTTGGAATGGAAAATCATGATACAAGCATTAACTCTAAGGTTAAAGAAACTCCACCGGTAGAAATCAATAAGCCTGTAATGACCAGGTCAAAAATAGTTGTGAAGCTGAATCCTAGAAAGCAGGTGAAAGAGCAAGTGAGTAAAATATCAATGTTTATTCTTGAGACTCCTCAATCTGCAAAGGAAAATGGTAAATCAGTGATCCCAAAAGAAAATCCAGTCTTAAAAGGTAATTTAAATGACATTCTATGAGCCATTGACATTGAATAATCCCCTTTGGTGTAGGTAGATTTCATAAAATCTGATGAAGGAAAATTGAAGAAAACGAAATCTTCTACAAAATTGGAATTTGAGGATGAGGTTGCAACATTTTTGTTCAAGCCTAGAAAGCCTTTAACAAAGCAATCTAAAAAGATGTAAGATTTGAATATTGAGCTAAAGAAAATAGAGGAAGCTTCCATCGTCCAGGAAGAGTTGATAGACCATTCATCACAAATATCTGAAGTTGAAAAAAACAAAGTTTTTTCCACTCAAACAGAAAAAACTAGTTATGAAGAAATGGAAGAAAGGTTAAGAGCAGCTAATACTGAAATTGCTAGAGTAAGGAAGAGAGCAAGAAGACATGTTGTTGAGAAGATAGATTTCAAAAGGATAAAGGCTCTCTGGGAAGTTGAAAAGATTTCCAAACTAGAAATAGTCAGTAATGAAGCTCAGTACTTTACTTGGACTGTACCTGCAATTAAGGAAGCCAGATTTGTAAGGATGATGAATTTTCAGTTGAGAGCTACTAACAGGAGATTGAAGAGACAGGTTGAAGACCTAGAAATATAGTTAAAAACAATTTGAAGAGAAGCTACAACAATAATGCCTGAAAAATTGCTCGAAGATAAGCATAAATGATCAAGGGCTAAAAAGGAGGAATTCTGTCTCCTTGTTTCTAGGGACAGTTAAGTCATGAATCAACAAGGTTTTTAATACTGCTGGAGGCATCATAATGATCGAAGATATGGATTAGTAGCTGTCAAAGAATGTATTTAAGTCATAGATAAGGCTGTTGAAACAGGTTTTAGAATTTTACTTCTATTTGTTTTAGGACTCCTAAAAGACAGTTAGTTGTCAGTTTGTAATTAAGATGTTTGTTTTATGATTAGATAGGTGTCAATTTTTAGAAATTTGAATTCTCCTAAGGATGGATCATAGAATCCAAGGTTGTAAAAACTCTATATGTAGCATGATATCCGAATCCCTCAGGGTTGGCAATATTATTAGCAAAATAAGCTGTGTTATAGGGGAGAATGTTTTGTTTGTCAAACTTGATACAAAGATTAGTTTTAATACTCAAGATTGATAAGGGGTTCATGTGTTTGATATTTCTATGGCCTTTTTCAATTACTTATTTGCAATGGTATGTGCATGTGTTACTTAGAATTCATTGGAAAATTCTCTAACTTCCTTCACATGCTTGTAAACTATGTTTGTTCACTGAGTTACTGTTTCACTTGTAAACCTAAATTCCAAGTGCCTTGACTTCCATGTTAATCAGATTATGATGTTTTGTCGAAGACTATATTGACTCCATATCCCAATAGATGTTTGCTGAATCTTTGATTCAACCAGTTATACATTTATTTTCATTTTTATTTCTAGAGCTAGCCATCTAATCATTAATAAAAAATCCTAAACCTATTGAGAGATCCCTCTCAGGTTGAGGAGGCTAAGCCTCAACTGAAAGATTGGTTTGAAAGACTTACTCATAGTCTACTTGATCAGTAGCCTATTAGGTTCATATTTTGTGATAACATTTTGGTGCTTCTGTCGAGAGACTGAAGATTACTCATTCCCGAAATTAAGAAGCTGAACTTCTGAAGGTAGCAGGAGTTCAGAAAGTTTTTCGAGGCTGCAATCTACCTTGGTGACTCCATACATTTTCAAAAGTTTAAAGGTGGCTTCGAGAAGGAGATACAAATGGAGCAATCCCGATCCCAATCCACCTACCAATGTGGACAATCCAAACACTGTTTCAAGAGATAGTCCAAGATTTTTAGAAATATCAGGTACTCCATCTCATTCGAAATCTTTGCTTTTCAAAGTATTAAGAAGTCCTGATGATCCAAATTTGGATCCTTAAACTCTCTTAAAGCTACCCGAACTTTGTAAAAGCTCATATAAAAGTTTAAAGTCTTATGGATGTCAAAGCCTATCAGAAATAACCTCTAAACAATGACAATCTATAGCCAGCACAGAGCAACGAGGACCTTTGATTAAAGCACATTGACTGTTGACCCATGGGGACTGTGCATGGTGCAAAAATGATAGTTAGAAGGCTCGAATCAGAAAATGGAGGTCATTTCTGATGCACGATTAACGATCGTTAGGAAAAACCCCTCGAAATGGGAAAACCTCGAACGCTCGGTCACAAGGAAAGTAAAGAAACCATGGGAAAAGCGCTAAAACGAAAGGCGGGTCCCGTGCTCCAAAACCTGCAGAGTATCGGAGGTGTTTCATGCGGTAAGCGGTTTTGTCAGAGGACCCAGCGATTTCATACGTTGATTGACGTGTGTTCGGCGGGTGAGAGAGAAAACCACTCTCATCGTGGGCTAATGTTCGAGCAAGTCAACCTTGGCTCTTAAAGTTCTTGGCTTTCTGGCTCTCGGCTCTCGCTCTGGCTCTTTGGCTCTAGCTCTGGCTCTTGGCTCTGGCTCTAGCTCTTCGGCTCTGGCTTTGGCTCTTGCTCTTTGGCTTTGGCTTCTTGGCCCTCTGCAACCTTTAGCCCTCTAGCTTTTCACTTGAACTTCAAGTGACCCCAAAGGCTCCCTCAGTTGCTCTACATAGTAGCTCTTCGGCTCTCTCTGCTCTCTTGCAACAACCCTCTACTACCTTCTTCCTCCTGCTGTTCTTAATCATGCTCTCTGGCTCTTTTGAGGCATATTCCAATCTTTTGGCTTCCTTGGCCATTTCTCTACATCCAATCATTCCCCTGTGGCTCTATGGCTTCTCTGCACTGTCTGTTCGACTAACCATCTGTTCCGTAATGGAATGGACCCATCAGTGCTTGAAATCCCTAGAAATAATCGTTTTCTGTGTACATAGAGAAACGCTACAAAACACAGGAAAAACCTGCCAAACATTGTTCATCAGATTTCAAATATTATGGATTCTGCCTTATTTTCCATCGGGTTCTTCTTTTAAATTGCTTATCACATTCCCACCGTTGATCTGGAAGATCTAGATCCAATGGTCGTGGTTCATTTCGGGTGGCTCTTTTGTACGAGGGTTAACCCCCTATAAGGGTGATTTTCTCTCTCCTCAACCTGGACACATGGCAGCCATTATATGGGCTTGGGCAAAGCTTGGCCCAAACCATTTACCACCTTTGTCTCTCTTGAAATCCTACCTATTTTGTAATTTCCATTTTATATTGAAAAATACATGAAAACATGAAATACCGCTCATATAGGACTTGAAATAGTATTCAACAGTGTTAATAAACCGTTTTGGGTCCCTAATATTGCATCAACCGTTTATCCCTTGTATTTTGTTTATTTAACGAAAATCGCAATTTACATTGAAAAAGCCCTTTTTCCAGACTTGAAATATTATCAAATATCGTTTATAATTTTATCGGGTCCAGCCCTTTTATCAGCATCGGGGGTCATTGATCACCGATCGCAACATCGCTCCACTAGGGGTTTTGTTTATCACCGATGTCGATTCGTCGATCCGATCATCAGTAATCAATGATCGAATGATCGACGATTGGTAGATCTAAGTCTTGATATCGCATATTTGTCTACCTTGTATCCGATTGATCGGATCAACGGATCAGAGTTTCCTCTGCCTTCGCGTTGAATCTGGCCTTTTCGTTTTTCCGATTCGATTTCCATTTTTAAAGGTTTTTTGCCATTTTTTGGGGTTTTTGCCTCTTTTTTCAAAGAAACTCGACATCTTTTGCATGCGATAACTTCTGCATCTTGAGATTGTTTTTTCCCATTCAAGTCACAGTAGATTCAGAAGGAAAAGATCTATGCAATGGGGATATTTCTAGGAACTTCCTTGGACTTTAATTTTTCCTCTATGAGGACCATTTAGACTTACGAGTCTATCCAAAATCCATTTTGGATCACTGGGTTTGGAAACGGATTAGTCAACACTACTGATGTGGTAGAAGTTTTTAACAATTTAGAAACTTCTGTGAGGTGAGGACAATATCTCATAAAATGCTTGTCATTACATATCAAACATGGATAACAAGGTTTCCTGGCTGTATTAGAGGAATCAGATGATTTCTCTTGAGGAGGGTCTTTAGATTTCTTCTTATTTTTTCCCTTTTTCTTACTTATTGGTTGCTTTTGATTTTTTCCCTTGTTAGATGATATGACACTAATCTTGGAAGCAAAAGCCTCAGATGCATTTATAGTTTGATTAGATATGGAAAGTGCTTGACCAGATGGTCTACCTACCGCTTGCGTGCTCAAGGAACCTATCACACCGTCGCCATCATGAGAATCCCTACTCAATGATGGAGATGGAATAGTTTGACCTTGTCACGGTGCATTTGGTATTTTGTCATAGAGCGTGCTAGATTTTGTGTAAATCAGATCCAAGTATTGGGCACGAGCAGGCTTGCTCTTCTGTGACAACTCCACCTTTGGCCACATCCTCGGTGATAGATGGCAACAAGGATTTTATGAACCACTCAGCTAATAGCTGATCAGGAACAAAGGTTTTAACCATTTGACAACAACGATGCCACTTATGAATATGATCAGATATGTGAGTTGTAGTTGTCTGTTTAAATTTGGTCAAAAGTTTTGTTCTAGTTTCGTACCTAATGGGTAACTGGAAGTCGGTAAAAAAGGTAGTGGCTAAAGTGGTGAAATTATCGAAAGATTCTCTTGGTAATTCAATCTACCATTTAGTAGTCGGACCAGTGAGTGTTCTTTGGAAAAGATGAATTCTAACTGAATCGTCATTTAAGGAGTTCGATAAACACCACAAATGAAAGGTCATAACATGATTTGATGGGTCTTCTCTAGGATTTCCATTAAATTTCGGAATGTCAGATGGTAACTTATATGGAATTACCGACCACCATGGTGCATATAAGATTGGATCACTAGTGAGCCGATTTAAATCTGGTAATTCTAAAGTTGCTACAAATGGCAACTGTCAATTCAAGTTAGGTCGAGCATACCCCAGATATGACGGAATTTCTTGAGCAATAGGTCTTTGCATACCAACATAAGGTGGGTAACCTTGATAGGGTGGTTGGACATATCCAGTATAAGGATTATAACTAGGTTGAATGTTTGCTTATGTATAACCTGCAAAGCCTTGTTGATCAGGATGTCGGTAAGCTTGATATTGACCAAAGCCAGGTTGAGGTTGTGAAACAAGTCGAAACTGAGGTTGGAATTGCTGGAATTGGGGTTGATGAAATTGAGGCTGCCATGATTATTTAATCAAATGTTGTTGTTGTTGGTACAACTATTTTTTATTTAATGGTTGTTGTTGTCTAGTAATAATAGTTTGACCAGGTTGTGAATGAACTATACTGGTTTAAGCTTGGGTCAGCGCAGATAAAGGTATAACAACCTGAGGTTGTTGTGGAACTCTAGAAACAAGTGGTTGTTGTAAAACAACTTGAGAAACTTGAACTCCTTGTCTTGAAACTTGTGGTTGCAAGGAAGAAGGGGCAGTTTGTACCGGTTGAGATACAACATTTTGAACTTGTGACTATGGTACCATAGTAACAACAAGTGTAGTAGAAATAGTTGACATAGTTTGCATTGGTTGTGTTGGATACACAAGCCTTGGTTGAATTGGCATTGTTGGTTGCCATTGACAAACTCTAATTCTAGGTTGACTCAAATATTCTGGGATATTACCATATGGTAGTCCCCCAGAAGGAGGATACGGTTAATAAGCATATTGCTCTCCATATGGTGGCAATCCAGTATTTAATTGATACATAGGTCTTGGTTGACCAGATTACCCAGCTTGATATTGATATGTAGGATCAAACTGTTGAGTTCCCATTAGAGAAGAACTAGGTAAAATTCTGGTTGAGAACATGGGTGATGACCATGGTATAGAAGCAACCCCTGAGTGGGTTCTAGACAATGATTGGTAACCAATCAGGATGGACGATTCACCATACAGGTGCGACTCAGGTGTGGTAGAAAACATCACAGAGGTTACAACAAAAGATTCTACTATAATTTCATCAGATGATATAGTCTGAGACATTGATGGTTGTTCAACCATAGTTAATTGGCCCAAAAGTTGTCCTAAAGAATCCATGGGTACTTGAAAATAAGCAGGATCAAATGGAGTGAAAAAGTAATCAAGAGTATTAAGGAAAAGATAAAGCCCAGTTCCAAAGTGAAACATGGTTCCAGGTGTGGAATCTTCTTCCAATTCCTCCTTTATAGAAATTAAACCTGGTGGAAGGACTTCATCATCAAGTCCGTAAAATATTTCACGTGTTGATGAAGTTGAAGTTTCAATAGTTACTGATGTCCAAGGGATAACTAGTCGATCATCTTCAGGTAAAGTAACAACTTCCGAATGTTCAAATTCGAAGTCCAGATGTTCAGGTAAATGAACAACAGTTTCAGAAAGAGGTTCTTGAACAATTTCAGGTTCAGATGTAACTTTTGTTTGAACTTGAATAGATTCTATATTAACTTTTGGTTGAACTGATTCAAGTTTACAAGTACTTTCTTGTTGAACAATTTCAAGTTTAGGATCAACTTGTTGTTGGGAAACTTCGGTTACTGTTTCACTAAGATCAGTGCTAATGTCCTTAGGTAATTATGAAACTTTTTCTTCAATAATGGATGTGCCAGAAATAGTTGGAGTAACTGGAGTCACTCTATTTACCGAGATAGATGATTCAGATAATTCAGATGAAGAACTAGGAGTTCTTGATGTACTAGACTAAGTTAAATGAGACCACTTCATTCGACTTGGTGTTGCTTCAGGTGGTAAAGGTAGTTTGCTCATTTTTCTCCATGAATGACAAGGTTGGGGTTGATGTTCCCCAATGATTGCTGATTAATTTTATTATCAAAAAAGAAATAAACAAAAAGGGGTAACTAGGGAAAAGGTTTACCAAGAAACTGTGAATTGCAAAATACCTCTTGGTGAACCAAGAAGTACAAGCAAACAATCTCCTTGAATGCTATGTTTAGTGTATCACAGTGTACAAGGCGACTGACTCGGTTACTTAAGGATGGTTAGCAACCTAGAATTGTCCTCCCAATATATACCCGAAGGTATGTCGAGACCCAGTCCGTATAAGCACTGTCTAATGCAAATCACATAGTGAGAGCATTCCCATATACTTTACGTACCATAACACTACCCTATATATCGAAAGGTACTGGACGAGCTACAATATACTCATGTACATGGAATGAGGTATCACACTCGAGATGTATTGCAGACAAGTTAGCCATAACTTCTTTGTTTTATGATGTCGAAACATGTCTCTAGCCTAGAACCACTAAATGTTTGCATTAATGATAATGCTCCATTAGGTAAATTGATGTTCATTTTAAGTTGATTTTGTTTATGAATTTGCCTTCCAAGTTCACCACGTGATGTATTCTGAAATTCCTAGGAATGAAACTATCATGATAAGCATTCTTTTCAATTCAATTTAACAATGAAAATCCTAGCTACTAGGGATAGAGCAAACAAGTACTTTTCGATCAATCAACAAAGAGCACAAACTAGATGCAATTCCCTAAACCATTTCATTTTGAGCACACAAAAAAAAAATCTAAAATGCAATGCATGTATTTCTTTTCAATTTCCCTTAATGTGAATGATTCAAAAGGGAAAACTAATGCACAAATGATCAAGAATCTCTTTTCATAAAAATTATGATTTTGAAACAACTTCTTTAGAAGGTATTATCACCATAAAAGTTTTTTTTTCTCTAAACCTGAACAGTTTATATTGTTCCTAGTCATTGGTCCTAGATAGGTGTTAAGTAATTTTATGTTTTAATGGGTAGGTGATGCATTAAGAGTCTCAAAAGTCTCATTTTCATATCCAAATAAATTTTAACAACCTTATCCCTTGTCTTAGAAGTCTCACATTTTGTTTAAGAACTCATATCTTAAACCATTTTTTAAATTTTTTGGAAGTAGTCCCGAAACCATGTTTTCGTAGCACAGACAGTGTAAAAGGTCTATTTTACACTACGAAAATGCTTCTGTTTTCGTAGCACTTTCTCCTATGCACTATGAAAGCGTGGATTCATAGGCAGTCTTGTCAAAACATCAATTCATTAAAATTCCTTTAAACTTTTCATTATTAGGTATCAGCTAGGAGTCAGTTCTTAACCATGCAACCATCCAAATCCATCATTTCAAATGTAGGGGCCATTATGATAGGTAATTTTAAATTCAAAAGGGTTGGCTGTTTTCTTATTTCATTTTGCACGCAAACACTCAAACAGACCGTTTTCAAATGGTAAGCTTATGGTAATCTCTTACCAAAGCTTCTTTCATCTCTAATTCAAGCGACGCTGACCACTATAAGCAAGTGAGGCTAATTTGTTACAATAATTCAGAGGCCAAGATGACAGAAGAAAGGAAAGGTCACAGGTTTGGTCATTGTTTAAGAACAGAGCCTGAAAGTACCGAGGTCTTAGCCAGAGATAACTCAGTAATGGAAGTCTTCAAGAAAATAGGATGTTGGAAATTTTATGAAAAATTGCAGGGAGGACACACTCAGGTGACAAAGTAGTTTTCCCTACATTTCACTGGCTCAGACACAAAAATCAGAATTCTAAACTTGCCAGTTACTCCTGAGGTCATAGATTTGGTTACAAAGATTCCTAGCGGGCAAGATATATGGTTCAAAAACTTTAGATTTGACATGGAACCATGTAAAGTGTTTCTACAGCCAGAGTTTGAAGGAACAGACTTAACCAAGGCAATTCCAAGGAACTACATCAAAGACATCTATGCCAACTTGCTCTTCAACATTCAAAGGTATTTTACCTATGAGGGAAGATATCATAAAGTATATTCATATCATTTTAAACTCATGTTGCATTTTACTGGTATGATTTCTTTAGATTTACCTTACTTCCTATATCGAAGCATAGCTAAGATGGTAGATAAAGTATAGATGAAATCTCAAGGATATCAAACCTCAATTCTTCATCATGGTCCAATTAAACTGATAGTTTTACATGAACTCAAAAGGATCAACAGAGAATGGTCTTCATTTTTGTTTTTATGTGGTTTTGGAATGGAAAATCATGATACAAGCATTAACTCTAAGGTTAAAGAAACTCCACCGGTAGAAATCAGTAAGCCTGTAATGACCAGGTCAAAAATAATTGTTAAGCTGAATCCTAGAAAGCAGGTGAAAGAGCAAGTGAGTAAAACATCAATGTTTATTCTTGAGACTCCTCAATCTGCAAAGGAAAATGGTAAATCAGTGATCCCAAAAGAAAATCTAGTCTTAAAAGGTAATTTAAATGACATTCTATGAGCCATTGACATTGAATAATCCCCTTTGGTGTAGGTAGATTTCATAAAATATGATGAAGGAAAATTGAAGAAAACGAAATCTTCTACAAAATTGGAATTTGAGGATGAGGTTGCAACATTTTTGTTCAAGCCTAGAAAGCCTTTAACAAAGCAATCTAAAAAGATGTAAGATTTGAATATTGAGCTAAAGAAAATAGAGGAAGCTTCCATCATCCAGGAAGAGTTGATAGACCATTCATCACAAATATCTGAAGTTGAAAAAAACAAAGTTTTTTCCACTCAAACAGAAAAAACTAGTTATGAAGAAATGGAAGAAAGGTTAAGAGCAGCTAATACTGAAATTGCTAGAGTAAGGAAGAGAGCAAGAAGACATGTTGTTGAGAAGATAGGTTTCAAAAGGATAAAGGCTCTCTGGGAAGTTGAAAAGGTTTCCAAACTAGAAATAGTTAGTAATGAAGCTCAGTACTTTACTTGGACTGTACCTGCAATTAAGGAAGCCAGATTTGTAAGGATGATGAATGTTTAGTTGAGAGCTACTAACAGGAGATTGAAGAGACAGGTTGAAGACCTAGAAATATAGTTAAAAAAAATTTGAAGAGAAGCTACAACAATAATGCCTGAAAAATTGCTCGAAGATAAGCATAAATGATCAAGGGCTAAAAAGGAGGAATTCTGTCTCCTTGTTTCTTGGGACAGTTAAGTCATGAATCAACAAGGTTTTTAATACTGCTGGAGGCATCATAATGATCAAAGATATGGATTAGTAGCTGTCAAAGAATGTATTTAAGTCATAGATAAGGCTGTTGAAACAGGTTTTAGAATTTTACTTCTATTTGTTTTAGGACTCCTAAAAGACAGTTAGTTGTCAGTTTGTAATTAAGAAGTTTGTTTTATGATTAGATAGGTGTCAATTTTTAGAAATTTGAATTCTCCTAAGGATGGATCATAGAATCCAAGGTTGTAAAAACTCTATATGTAGCATGATATCCGAATCCCTCAGGGTTGGCAATATTATTAGCAAAATAAGTTGTGTTATAGGGGAGAATGTTTTGTTTTTCAAACTTAATACAAAGATTAGTTTTAATACTCAAGATTGATAAGGGGTTCATCTGTTTGATATTTCTATGGCCTTTTTCAATTACTTCTTTGCAGTGGTATGTGCATGTGTTACTTAGAATTCATTGGAAAATTCTCTAACTTCCTTCACATGCTTGTAAACTATGTTTGTTCACTGTGTTACTGTTTCACTTGTAAACCTAAATTCCAAGTGCCTTGACTTCCATGTTAATCTGATTATGATGTTTTGTCGAAGACTATATTGACTCCATATCCCAATAGATGTTTGCTGAATCTTTGATTCAACCAGTTATACATTTATTTTCATTTTTATTTCTAGAGCTAGCCATCTAATCATTAATAAAAAATCCTAAACCTATTGAGAGAGCCCTCTCAGGTTGAGGAGGCTAAGCCTCAACTGAAAGATTGGTTTGAAAGACTTACTCATAGTCTACTTGATTAGTAGCCTATTAGGTTCATATTTTGTGATAACATTTTGGTGCTTCTGTCGGGAGACTGAAGATTACTCATTCCCGAAATTAAGAAGTTGAACTTCTGAAGGTAGTAGGAGTTCAGAAAGTTTTTCGAGGCTGCAATATACCTTGGTGACTCCATACATTTTCAAACGTTTAAAGGTGGCTTCAAGAAGGAGATACACATGGAGCAATCCCGATCCCAATCCACCTACCAATGTGGACAATCCAAACACTGTTTCAAGAGGTAGTCCAAGATTTTTAGAAATATCAGGTACTCCATCTCATTCGAAATCTTTGCTTTTCAAAGTATTAAGAAGTCCTGATGATCCAAATTTGGATCCTTAAACTCTCTTAAAGCTACCCAAACTTTGTAAAAGCTCATATAAAAGTTTAAAGTCTTATGGATGTCAAAGCCTATCAGAAATAACCTCTAAACAACGACAATCTATAGCCAGCACAGAGCAACGAGGACCTTTGATTAAAGCACATTGACTGTTGACCCATGGGGACTGTGCATGGTGCAAAAATGATAGTTAGAAGGCTCGAATTAGAAAATGGAGGTCATTTCTGATGCACGATTAACGATCGTTAGGAAAAACCCCTCGAAATGGGAAAACCTCGAACGCTCGGTCACAAGGAAAGTAAAGAAACCGTGGGAAAAGCGCTAAAACGGAAGGCGGGTCCCGTGCTCCAAAACCTGCCGAGTATCGGAGGTGTTTCAGGCGGTAAGCGGTTTTGTCAGAGGACCCAGCGATTCCATACGTTGATTGATGTGTGTTTGGCAGGTGAGAGAGAAAACCACTCTCATCGCGGGCTAATGTTCGAGCAAGTCAACCCTGCAATAAGAGCAATAACCATGGATTTGGAGGCCCCAGATCTAACAACGGAGATTGTGCCCGATGGGAAACCGGATTCGACAGAGAAAATAAGCTTTGACACATAAAGGTTGAAGTCTGATTGGGTCGTTGAGTTGGCGGATGAATCATTTCACAGAGTAACCGAAGTAACGAACCAATTGAGGAAGAACTGGCTCAGCTCATGAGGAGACAAGTGGCCACCTCTCTGTGAAATGTTACATAGTGGCGATGACACAAAAGTAGGGAATTCCAAGAAGACAGAGGCAGCCAATTCGAAGGGCCAGAAGAGGAATCAAACAGTCAAGGGATGTATTAGTTTTAAGCCAGGAATAGATAGAGAGTAAAGAAGCAGAAAGAGAGAGAAGCCTAGGAAGTAGTAAGCAGACCTAGAAGTAGAGAATTCAGAGCCAAGCTCACTGTAATAGGAAAAAGCAGAGTGCTGTAATAGACTTCTAAGAGCCACGAGGCTACAATGAAGCAACATAGCAAGAGATCAAATGATCGAGCTGTGACTGGTTGTCTGAGGTGTGTCAAAGATAGGGGAAGGAGTTCCAGAGACAAAGGAAGAATTCTAAGGGAGTCAGAGAAGCCCGAAGCTCAAGAAGCTCAGAGCACTAATAGAAGGCGTCCAGTCCAGAGAAGCCTAGACCTATCTACAAAACAAGGACAACTAGGGGTAAGATGGCATTCTAAGCCCATTGGTGCAATTGTAAACCAATGGAGTTAAGTGTATCACTTGTAAAAGAATTGAAGCCATAATCCGAGAGAGCTTAATCGAGTTGATTAGAGGTCAAGGAGATGTAGCCCAAGATATCTAGGTGAATTCCATATTATATTGTTGTCTCATGTGTTTGTTTTTACTGTTGCTTTAACTACTGTTATATGCATTTATATATAATTTTAAGTACCTTCCCATATCAACACAAACAACAGATTTTAAAGTAAATAATTAGCTGAAAACAAATACAAGCATACACTCATATTTTCAAGCATTTCTTATTTTCGCATTAGTTGATCAAATAGACTTGGGAAAATTTAAAGCTTTGGAAGTGGGAGAGGTTCTTGTAAGTTAGACAAGAAGCCTAATAGCCCCATTTTTAGATTAGGTGGTATCAGAGCTTAAGATTGATTAACCCCACCTTCAAAGAAGGTTGTAACAGAAGCTTGATTGACAAGTGTTTTGACAGTCAAGGATTGATTGCCTCATTGATTGTATGCTTGGTTTCAGATTGACTGTTGCTTGAGTTTGCAAAGGTGAAGGGAAAGCTATTGATAGCTTAGTCTAGGAAGGACAAGAAGGGAGAAGAGCATAAGGCATTCTTCTATCCCAAAGGACCTTAGCGAAATCCTTGAAGCACAAAAGGTTGTTGCAAGAGGTTACTTGATAAGCTCTTTAATAATATTGTTTGAAGTTCTTTTGTGCATTTTGAAAATGACAACTTCCACAAGTGAGTCCTCAAAATATTCTTTCTTCACAAGTTCCTTTAATGGAGACATGAAGCAAGACTTATCCATCATGATGGATATAGTGAGAGAAATGTATGAGGATGGAAGGAAGAGCATCGTACTTAGAGAGAAACTGAATTCTGTGGAGGAAGAGAAGTAGGTGCTTTCTAGCAAATTGCAGGAAATGGAGAGGCAACTTCATATTGCAAGTATGAACCTAAAAAGGATGCATGAGTTGGAGTCACAACCTTTTGTTGAAAAAGAAGCCATGGCTAAGTATTAGCTTGAAGAAGAGGCAATCATTCCTGTTTGTCTTCAAATTATTCTAAGAATGCTTATATTGGTTCTTTTGAAAAACATACTAGAGGCATAGGTTCCAAGCTAATGTCCAATATGGGATATGAAGGAAAAGGATTGGGTAAACAGCACAAGGTATTGTCAAGACAATAACGGTTGAGGAAAGGCCGAAGTATTTGGGTCTTGGCTATGGATAGTCTTATGGAGAGAATCCCAAAGCTGCCATGAAGTCCATTGAAACAGTTCCCAAAAGGAGTTTCATTGTAGGTCCTCTACCTTATAAGTGTGAGGATTGTATTCAAAAGGAATGAAATAGCTCAAAACATCGTTCTCATGATGCAGGTGTTCAGAAGCACATACTTGAACTAGAGGGTTGTGGAAACTCTGATAGCCTTGAAGAAAGTGATAATGTTCCAAAGGGAGCTACTTCTTCGTTTGTCTCACCTCCTCATGAAGACAATAAAGGTGAAAGAGGCAGGTATAAATTTGGTTCTAAACACATTCCTTTTGATTTTGTAAAGCATGGAAAAAGAATTGCATGTTCCTTTTGTATTTTGGATAACCATTATGTTTCTAGATGTTGGAAGAGGATGGCCACATACAGGAAACTTCTGAAGGAAAAGAAGCAAGCAGCCAAAGGTCCACAGGACAAGGAAAATCATGCTATCAAAAGGATGCACGTGTGTTGCACTTACTTCCATAATCAAGGGCATCTTACTGAAAGGTGTTGGACTTTGAATCCAACACTGCTTCCACCAAAGTTGAAGGAGAAGGTGGAAAAAGAAAATGGCTGGGATAAAGATTTCATGGTTGATGTGGTTCAGGATGATTCACATATTGATGTTGATGTGCAAGCAAATGAGGTACCTTTGAAATGGATTGGTAAGAAATGGTTAGAATTCTTATCTAATTAAGGCTGCATGTCTAGTGATGCACTTGTTTGCATTTCTTTGTGGAACAAATGAAAATTGCAGGATCTTACCAAATGGTAAATGGAAAAAGGTTGAGTAGGAAACTCACTTTGTTGCTGCGACAGTATGTTCATTTCAGCTTCGAAAGTACAATGTACTTAAGCAAAAGTTGGAAGATGGAATGCATGCTTGAGCATGAGATGTATGTGATGCTAGCTTGGGAGAAGTTAACCTGGTTTCTAAAATAGAGACAAGGATGAAGTGATTCATCTTTTGGAAAAGAGTCCTAAAGGTCTTTTTCATACATGTTTGACTTGAAGGGGCATTTGTTGTGAAGGCATGTTTTATTTGCTAATCATTTGTATGTAGATATAAGGCATGGAAGGGTTCACAAGATTTGAAATCTGTTTCTTTGTTGAAACTGGAGTTAGCCCATGCAGTTGTTGTCTGTATGCTTGCTGTTGTTAATAGTTGTTGTTGGAAACTTTTCAAACAAGTACAAATGAATGTTTTGTGGAGCATATGTACTTCACATTTGTTTGAGCCACCTTGGATCAAGGATCAAGGCAAAGAAGTTCAAACTACCTTTTTTAAACTTCAAAGTAGAAGTTTTGCATGAAGTCAAGAAGGAAAACAATTCTTCCTAAGACGACCGACCCATCCAAGAAGGGAAGTGGTCAGAGATTTTGGTTTAGAGGCACTATGCAAAGGCAAGTGTAGAGAGGCTGAAAGAAGAGGGTGTTGTTAGTCTCATTTACTACTCAGGTCAGTATATCAATCTTTTGGTGGACCAAAAGTTCTTTTAGTGGGAAGGTATGATCCGAATTTGGATCCTTAAACTCTCTTAAAGCTACCCAAACTTTGTAAAATCTCAGAGAAAAGTTCAAAGTCTTATTGATGTCAAAGCCTATCAGAAATAACCTCTGAACAACAAAAATCTTTAGTCAGCATAAAGCAATGAGGACCTTCGGTCAAAACGCATTGACTGTTGGTCCATGGGGACTATGCATGGCACAAAAATGGCAGTTAGGAGGCTCGGATCAGAAAATGAAGGCCATTTATGATGCACCACTAATCACGCATTGCTGGGAAAAACCACTAAAAATGGAGAAACCCCAAATGCTCGATCACAAGGAAAGCTAGGAAACTGTGCGAAAAGCACAAAAACTGAAGGTGGGTCCTGCACTCCAAAACCGGCGGAATATCATAGGCATTTTGGGCAGTAATTAGGTTTGTCAGAGGACCCAACGATTCCATACGTTGATTGACACATGTCCAGCGGGTGAGAGAGAAAACTGCTCTCATCGCGGGCTAACATCCGAGCAAGTCAACCATGTGATAAGAGCGATAACCGTGGATCTGGAGGCCCCAGATCCAACTACGGAGATTGCGCCTGATGGGAAACCGGATTCAACGGAGAAAATAAGCTTCAACACATAAAGGTTGAAGTCTGATTGAACCGCTGAGTTGGTAGATGAATCATTTCACCGAGTAATCGAACTAAGGAACCGCTTGAGGAAGAGCTGGCCCATCTCGTGAGGAGAATATTACACAATGGCGATGACAAAAGCAGGGAATTCGAAGAGGATAGAGGCAAACGATCTAAAGGGTCGGAAGAGGAAGTGAACAATCAAGGGATATATTGGTTTTAAGCCATGAATAAATAGAGAGTAAAGAAGTAGAAAGAGGGAGTAGCCTAGGAAGCAGTAAGTAGAGAAACCAGAGTTGAGCTCACTGTAATAGGTAGAGCCACTAGAGGTTAGAGGCAGAGCCGTAGAGCCAGAGAGCTCTAATAGACTTCTAAGAGCCACGAGGCTATAGTGAAGTTATAGCACAGCAGAAGATCGAATGATCGAGCTGTGGCTAGTTCTCTGAGGTGTGTCAAAGATATGAGAAGAAGTTCCAGAGACAAAGGCAGAATTTTGAGGGAGTTGGAGAAGCCAGAAGCTGGAGAAGCTCAAAGCACTGATAGAAGGATTCCAGTCCATAGAATCCTAGACCTGTTTGCAAAACAAGGATAGCCAGGGCCAAGATGGCATTATAAGCCCATTGGTGTAGCTATAAACCAATGGAGTTAAGTGTAGTACTTGTAAAAGAATTGAAGCCATAATCCCAGAGAACCTAATCGAGTTGATTAGAGCTCAAGGAGAGGTAGCCCAAGATATCAGGGTGAACTCCATATTATATTGTTGTCTTATGTGTTTATTTTTACTGCTATTTTAACTATTGTTATATGCATTTATATATCAGTTTAAGTACCTTCCCATATCAGCACAAACAATAGCTTTTAAAGTAAATAATCAGCTGAAAACAAATACAAGCATACACCCATATTTTCAAGCATTTCTTATTTCCACATTGGTTGATAAAATAGGCTTGGGAAAATTTAAAGCTTTGGAAGTGGGAGAGGTTCTTGTAAGTTAGACAAGAAGCCTAAGAGCCCCATTTTCAGATCACTTGAAGAAAAAAAGGTTGATGGTAAAATTCATGAAGTGTTGTTTAGATCAGAAAATGAAAATGAACTCATTGATATTATCTTAGACCTGCAAAAGAGAGGATTTGACACTTCAACCCTAGTAACTCAAGAAGATAAAGAATAATTTTGGGAAGTTGTTACCTCTAAGCTATTGTTAGAAAAAGAGTCTCTAGATAAATTGAAAGAACTTGACCCTTTCGAAGTCTTGCTGAAATCGAAAGTTGGTTTTCCCCTTCCAAATTGGAGTTCATTTGTTAGTGGCTTATAGAGACCAAGTAGTCCTCCTCATATCAGTTCCTCATCTTCTGTTTCTACCATTCCCAAAACTATTGTTCATCCAAGTACTCCTCCTCATATCAGTTCCTCATCTTCTGTTTTTGTCATTCCTAAAACTACTGCTCATCCCTTAATCATGGCTACACCTGCTAGGTATGAACCACTTGTATTTCCTACTATTTTGCATGACCTTCCTTGTAAATATGCTGCTAGGATCCCTACTTGGGGTAGTGATGAAGAAATTACAACAAAAGATCATGTAGACAGATTTAATGATTTTGTTGATAGAGAAGAAGTCGATGATGAAGATGTGATGTTAAGACTATTTGCACAAAGTTTTATTGGTGAAGTTAGGAAATGGTTTAAAGCTTTTACACTGAGAAGCATTCGAAATTGGGTTGAGTTTGAAGATAATTTTCTAAGAAAATGGGGAAACAAAATTAATGCAGTTCAGGCACTTACTAAATATAACAGTCTTAGAAGGGCACCTAATGAATCTGTTCAAAACTTTTCAAAAAGATTTAATAAAGTTTTTAACTCAATTCCAGCTCATTTGAAACCTTTGGAAGCCTTAGCACAAATGAGATATGTTGAGGCATTTGATTATGAATTTTCTATCTTGTTGAGAGAAAGAGAATCACCTACACTTGCTAAAATGCAAAGAGATGTAGTAAAGGTAGAGGTAAACATGATAGCTGCTAAAAAGTCTAAAATGGGAAAAACTAAATTGAAAGAAGAAGAGAAGCCTTCCTCTTCAACTTTTGAAGATAAATTGGATTCAATGATGAAAACCATGGAGAAGTTGATGGATAGGCTAGCTCTTGGAAACACTTTTGCTCCTACTGTGCAACATGAACCTCAATTTAGAAATCCTCAAAACCAACAAAGACCAAGAAAAAATAGAAACCAGTAGCCTAATCCTCCAGTGAGACCTCCTTTTTAATAGAATTTGGTTGATGAAGAAGATGATTCTAAAATTCTTGAAGAATCTATCCATTGTCTTGATGAAGAGATGTCAGGAATTTTCTTGACTAAAGAAGAGCATGATGAGTCAGATTTGGCCAATCAAGGAGAAGAACCTTCAGATTATTTTAAAGGGTATCAACATGTCATCTTTGACATGCAAAAACAATATAATATTAGAAACATAAATGTGCCGATTATTGCAAACAAAGTGCAGCCTAAGAAATATGCTCCAAAGGTTGCTGAAACTAAAAATGATACCCAAAAGATTACTGAAGGTAAGAAAGACACTCAACTTTATCCTCTTATCAAAGAAGCTAAAAAATCTGCTTCTGTTTTCAACCTTGAGAATGAATTTCAAAGAGTAAAATATCACTCCCTTTTAGTGAGATTCTCAAGGTAGATAAATATAGAAGCAAGATTGTTTAGATTTTGAATTCACAACTAGGAGCTGCTGATATTTTAAATGTCCAAGAAGATAACCCTAGTATATATTTGGGTCTGAGGTTAGAAGATGATCAAAATGAAGAGTTTCCTCCTTTCTATGTAAGCATTAGTATTTATGAAATGACTTTACATAATGCTATGTTGGATTCAGGGGCTTCTCATAATCTTATGCCCAGAGTAATTATGGAAAGGTTAGGGTTACAGATAACAAGACCATATAAGGATCTATTTTATTTTGATGCGAAAAGAGTTCAATGTATTGGTTTAATCAAAGATGTTGTCGTTGGTCTAACAAAAATCCCAGCAAAGACGATTTTTTTTTTTTTTTTTCACTGTTGGTTCATGGATACCCATGGTCAGTGGGTACGCTACGTCCAGGATCGGACAACGCTAGGGTGGACCCCACCCGAAGGGGGTCACACCCCTCGGCCTATACTGACCTGACCCCAAGAGCTTTTGGGTTTCGACCCTGTGACCTCCCATTGGCGAGGCCCCGTCTTGACTGATTGAGCTAACCCTTGGGGCTAGCAAAGACGATTGTTATGGACATTGTTGTGGCTAATATTCTGCCAATGTTTGGGATTTTATTTATCAAGATCATGGGCAGAAAAAATCAAAGGCACAATGCAGATGGACCTTACTTATGCCACAATCCCTGTTTTTGGTGAACAAAGGAGATTGTATCAGGAGACTAGAATGGCTTATATGGTAAGTAGCAAAGATAAACCTCAGAATTTTCCTATTTATGCATTTGATATTGAACTTGGATCTGCCATTATTTTCAATGAGTCAGTTGATGGTGTTGAGGAAGAAATTAGAGCATAAAATTAGCACTCAGAAAATCAACATCCCGGAAATCAGTAGATAGGAAATCAACAAGTAAATGAGAAAGAGATGGAGGGATGGTGTTCATTGTACTTCGATGGATCAATAGGAAAATAAGGGGTAGGAGTATGGATTTGGATTACATGTCCAAGTGATTAGAGTAATTTTTACTCTTACAAACTGAATTTTGATTGCGTAAATAACATGGCTGAATATGAATCTTTGATTTTGGGTCTAGATGTTTTGATAAGAATGAAGGCTCAAAATATTTCTGTTTTTGGAGATATTGAATTTGTTATTAGACAAATTGAAGGCGTTTATCAAACAAAGGATGTAAGAATGAGAGCAAACATAAATCTAGTTTTAGACATGTTGCAGAATTTTCAAGCCTATTCTTTCGTTGTCAAAACTAGAGACCAAAATTCCATTTCTGATTCTCTTGCTATTTTGGCAAGTCTTTTTGTCTTTCCTATTCATTCTTCTGAGAAATATGAGATTGAATTTTGTTGTAGACCAACTATACCAGACAATAACCCTAATTGGCAAGTTTTTGAAGTTGATCAACAGGTAAAGAATTTTATTGAGCTGAAAGAAGAATTTGAAAGTACTCAAGTAGATCAACAAAACATGCTTGTTGATTCTAAACAAAATTCTAAAGTTTTGCAATTAAAGAATAATTCAATACCAAAGGGTCTTATTCCCCTTGAGAAGATTTTTTATCAAAATGATGTTTTCAACTCACCAAATTTACAAGCTAAAGAAGAGGAAGTAGAAAGCTGTAATCTGGGTACATTAGATTTGCCTAAAATGATAAAAATTTCGAAGTTTCTTTCAGCTGATATGAAATTCAAATATATTGATATGATGAAGAGATTTATTGATGTTTTTGCCTGGAGTTATGCTGATTTAAAAAAGTACGATCCTTCCATTATTCAACATACTATTCTTATCAAAGAAAATGAGAAAACTTTAAAATAGAAGTTGAGGACAATTAATTCCCTTCTCATTCCATTGATTAAAAAGGAGATTAAGAAGCTTTTTGATGCTAAAATCATTGCCCCAATCAGATTCTCAAATTGGCTTGCAAATTTGGTACCGGTTAGAAAGAAGAGTGGAGAAATCAGAATTTGTATTGACTTTAGAAATTTGAATAAGGCTCCACTAAAGGACAACTATCTTCTTCCCAAGATGGATTCAATTCTGCAAAATATTGTTGGTTTTTCAGGTTACAATCAGATTCTTGTGCATCTGGATGATCAAGAGAAAAAAACCTTCACAACACCATGGGGCACATTCATGTATGCCATGATGCCTTTTGGTATCATGAATGTGGAGCTACTTTTCAAAGAGCAATGGACATTGATTTTTCTGAAGAAAGGGGCAAGATGATGGTTGTTTTTCTTGATGATATAATAGTCTTTTCAAAGAAAGAAAAAGATCATTTGAAACACCTACAAAAAGATATGTTGAAATGTAGAAGGTTTGGTATCTCCCTTAATCCTACTAAAAGCATATTTTCTTTAACTACAGGATAATTACATGGTCATATTATTTTTGAAGATGGAATTAGGATTGATCCTAACAGAGTTAATGCAATTCAAAATGTAGATTTTCCAAGAAGTAGGAAAGAGATTCAATCATTTCTTGGGAAAGTGAATTTTGTTAGGCACTTCATTCTTAACTTTGTTGAGATTGTTAAAGATATAACAAGGATTTTAAAGAAAGAAGTTGAGATTAAATGGACAGTTGAAGCAAAGAATTCTTTTGAGAAAATCAAGAAGGAACTCACACAAGCACCGGCACTCATCAATCTAGATTTTTCCAAAGAATTTCTGGTTTTTACATTTTCTTCCGAAAATAAAATTGCTGGAGTTTTGCTACAAAAATGAAAGCAAGGTACTCAACAACCTATTTTTTTCTTTAGTAGAACATTGGAGAATGTTGAGCTCAAGTATAATATTCTAGAAAAACAGGCCTATGCTTTGGTGAAAGCTATTAAATATTTCAGAATTTACATTCTTCATTCTCACATTGTGGCATATGGTCCAAGTACTGTAGTGAAAGACATTCTAACTCAGGGCAGATCCTTATGGTAAGAGGGGAAATGGATCACAAAATTGCTGGAATATGATATAGACATAAAACCAACCAAATTAGTGAAGGGACAAGGATTGGCGAAGTTAATGACTCAGTCAAACTTGGATTGTCTTGACATAAATCTGAATGCAGAAATATCAGAAATTTCTGATGATGAGGAAGAATTGGTCCCAATTGATGAGAAATATCTTGTTGGTATAAGGATGTGGTATTTGTGCTACAGCATTACAAAGCTTCCGCTAATCTAAGAAAGTCCAAAGCAAGGTTTGTTAAGATGAAATCTTTGAGATATTTTATATCTGACAGAAATCTATTTTGGAAAGATACAGGAGGAATTTTGTTGAATTGTTTACTTGAAGAGGGGGTTGAAAAAGTCATTGAAGAATTCCTTAAAGGTGATTATGGAGGACACCATTATTGGATGGCTACAACAAATAAGATTCTAAGAGTGGGATATTTTTGGCCAACAATATTTAAAGGCATTTACAAAAGAATTGTCGCATGTCATGAATGCCAATTTTTTGAAGGAAGAAGAAAACTTGTACCTCTACCTTTGGTTCCTATCTATGTGGAAGCACATTTTCAGTAGTGGGGGTTAGGCTTTATTGGAGAAATACATCCATCATCATCAGGAAAACATCGATGAATTCTCACAGCAACAAACTACTTCACCAAATGGATAGAGGCGATCCCAACAAAGCAAGCTAATGATTTTGTAATTATTTCTTGTCTAGAGAATAATATGTTGTCTCAATTTGGCTGCCCCATGAAGATTATAACAGATAATGCTCAAGCATTTAAATCTAAGAAAATGATCAATACCTGTCATCAATACCACATCACTCTTGGACACTCTACAACATACTATCCACAAGGAAATGGTCTTTCCAAATCATCAAATAAGAGCATTGTAAGAATCATCAAAAAGATATTGTAGGAGAGAAAGAAAGCTTGGCACTTAAAGTTGAAGTACGCCTTATGGGCTGATAGGATATGTACAAAGAGAAAAATTGGGACTTCACCATATGAATTAGTTTATGGTGCTGAAGCTGTTTTTCCAACATCACTCGGGGTACCCGTCATGCAATTAATTCAAGGACTTGAAGAGGAACCACATTCCATTCAGAGGAGGATAAACTAGCTAATGGCTTTGCAGGAAAAGAGAAATGAAGTCTATGACAACCATCAACATGCTCAAAACAGAATTAAAAATACATTTGACAAGAATATTAAAGAAGACAGTTTCCAAATACAAGACAAAGTGCTGAAATGGGAGGCCAAAATTGAGGAAAAGGGCAAGCATGGTAAGTTTGAGAATTATGGAAGGGTCCTTTTAAAATTGTTGGTTTTCATGGAAGCAACACCTACATATTGAAGAAAATTGATGGAGGATCATATGCTGGAGGGCCTGTAAATGGCAGGTTCCTAAAGCATTATACTTGCTGAAGTTTTATCAATCACTCATGACATTGTATATATTCCATCTTTGTCAGTTTTATTTCTAATAATGACAAGCTGAAACAGAGAGCTAAGCCCGAGGTGAAGGCCCTAACAATTTGAAGAAGATGCTTGTCAAATAAAATAAGATTTTTCTTTTTTTACTATCAAAAATTGGACAGCACTGGAGCTACGGGTTCTTAGCATGCCATAGGGGCACACTATCCCAAGTGGAGCCACTGTTATCACCATAATTTTTTTTTTTTGTTTAAACTGGAATAGTTTATATTGTTCCTAGTCATTGGTCCTAGATAGGTGTTAAGTCATTTTATGTTTTAATGGGTAGGTGATGGGTTAAGAGTCTCAAAAGTCTCATTTTCATATCCAAATAAAGTTTAACAACCTTATCCCTTGTCATAGAAGTCTCACATTCTATTTAATAACTCATATCTTAAACAATTTTTGAAAATTTTTGGAATTAGTCCTAAAACCATGTTTTCATAACGCAAACAGTTTAAAAGGTCTATTTTGCGCTACGAAAGTGCTGCTCTTTTCATAGAACTTTTCCTTACGTGCTACGAAAGCACGAATTCGTAGGCAGTCTTGTCAAAACATCAATTCGTTAAAATGCTATTAAACTTTTCATTATTAGGTGTCAGCTAGGAGTCAGTCCTTAAGCATGCAACCATCCAAATCCATCATTTCAAATGTAGGGGTAATTATGATAGGTACTTTCAAATTCAAAAGGGCTGACTGGTTTCTTATTGCAATTTGCACGCAAACACTCAAATATACCATTTTCAAATGGTAAGCTTATGGTAATCTCTTACCAAAGCTTCTCTCATCTATAATTCAAGTGAGACTAAGCACTATAAGGAAGATAGGCTGACCATTATAAGCAAGCAAGGCTAATTTGTTACAGGAATTCAGAGGCCAAGATGACAGAAGAAAGGAAAGGTCATAGGTTTGGTCATTGTTTAAGAACAGAGCCTGAAAGTACCAAGGTCTTAGCCATAGATAACTCAATAATGGAATCCTTCAAGAAAATAGGATGTTGGAAATTTTGTGAAAAATTGTAGGCAGGACACACTCAGGTGATAAAGGAGTTTGCCCTACATTTCACTGGCTCAGACACAAAAATCAGAATCCTAAACTTGCCAGTTACTCCTGAGGTCATAGCTTTGGTGACAAAGATTCCTAGGGGGCAAGATATATTGTTCAAAAACTTCAGATTTGACATGGAACCAAGTAAAGTGTTTCTGAAGCCAGAGTTTGAAGGAACAGACTTAACCAAGGAAATTCCAATAAACTACATCAAAGACATCTATGCCAACTTTCTCTTCAACATTCAAAGGTATTTTACCTGTGAGGGAAGATATCATAAAGTATATTCATATCATTTAAAACTCCTATTGCATTTTATTGGTAGGAGTTAATTAGATTTACCTTACTTCCTATATTGAAGCATAGCTAAGATGGCAGATAAAGTGCAGATGAAATCTCAAGGATATGAAACCTCCCTTTTTCATCATGGTCTAATTAAACTGATAGTTTTACATGAACTCGAAAGGATCAACAGAGAATGGTCTTCATTTTTTTTTATGTGGTTTTGGAATGGAAAATCAAGATACAGGCATTAACCCTAAGGTTAAAGAAACTCCACCAGTAGGAATCAGTAGGCCTATAATGACCACGTCAAAAATATTTGTTAAGATGAAACCTAGAAAGCAGGTGGAAGAGCAAGTGAGTAAAACAACAGTGGTTATTCTTGAGACTCCTCAATCTACAAAGGAAAATATAGTTGAAGTTAAAGAAATGACACAAGAACAGTCAAATATCAAACCAGTTCAAAGGAGATTCATGAGAAGTCAAATTGCAAAGGAAATGGGTAAATCAATGATCCCTGAAGAAAATCTAGTCTTAAAAGGTAATTTAAATGATATTCTATGAGCCATTGACATTGAAGAATCCCCTTTGGTGTAGGTAGATTTCATAAAATCTGATGAAGGAAAATCAAAGAAAACATAATCTTCTAAGAAACTGGAATTTGAGGATGAGGTTGCAGCATTTGTGTTTAAGCCTAGAAAGCCTTTAACCAGGAAATCTAGAAAGATGCAAGAGTCCAATATTGAGTTAAAGAAAATAGAGGAAGCTTCCATCATTTAGGAAGAGTTGATAGACCATTCATCACAAATACCTGAAGTTGACAAAAACAGAGTTTTTTCCACTCAAACAGAAACAACCAGTTATGAAGAAATGGAAGAAAGGTTAAGAACAGCTAATAATGAAATTGCTAGACTAAGGAAGAGAGAAAGAGGACATGTTGTTGAGAATACATATTTCAAAAGGATAAAGGCTCTCTGGGAAGTTGAAAAAGTTTCCAAACCATAAATAGTCAGTAGTGAAGCTCAGTACTTTAGTTGGATTGTACCTACAATTAAATAAGCCAGATTTGTAAGGATGATGAATGTTTAGTTGAGTGCTACTAACAGGAGATTGAAGAGATAGTTTGAAGACCTTGAAATACAATTAACAAAATTTGAAGAGAAGCTATAGAAAAAATGCTTGCAAAACTGCTCAAAGATAAGCATAAAGGATTAAGGGCTAAAAGGGAGGAACTTTGTCTCCTTGTTTTTTGGGACAGTTAAGTCATGAATCAACAAGGTTTGTAATAGTGCTGGAGGCATCATAATGGTCGAAGATATGCCTTAGCAGCTATCAAAGAATATATTTAAGTTATAGATAAGGCTGTTGAAACAAGTTTTAGAATTTCACTTCTATTTGTATTACGACTCCTAAAAGATAGTTAGTTGTCAGTTTGTAATTAAGAAGTTTTTTTTATGAGAAGATAGGTGTCAATTATTAGAAATTCGAATTCCCCTAAGGATCGATCATAGAATCCAAGGTTGTAAAATCTCTATATGAAGCATGAGATCCAAATTCCTCAGGGTTGGCAATATTATTAGCAAAAGAAGCTGTGTTATAGGGGAGACTATTTTGTTTTTCAAACTTAATACAAAGATCAATTTTACTACTCAAGATTCACAAGGGGTTCATGTGTTTGATATTTCTTTGGCCTTTTTCAATTACTTATTTGCAGTGGTATGTGCATGTGTTACCTAGAATTCATTGGAAAATGCTCTAACTTCCTTCACATGCTTGTAAACTATGTTTATTCACTATGTTACTGTTTCACTTATAAATATAAACTCCAAGTGCCTTGATTTCCATGTTAAGCTGATTATGATGTTTTGTTGAAGACTATACTAAATCCATAGCCCAATAGATGTTTGCTAAATCTTTGATTCAACTAGTTATACATTTTTGTTCATTTTTCTTTCTAGAGTTAGCCATATAATCATTAATCAAAAATCCTAAACCTATTGAGAGAGCCCTCTCAGGTTAAGGAGGCTAAGTCTCAACCGAAAGATTGGTTTGAAAGAGTTACTCAAGGTCGACTTGATCAGCAGCCAATCAGGGTTAGATTTTGTGATAACAGAAGGAAAGGAAGCATTTACGACACATTTTATTTTAAAGAAATAAGGAATTATGACACTTTTGACAAAAAGACAAATCATATGCACATACAAATCAATCGATATTTTCATGAACGAAGACTCTACAACATTTCATTTTCGAAGGAAATGGTGATTTGACGACACTTTCTTTCGATAAATACCAATCGATAAAAAACTATCTTTTGAATAAATGATTGAAAATGATAAAGCAATACATAAGAAACATTTATCAATCTTAGTATAAGTAGGGATGGATAAGGAGATGAAAAGATTGTTTTAAGAGATAAGACATCATTGATATTTAGCAAACAATTCAAAATAGGAGAAAATTTGACAAAACTTCAGTTCCTAGATGGGAAACTGATCCTCAAGGAATCAATGCAGGCAGCAGTTAGAGACAGTGCATTGAAGTGCACTAGTTCTATGCAAGAAGTGTGATGCAGCGCATTGTGTCATTCAATAGGGTGCGCTGATGACAGTAAGCCATTCTAAAGGCAATTTGTCAGAGTTTTGGCTCAACTTTCTATGAATTATAACTAAGATTCAATGAACGACCACATGTATAGTATGTAAAAGTGTCCTAAGAGACTGATGAGCTACTAAAAAGGGTAAGATTTCCCCAGTGGAGTCGCCAATTTCTTTCGGGAATATATAGTGTTCTTGGACAAACACCTAACCCTCTAGACTTAGTAGCAGGTCTAGAAACAACAGACAAAGCATTTTCTACCTTTTCTATAATCAATAGATTAAACAAGAGAGAAGAGAAACCTACTTGTAGCTTTCTCTTGCTCCTTATCTCCCTTGATCAATTCCACCACTCCTTTCTATACTTAAGCCGCTTGAAAAGTACCTGCACACAGACAGAGACAAAAACCCATCAAAGCATATGATAATGATCTATTGATTAAACATAACATGGAATCAAGAGCAAGATATACATATGAAAGAATTAACTTATAACACAAACATAAGGAAAAAGCTTTGAAGACTTTATTGATAAGAGGAAGAGTTACAACCCATATGTGCTCGATTCAGTGACACTCCTCCAATTCAATCCCTCCTTCTCTTATGGCAAGGAAAACACTTTGACACTATACTTGATTCAATTATTACACTAACAACATCTTCCTATCTCAAATGAATTCTAGCCCCTGATCACTTGAATGAGTGGTCATTTTATAGGTGAGTGAAGGAGGTTAAGCCATCAATGGTGATCATGAATATTCTCCCAATTTAGGAATTAGTTTGATGGAGGAAGGGATGAAGGGGTTGATACTTATTAACTCCATTACTTATCCAAATACGAACCCAAAGGAACAAATAGGCTTGAGAAGCTTATGGAGGCATCCAATGGATAAGGAATCTTTCAAACCCTCATGGAAATTTGGTCAAGTTCACTCAACACAGGCCAAAGAGGGACCAAGTGCGATGCAATGCAAGATGACAGTGTATGGACTGTGTTACAACACACTCTGATAAAGGCCTACCTGCACTGATCTCTTCAGAGGTAGTTTATGGATGAATTTTGACATGGAAACTCTTAGGAAGCAAGCATGATGATGGTTGACTTCATTAGGGCATGAAACAACTGAATTAGGGTTTGATAGGCACTAATGATACTGATTTAGAAGTCAGGGTTGATTTGCCCAAATTGACCTATAACAACATTACTAAAAATAAAATTCCTTGCTCATGAAGCCCCTGAGACAAGAATTACAAAAATATTTGTATTTTTCTTCTATACATCAATTATGTAAAATCGCAATTTCACTTGCCATTATGAAGACCGAACCTAGTTACACTTTTCAACACTTTTTCTGTTGCAAACATGTTGTCTTCCTCTTTTCTTATTGAATCAAGTGGGCTTCTCTCACCAAATAACAAAATATAAATAAGAGCTTTTTGTTGCATCATGTGCAACCACTCATAACCAGTTATTGGTTGCTCATCAAATTTAACATCAAAATAATTTTCATACACTCTATTGTGGGATATCTGAGCATGCATGTGCTCATTAACAATTTCAGATTCACGAAATTCATCAATTGTGGTTGGATTCACCAATTCACATTTCACATTGCAGTCATCATCCACATGTGTTCCATCATAGTGGGGTTCACCATCATCTGCACCATCCACATTACAATGGAGTTCTTGAGCATTTATATGCTCTTTCTCTGCCTCAAATATAGAGGCTTCAATTTCTATCTTTGCAATATTTGTTGCATCCGTTTGCATGTTTGTACAATGGGTTTCACTTTTATAGTATTCATGACGATCATCCACTTTTGAGCATAGTTTCAAAAATTGGAACTGGTGATTAGACCGGTCCACCTAATAAACTAGGTCTCAAACTGGAACCAATCAAACTGGGATTGGTTAGATCTTAATGAATCAATATTAAAAAAGAACACGTGAAATAATTAATTTTTAATGAAAATTTAAGATTTAAAACTATGATTCCAAACTAATGGACACAAAATATGCAAGGTTTTCTCATACATATACCATGTAAAGGTGAATTTATCAAAATGGCACCAAGTGCAATGAATATCAACACCAAAATATATAATCAATGAGCCTCTAAATCACCTCTAGAGTCCAAAAACAAAGCCTACAAGCCATGATCAAACTCATTTTGTTAAATCTCTACTCCCAAACTTTGCAACTGCTTGAGTCACAAACTTCTCTGCTAGTTCAATGACCTGAGTCTCAAACTTCTGAAGGTGTTCTACCCTAATATTCCATATTACTTCTTTTTGTGCTCCACATGTCTTTACATGGCCTCCTATCCCATCCAAGTTTTGCTTGAACATACTAATACCCCCTCCTTCAATAGATTTTTGACAATATTTGTAGATCATTTTTCCATAAATCATATCACAATGATCCCATGTACTATCCTTGGATTTTGGAGGCATGGTGGCTACTACTTAGCTAAAAATCTCTATTGTTCCACTACTCCAACAAAAACTCAACACTCTCCAAGCTCACAATGACGCTAAAAGAAACTCTAAATTGGGTGTGTGAGGCAAATGAGAGGGGAGACCTCTTTTTATTGGCTTGGAGGGGTTGTTTTTAGAGGAAAAAAAACCCTTATTTTCTCTCCAAACCACCTCACAAGCCTATAAGAATGCTTGTGGTGGGTTCGCCACCAGCCTGGCAAGGAACTAGTCAATTTATGACAAAATCATCTGGTTTATGGGAAAACTGGTCGCTTTTGTCATAAACCGATTGATTTATTCTTGGTTTGTCTAAAAAAGGGCGAACGATGCTATTGACTGGGGTTTTGACCACTTTGGTTGCTTTAGCCAAGGAACCGGCCAGTTTGACCAGTTTCTAGTTCAGACAGACTGAATTTTTAATACTATGCTTTTGAGTGGGATTCTCCAAGCTCTGTAGTTTTCTCAATTGATTAAGATATCTTTAGCTACCAGAATTGTCCAAGATTTTTTATCAATATATGATGTTAGTAGAATTGAATTTAAAAGAGCATGATATACCACATGTTCATATTGTAAAGAAGATGAAACATAATGACAACCATTAAATCAATGAACATAAACATTGATAATGGATTTCAACCAGTGTGGGTTGCATCTTTGGGACCAGTCTCAAGAGTGGGGAGGTCGCTTAATTTAATGCCGCAAATGATGATGATGTACATGGCATGTTCTTTGTCATTACAAGGACAAATACCCTCAACCTCACTGGCATGTCTCTCCACGAGACGTTCTCCCTATAGGAACTCTCACTCAAATGGGTTCTCCTTCAACATGACAAGCTAACAAATCTCACTTGATGTGGCAACAAGTGTCCCATAACATAATGGTAACCAAGGATCTTAACAATAACATCATCTTAGCAAAATAAAATAAAAGTATGACATAACTATATCATATACCTCCACTTCTGGTGATGACTGCAAAATGAAAAGCTCACCTGCTGAAATGTCCCGCACCACTGAATTCTTGGTGATGAGTGGCGTAAAATCGACTATAAACTTGTCCAATTCTGACATCGTCAAATTTTGGACCCATAGGAATCTTGAAGATTCCCTCAAAGATTCCTCCATGAATATGGCTGGAAAATTTGCTGCACGAATGAATATTAAGAGCACACCAATGCACTCCTTGTGAAATTATGTGAAAAATGACTATAAAGTTGACAACATTCTACCTCGGTCAAAAATCTGCCTCCAAGGGAATATTTAAGATTCTATAAGATTCTCCAAAGATTCTTTGTTGCTTTCCACTTGCATTTATGCTCCTTAGATGTAGATTTTAACTACATGGTTGCATTCCTGATGAGAAAACATGCAAAAATGACTATCCACTTGTCAAATTCCATCATTGGCATCTTTGGGCCTCAAGGGAATCTTTTCAACATCTTAAGATTCTCCAATTTCATGGTTCCACACCTCGTCCTGGATAATGTTTTGCCTCCTGGAACTATGTCAAGGTTCCACCCTCGTGCTATCTGATTCAATTGGGTCTACACCTCCAAGTTCTGTCTCCATCCTCCGCTCTTCCTTGTCAAATGCATTGAGTGACATTTAAATATGTCAAGGGGCAAATTTTCCAATGCATGGTTGTTGATAGAAACCTGTTTAATAATTGGTTAGGGACATGCCAGGTTCAAAACCCGCCATTTCCAATTTTGGATGTCATTTGATAACCATATGATATATAGTTATAACAACAATACATAAAAGGATTTAAAAATTAATGGTTGGTTT
>APFE031114299.1:0-29039 GCA_000404065.3 Pinus taeda
TCACGGCCCTTTTCAATACCACGATCTCATCTCGGGCCTCTTCAAGAGCTTGGTTGACTTTGTCGAGGTTTGCCTTCACATTCACGAGCTCTGCTAGCCCTTGATCTCTCACCTCCTCGACCTCTTTCATTTTTCCTTCAAGCTGCGTACACAAGAAATCAGTGTACTGAAACTGTGTTTTGAGCTTGTCATGCTGCGCTCAGAGCTCCTTAAGTTCCTCTTTTATCCCTGAGATGGCCTCCCGTTTCAACGAATCCACCTCTTGGTTCCAAGAGTTTTCCAAGTTGTCCATCCTCCCGAGTACTTTGTCAATGAACTCCGTGTCCTTCATTGCATGGTTAGACCCGGCTTGAGAATTGGCTGCCATTTCTTTGTTCCTTTGTGATCTAGTTCCGACCATACGCTTGGTTTGAGCATATGTGGACTACGCCTTTAACTCCAACACTTAATTCCACCTACCGAATTAGTGTAAACTTATAACTTCATGCATATAACTGAATTAACTTATAACTGAACAACAATATAATTCTCCAATTATATTTCACGTTTACTTGTAATTCAATTAACAACAAAACAACATTAATAACATAAACACCGAATGTAAACGTGAGGGGCAACTCCCAGCCAAGTGCGCCCTCGTAACTTGATTAACTTGTCAAAATTTTACAATGTCGTGAGCCCGCGGCTACACGAATCATACAACAGGCCCGCGGCCAATACAATCACCAGCTCTGTTTACAGGCCGTGCGCATCGCATGCGTTTTCGTAGGCCAAGACCGGCAATATAGATTACAATCCGGTGCGCATTGCATACGCCCGTCGTTAGTCAAGACCGACCACTGTCCGCAGTTCGCAACTACGTCTTAACCGACCCCTGCTCCGCCTCCTTAACCGAGATCTGTCTCACATAATTCGCACTTCTGCGCTCTGTTCGACTCCCGTTGGAGACTTGAGATCGAACTTCCTTGATCGTGCTTGACCGAATTCCAATTGATGATCTCCAAATGGCAAAGTGCGCTGCCTTTATAGGCTCCACCGTCGATTTGGGGAGGGGTGTCGGCCTGCCAAGCCGACCCCCAAAATACTTAAACGATCGCCCGCTTACTCCAAAGCCGACTCGTTGTTGTTTGAAACGTTGTGTCTTTTCCTCTTCGGCGGGTCGGCCCTTGTTGCACAAGACCGCCCACGCCAAGAGGATATAAGCTGCCACCTCCTTTGCGCTCGTCCAACCCGCGTGTGCGTCCTTCCCTCATTGAACCGCTCCAATTCCATGTCGCTGTCGTTCGCTGTTGAAGTTGCCCACCGTGTCGTTCGACTCCCGTGTGTGTGTGCACGCTGTTTCGTTCAGGCGGGCGGGCGCACCTCCGTGTCGCCCTCGCCCTTCGTTCAGACCCGCCGCCCTTCGTCGTGTCCCCTTGTTGTCTGTTCGGGGCGGTCGTCGCACGACCCGCCCCTTGCTACCCGTGTGTTGCCTCGCCCCACCGGTTCGTTTCACTGATCTCTGTTCGTTTGGGCGGGTGGGCGCACCTTCGTGCAGCCCTCTGCCATCGTTCGGCTGTCCACCTGTTCTCCCAACGTTTGTGTGTTCGGCGTTCGTCGCACGACCCGCCCTGCTGCCCGTGTGTTGCCTCGCCCCACCGGTAATGTTTGTTTTGTGTGCCACGCCCGGCGCCCGACTCGTGCATGTTTGTCGGGTGAAGGGTCGCCCGCCCGTGTGCGGAGCGCCCGATTCCTCAGGGCATAACATCCTCCCCCACCCTAAGACGTTGTCGTCCCGACAACATTCCATCCCATCGTGTTCTCATCAATCCTCCACATCAAGTCGCCCTTCCAATCCATGATCCTATGCATGTACCTGGAAGTATGCATTCCATACTACATCAAGGTCGGAATTGTGCATCAACCTTGGCTCCTCAATATCTCAGATCTCCAAGTCCACCATATATGTACAATTTGAGCAAGTGTCACACATTTCAAGTATGTGCCCACACTTACATTTCTGATCCCTTGCCCAGGTTCATGGGAACCCCCAATTTTCTGCTGCACATGGGACCACCCTACCTGCCCAATCTCCTTGCGGGCTCACTGCCTTGAGCAGCCAACAATGAGCCCTGCCTCTTGTATCATTTAAGAGAGTTTTAAAGGAGGTGAGCCAGGTGGCTCTCCTTTGTCCATTAATTCGATCCATCTGTCTGGATCTTCACCCTCTATTTGCTGCTGGTGTATCTCCCGATCTTCCTCCTGGATGTTCGGTCTTATACATGTATTATTTCCTTCGTCATTGCCTTCCACCAACTTCAGCCTTCTCGACAAATCCAAGATACTGTCTGTGAGTGATCGAATGACCAATTCCTGTTCAGCAAGCTTTGTCTCCATGGTAGACAACTGCTTGTTTGTCTTCTCTTCGTCCTCCATCTGCATCCCTCCTATCTTATGATCCACTTTAGCTATACCCACGGTAGGAATTCCTATGGGTACGTCCTCTCTCCCATCATAGATGAAGAGCTTCCTCAGATGAGGTACCATCATAGCTTCGAACTGCTTCATGAACTCCATCCCTAACACTGCTTCGTAATCATCAATTCGCACTATGGTGAAATCAACCTTCCCGGACCATTCACCAAGCACCGTGTCCACCCTTTCAGCTATGCCAAGGATCGTTGCTGGAGGAGAGTTTATGGTTTTCATTTGTGCCCCTGCCAGCACAAATTTCAACCTGAGTCTCCTTGCGGTCTCCTCGCCCATGAAGTTATGTGAAGCGCCGCTATCGACCATGGCCAGCACTTCGGCTCCTCCAATTTCCATCCGAACATATTCTAACCCATTCCTCCTCGGTCCTTCTTCCTTGTAGTCTTTGCCCACTTCTGCCTTTGAAGTAGCACTAGGGCCCTCTTCACTTGCAGCTTTGTCGTGGTGATCACCGGTAGAAGAGACCTCTATCACCGCATGTTCATGGAATTGTGAGGTTCCTTCTTCGATTTCTTTCTTTTGCTTCTTCCTGTCCTTGATTTCGTCCCTCAAGGCCATGAGATGTTTCTCAAGGATTAAGCACTCCTCCCTTCTCCGGTTCAAGGCATGCCTCGTGCTTAATTCTTTGAGCTCTACTTTCTAATGCGAGTCCCCTCCTTGTAAGTTGGAGAGCTCTCTCTTCGTTGAAATTCGAGGCTTCATTACTCACTATGGCCCGGAGACCCTTTTCCGTTTGAGCCAACCCTTTGCCACAGTGCTTGAACGCCTTCTTCAACCTTTTTGTTTCTGCAAGTATCTCCTCCTCAAGCTCTTCCGTGGTGGCGAACCCCAACTTCTTGAAGAGAGGTACCTCGGTACCACTTGTAAAAGCCTTGTTGTTTTTTCCCATCTCTGCGGATATCTACCCCAGACCAGGCAGATTCACCTTCAATTTTCGCTTGGATGCCCAAGCTCTACGAACAACCAGTTCAACCAGCTCCAACCGATGTTCCTACACCTGTCAACCGGCACGAACGATCTGTTCACCAGCTCCAACCGAGCTCTGATACCCTCTGTCACGAAGTGCAGATGTGTATCCGCTTTCAGAGCTCGGTTGGAGCTGGTGAACAGATCGTTCGTGCTGGTTGATAAGTGTAGAGACATCGGTTGGGAGCTGGTTGAACAGGTTATTCGTAGAGATTGGATAGCCAAGCGAAAATTGAAGGTGAATCTGCCTGGTCCGGGGTAGATATCCGCAGGAAAATGAAGGAGTCTGGCAGCAACGGGATGATGGTCGGCGATGACCACAATGCGGTCAAGACACTTCGGTAAGAAATATTGGAGCACATGGCGGGTTGGAGTTCTAACTGGGTTGCAATGCGGACCGAAAACATGAAGATTCGGGAGGGTTGCATGAGACTTAGGAAGGACTTGGAAGAACTCGGGAGTCAATGCGGGAGTGTTGAACTCGATAAAATCGGCAAAGAGATCCAACAAAATGACTTGGGCCTTCAAGAACTCTTCGACGAAAGAGTTCGGTTAAGAAAGGAAAATTTTAAAGTTGAAGTAAGGATCAAGCAAATCGAGGAAGAAATAAAAAAAAAAAACTTCTTAGAAAGAAGTTGGTCGTGATCGAACAAGAAGAACTTGACTACATCAACAACTTGGAAGCTCACTACCGTGAAAATCCCATGGACCTCCGGAAGCTTAGCTCCATGAACTTGGTCGACGAGCCGTTTAGTAACGCGTTTGAGTAAAACACGGTGGAGGGAAAGTTTGGGACAAAGCAAGAAGCGCTAAGACCGAGCTCTCCAGGTGGAACAAACGAAGTAAAATACCTTAAGAGGAATGTCGAGAAGGAGTGCGAACTCATCGACACATCTGAGGACGAATTTTTGAAGCAAATTGCAGAAATCAGGCGCAAGACGAAACCAAAGAAGGAAGACAGTTCCTTGAAATTGAGTTTTGTGGACGTGACCGTGCAGGGCAAGAGGCTGGCAGCCTTGATCGATACGGGAGCTACTCATATCTTCGTGAGTAGGAAGACCGCGAGATCTTTTGGAAAGAAGACAAAAATGGGGAGGGAAAACAACGCCTTCAAAGTGGTTAACTCTCCTATCAAAGCTATTGATGGACTGTTGAAAGATGCTCGGATAAGGGTCGGATCATGGTTCGGGAAGTTGGATTTGAGGGTCGTAGACATGGATGATCATTTGATGGTGCTGGGGCTAGACTTCATGAGACATGCACAGGCCATACCGATGATGGATCGGGACCTCCTCTTAATCATCGCCGAAGGGAAAAACATGATGGTGCCTATGAGTAGAAGAAGCTGTTTGGGGTACAGGCCGAGGATGACATCAGTGATATTATATCCCAAGGACCTGAATGTGAAACATTTGGATGTGGAGCAAAAGAGACTTGGGAGTATAGTCCAAACCGTGCAAGAGCAAAAGTTCATAGACTTTATTGCCAAGGCAAGGAAGAAGGACGAGAGGAGTAAGGAGAAGGCCTCCCGTTCTTGGAGAGACTTGTTAGGAATACCTTCCACTAACAATCTTCGCAAGGAGGTTGCGCACGAAGTAGGTCCGAGCACCACTTCGAAGGCAAGTAGGGACGAAGGTTATGAAGGAAGGGACCCGACGGGGATAGTCGATTTTTGTAGATATGCCATGGGCATATACGACTTTCAGCTAACGAAAGACAAGTTAGGAGAACTTGGGTGCAGTAAAGAAGAGATTGAAGCTGTGCACACATACCTAAGGACACAACATCAATCTGACACATGGGTGGACAAAAGTCAGGGAGGAAACTTTCTGGCCTTCCTATCTTCTTAGATGAGATGGGAGGCAGGGCTCATTGTTGGCTGCTCAAGGCAGTGAGCCCGCAAGGAGATTGGGCAGGTAGGGTGGTCCCATATGCAGCAGGAAATTGGGGGTTCCCATAAACCTGGGCAGGGGACCAGAAATGTAAGTGTGGGCACATAATCGAAATATGTGACACTTGCTCAAGTTGCACATACATGGTGGACTTGGAGATCTGAGATGTTGAGGAGCCAAGGTTGATGCACAATTCCGACCTTGATGTAGTATGGGATGCATACTTCCAGGTACATGCATAGGATCATGGATTGGAAGGGCGACTTGATGTGGAGGATCGATGAGAACACGATGTGATGGAATGTTGTCGGGATGACAACGTACTAGGGTGGGGGAGGATGTCATGCCCTGAGGAATCGGGCGCTCCGCACGGCGGGTAGGCGACCCACACGATGGGCGGGCAAACCTTCACTCGACAAACGTGCACGACCCGGGCGCCGGGCGTGGCACACGAAACAAACATTACCGGTGGGGCGAGGCAACACACGGGCAGTAGGGCGGGTCGTGCGACAAACGCCCGAGCACACAAACGTTGGGAGAACGGGTGGACAGCCGAACAATGGCGGAGCGCTGCACGAAGGTGCGCCCACCCGCCCGATTGAACAACGATCAACGAAACGAACCGGTGGGGCGAGGCAACACACGGGCAGCAAAGGGCGGGTCGTGCGACGACCGCCCCAATCAAACAACAAGGGGACACGACGAAGGGCGGCGGGTCCGAACGAAGGGCGAGGGCGACACGGAGGTGCGCCCGCCCGCCCGAACAAACAACGTGCACACACACACGAGAGCCGAACGACACGGTGGGCAACTTCAACAGCGAATGACAGCGACATGGAATTGGAGCGGTTCAATGAGGGAAGGACGCACATGCGGGTTGGACGAGCGCAAAGGGAGTGGCAACTTATATCCTCTTGGCGTGGGCGGCCTTGTGCAACAAGGGCCGACCCGCCGAAGAGGAAAAGACACAACGTTTCAAACAACAACGAGTCGGCTTTGGAGCAAGCGGGCGATCGTTTAAGTATTTTGGGAGTCGGCTTGGCAGGTCGACACCCCTCCCCAAATCGGCGGTGGAGCCTATAAAAGGCAGCGCACTTTGCCATTTGGAAGACATCAAATCAAATTCGGTCAAGCTCGATCAAAGAGTTCGATCTCAAGTCTCCAACGTGAGTCGAACGGAGCACAGAAGTGCGAATTATGTGAGACAGATCTCGGTTAAGGAGGCGGAGCAGGGGTCGGTTAAGACGCAGTTGCGAACTGCGGACAGTGGTCAAAATTGACATATAGTGGGCGTATGCGATGCGCACCACTTGGTAAACAGAATTACATTGCCGGTCTTGGCAGGGGCATGCGGTGCGCACGGCTCATGGGCAGAACGGTGATTGGGTCGCGGACCTATTGTAATTTGGTCATAGGCCGGTTGTAAACGTATTGGCCGTAGGCCTGTTGTAAAATCGTGTGGCCGCGAGCTCACGTGTTGTAAGGAAAACTTGACAAGTTAATCAAAGATTACGAGGGCGCACTTGGCTGGGAGTTGCCCCTCCCGTTTACATTCGGTGTTCATGTTATTGATGTTGTTTTGCTATTAATTGAATTATAAGTAAACGTGAAATAATTGGAGAATTATATTGCTGTTCGGTTATAAGTTTAATTCAGTTATATGCATGAAGTTTACACTAATTCGGTAGTGGAATTAAGTGTTGTAAAATATTTTTTTTTCGTTTATTGGGCGGGTGCGGCACCACCTTACGCTTGGTTTGAGCGTATGTGGACTATGCCTTCGACTTCCCAACACTTAATTCCTCTTAGTGAATTAGTGTAAAACTTCATAAACCGAACACTTAACTTTCATGACTGATTTATAAACATGTACCAAACAACAATTATAATAACTTGGTTTAATTATAATTCACTTAACAATAAAACCGCAGCATATAATGCATTACCAAAACATTAACACCAATGTATACGGGAGGGGCAACTCCCAGCCAAGTGCGCCCTCGTATCTTTTATTATACTTGTCAATTCGTTTACAATGTCGTGAGCCTGCGGCTACACGAATTATACAACAGGCCCGCGGCCAATACAATCACCGGGTTGTTTACAACGATGTCCGCACCGCGTGCGTCTTCCGTTTGATCTGACCGACGATATACCACTATCCCCTTATGAGTGCGTGCGCATCGCATACGCCCTTGCCAAGATCGGCAATTACCACAGCCAGGTTACGGGTGTTGTGCGCATCGCATGCGCCTTTGTTCACCAGACCGGCGACCACCGTCCGTAGTTCGCAACTGCGTGTTAACCGACCCCTACTCCGCCTCCGTAATCCGAGATCTGTCTCACATATTCCGCTTGCCTGCGTTTAGTTCGACTCCCGTTGGAGACTTGAGATCTTACTTGCCGAATCCGAATTGATGTCCTCCAAATGGCAAAGTGCGCTGCCTTTTATAGGCTCCACCACTATCCCCTTATGAGTGCGTGCGCATCGCATACGCCCTTGCCAAGATCGGCAATTACCACAGCCAGGTTACGGGTGTTGTGCGCATCGCATGCGCCTTTGTTCACCAGACCGGCGACCACCGTCCGTAGTTCGCAACTGCGTGTTAACCGACCCCTACTCCGCCTCCGTAATCCGAGATCTGTCTCACATATTCCGCTTGCCTGCGTTTAGTTCGACTCCCGTTGGAGACTTGAGATCTTACTTGCCGAATCCGAATTGATGTCCTCCAAATGGCAAAGTGCGCTGCCTTTTATAGGCTCCACCGCCGATTTGGGGAGGGGTGTCGGCCTGCCAAGCCGACCCCCAAAATACTTAAACGATCGCCCGCTTACTCCAAAGCCGACTCGTTGTTGTTTGAAACGTTGTGTCTTTTCCTCTTCGGCGGGTCGGCCCTTGTTGCACAAGGCCGCCCACGCCAAGAGGATATAAGCTGCCACCTCCTTTGCGCTCGTCCAACCCGCGTGTGCGTCCTTCCCTCATTGAACCGCTCCAATTCCATGTCATTGTCGTTCGATGTTGAAGTTGCTCACCGAGTCGTTCGGCTCCCGTGTGTGTGTGCACGCTGTTTTGTTCGGGCGAGCGGGCGCACCTCCGTGTCGCCCTCGCCCTTCGTTCGGACCCGCCGCCCTTTGTCGTGTCCCCTTGTTGTCTGTTCGGGGCGGTCGTCGCACGGCCCGCCCCTTGCTGCCCGTGTGTTGCCTCGCCCCATCGGTTCATTTCGCTGATCGCTGTTCGTTCGGGCGGGTGGGCGCAGCTTCGTGCAGCCCTCCGCCATCGTTCGGCTGTCCACCCGTTCTCCCAACGTTTGTGTGTTCGGCGTTCGTTGCACGACCCGCCCTGCTGCCCGTGTGTTGCCTCGCCCCACCGGTAATGTTTGTTTCGTGTGCCACGCCCGGCGCCCGACTCGTGCACGTTTGTCGGGTGAAGTGTCGCCCGCCCATCGTGTGGGTCGCCCGCCCGTCGTGTGGAGCGCCCGATTCCTCAGGGCGTAACATCCTCCCCCACCCTAAGACGTTTTCGTCCCGACAACATCCCGTCCGGCGGTCCTCCACCGAATTCTGCCAGTAGTCAACATGTAGCCTCATCTGCGATGATCTCCATTCGGCCACTGAGCTTGTATGTGTAACTTTGAGCAAGTGTCACATATTTCAATTTATGTGCCCACACTTACTTTTCCGGTCCCCTGCCCAGGTTCATGGGAACCCCCAATTTCCTGCTGCATATGGGACCATCATACCTGCCTAATCATCTTGCGGGCTCACTGCCTTGAGCAGCCAACAATGAGCCCTGCTTCCCATGCCAACTAAGAAGATTTCAAAGAGGACGAGCCAGGTGGCTCTCCTTCACTAATCAATTCGATCCATTTGTCTGGATCCTCAACTTCCATCCGTCGCAGGTATGCTTCCCGATCTTCCTTCTGGATGTTCGGTCTCACATACACATCGTCTTCGTCGTCCTCCACCATCTCTAGCCTTCTTGACAATTCCAAGATACTATCTGAGAGTGACCGGATGACCAAATCCTGCTCAGCAAGTTTTGCCTCCATGGTAGACAACTGTTCGTTTGTCTTTTCCCTGTCCTCCATCTGCATCCCTCCCAGCGTATGATTTGTTTTAGTCACACCCACGGTAGGAATACCTATGGGCACGTCCTCTCCCCCATCATAAATGAAGAGTTTTCTTAGATGAGGCACCACCATGGCTTCGAACTGCTTCATGAACTCCATCCCTAATACTGCTTCGTAGTCATCGATTCGTACTATGGTGAAGTCAACCTTTCCGGACCACTCACCAAGTACCGTGTCCATCTTTTCAGCTATGCCGAGGATTGCTGTCGGGGGAGAGTTTATGGTTTTCATATGTGCTTCTACCGACACAAACTTTAGACCCAACCTCCTCACGGTGTCCTCGCTCATGAAATTGTGTGAGGCCCCACTGTCAACCATTGTGAGCACCTCGGTTCCACCAATCTTCATGTTCACACATTCCAACCTATTCCTCTCAGGATTCCTCCTAGAGGTTGTCTCCGTTGTGGCAGAGGCTCCGAGGATCTACATCATCCCTATGGAAGTATTGTCCTCTTCCTCCTCCTGAACAACAGCGGTCACCTTTGGCTTAGAGGGACAGCTCTTAACCATGTGTGGCCCTGCACACAACCAGCACTTCAAAGGCTTTTTCTCCCTTGGCGAGTTATCTGCTTTTGAAGTGTCTTCCTTCTTCTTCTCTTTCGTCTTTTTGGACTTCTTTTTCTCGTTAGAAGTCTCGTCATAATGATCTACGAGTCTATCGACTGCAGCGAAGGCTTCCTCAAGTGTCCTGATTTTCTGCCTTTTCACCTCATTACGAGCCCACGACTTCAACCCAATAATAAAATTGACGACCTTGTCTTTTTCGGCCATATCAGGAAGTTCCAAAACTGCGCTTGAGTACTCTTGCTGGTAGGTCTGTAAGCTCCCCGTCTGTTTGATGAATTTAATCTTGGTCCTTGCCTCCCACGTTTCATTCTGAGGGCTAAAGTGTGACTGCAAGGCCTTCTTCATATCTTCCTAGGAGGTAATATCGTCAGCACTACCATTAGTAATCTGATCGGCCCTCCTTCTCCACCACATTTTGGCATCATTTGTCAGGAACTGTGCAGCTACCTTGACTTGCGCTTCTCCTTTAGATAGGTTCAGCCTCTCTAGATACTGCTCCATGTCCCATAAGAAATTACCAAGAATCTTTGCACTCCTCGTCCCGTCGTAAGACTCTGGTTCTTTGACCTTCACATGGGGCACTCCTCCACCCGAGTTGTGCCTCACGGTTCTTTTCAATACCACGATCTCATCTCGGGCCTCTTCAAGAGCTTGGTTGACTTTGTCGAGGTTTGCCTTCACATTCACGAGCTCTGCTAGCCCTTGATCTCTCGCCTCCTCGACCTCTTTCACTTTTCCTTCAAGCTGCGTACACAAGAAATCAGTGTACTCAAACTGTGTTTTGAGCTCGTCATGCTGCGCTCGGAGCTCCTTAAGTTCCTCTTTTATCCCTGAGATGGCCTCCCGTTTCAACGAATCCACCTCTTGGTTCCAAGAGTTTTCCAAGCTGTCCATCCTCCCGAGTACTTTGTCAATGAACTCCGTGTCCTTCATTGCATGGTTAGACCCGACTTGAGAATTGGCTGCCATTTCTTTGTTCCTTATAAATGGTGAGCGTGAGGCGCAGTATCAGAGATAGTTCATAGTTATGTGCGTGCCCATCTATGAACTATGAGTGTTAGGAATGCTACTGGGAAGAACTACTTACACGATATATAAATGTCAATATAAGAAAGGAGAGAGCCTGCTCTAATTTTATCAATGAAGACTCCTTTATATGGAAGTTTCGACAGAATGTACTAGATGACAACTTGAATACAGTGTTGAGCACTTCTAAAATGTGAAGGGCTAGTGAAGTTAACATCCCTAAGTAAAGCATCTTTCCACAAAATTTAATGTAAAAGACATATGCCAAGTGGCAAGTGTCTAATACAGAGTGTTGGAATATTTTAGCTGCGGTTGGTATTTAAGTCAACAAAGTCAAAGGGAAACAAATTAATATTTTGTTCATGTAAGCTCCAAATCTGACAGGTTGGCCCCACCAATTGGAGGGGTTTGACTCTTGGTCAAAACCCACAAGATAAAACACATAAATTGACAAGAGGACCTCCTTATTTGGATCATCATTCATATCTGTCCAACACAACAATATTTTTGTTCACACGTGCAAAGAAGGAAGACATTTTGACCAACTTTTTCATCTGTATAACCAGTGTTGACTTTCACTATTTTCTGGGCTGTGTTGACCTTATCTTTACCTGGTTTATTGGAGTGAATACTCTGGCATCTTTGACTAAAGGTTGATCGATTTTCTGGACATAAATTCTGGCATTACTTTTTTTTTGTTGTTTTGACTAGCTTTGACTGCAGGTCAAACTAGGCAGTTTGACCAAATCTTTCTGTGGAGCAACAGGGCTGAAAGTTGCCCCCTTTGACCTCAGTTGACCAAGAGTAGTAGAAGGTTGAATTTCAGCCTCTTTGACCAGATTTGAGTTGTGAACATAAGATTGACTCTCTTTTGACTTGGAATATGGTATGGTCAATGGGATGATATGTTCACTAGAAAATTGGATGTACATTTTGATTGAATTGGACAATTTCTTCTAAGAAAAGATTTGCTGGGTTTTTCCCTGGTTTGGGTTTTCCAATGGTAAATTTTTGTCTCTTTGTTTTATTGTGATCTCTACTGCCCTACTGTATTTATGGTTGAAATTTTCTAAAGAGTAATTGCTTAATGATCTGGAATGTGCTAAAGATATAATTCTATCATTGGAAGTAATTATCTGGCAGAAAACTGTGCTTTTCTTAATTGCACCCTAAAATCAACATGGTATCAGAGCTTTGGCGAAGGGAAAAGGTTAATTGAGATCACTCTTGAAGATATCTACTTCCACAATTTGATTGTTTGACCAGATCTATGACCATGGGTTCCTTTACTAAGAAAACAAGTTGGAAGGTGCTGCAAACTTCAGGGTATGGAAGACAAGAATTGATCTTATTCTTGTAGAGAATGTTGTTTTGGAGCATGTGAAAGGCAAGGTCATTAAACCACAAGATAATGAAGGAAAAACAAGGTACAAGAAAAATGAATCACAACCACGAGGATTGTTGTGAAAGGCAAGGTCATTAAACCACAAGATAATGAAGGGAAAACAAGGTACAAGAAGAATGAATCACAACCACAAGGATTGTTGTTGAATCTATCAAAGATCACCTGATTCCATATGTTTTAGGTTTGGACTCTTCAAAGAACTATGATGCCCTAGTTGGATTGTATACCATCAACATTGGTCAGAAAAATGTTTGAAGAATGAACTTCATGATGTTAAAATGAGAAAGGATGATTTTTTGGCTTCATATTTCATGTGGATGTTTCAATTGAGAGATTTACTTCAAGCTATTGATGAAGTTATTTCTGATATAGAACTTGTGGCTACGACATTTAATGGTTTTCCCAAGTCATGGGATTCATTTGCATCAAGTATTTGTGGCAGAAAGGATATTCCAAGTTTTGAGGAATTATGGACTTCCAAGACCTCAAGATGGTGAACTGTGACGCTCAAGCTTTTGCAGCCACACTCTAAAGATGGCAAAGGAAGGAGAAATTTTGGAAAAATTTCAAATGAACACAGGAAGAAGACCTCCTCCCTCAAGGAAAGAAGGATATGTCAAAAATTCATTGTTTTCATTGCAACGAGTATGACCACTATCAAGACAAGTGTCTTGAAGGAAATAATAATAGGAAGAGGAAGGGAAAGCATCATGCCTCAACTGCAGACAATGATGATGACAAACATCCACATCAGAAAAAATTCGAGAATGACAGTACAAAAGCATTAGTAGCTAATGATAATGACAAGGATATGTTTTACTAGGTTGATAATATTGCAAATATATTTCAGTAATTTCTGCAAGTAGGCAAGGAGCAAGAGGGAGTTGATAACTCCCTATAATCTGCAAAAGATAAGTACTCTATATATGTCTTCCTTTATTATTATTTTTATTTGTTAGCCTCTTGTCTTTGTTTCTTTTGCTGGGTTATAATCGTTCTTCTATGGCCCTCCTAGTGAGGATTACAGGTACATCGTGAAGGATGCCATGGCTTTGGTAACAATTGGAAGCACGGGAAGAATGAAGCAAAGTTTGTGGTAAGAGGATTCTCCCAGAAGTGGTTCATGTTTGAGAGGGAGCACCCAGTCAGGGTGACTAGAAAGTAGTTATGGTAATGGGTTCAAGCTAGTCAATTTATGGTTGAGCCAAGGCATGTGGCACATGTGTTGAAGTATTGACATGGTACAATTGGATATGGATTAAGATGTCTCGTACAACTGCAAGGATTTATAGATTCATATTGGGATGAGAATGGTGATTCAAGTTGGGGGCTACTATGATGAGCAAGACGCTGACATCATATGAAGCTTAATATATTACAGTTTGGCGAGTTGTGAAGTAGTGTGGATTCCAAAGCTACTCGCAAGATTGTTTGATTAAGTGTGGAAGACGACCATGATGATAGGTCAAAGCATGTGGTACAAAAGAAGCAGTGAGGCTCCTATGTAAATCTATAGTTGAGTTGGTTGTTGACATTCTCACAAAGCCTTTGTCCTTGGATGAAGTTGGCATGCTTTTGGTACAAACTTGGACTGATTGAGAATGCTTCCATACGTTGAAGGGAGTGTTGATGTTGTAGCATCAAGGGGCAAATAATCTCCCTTAGGTCATGGGTATTAGTCGGGAAACCATGTAATATGGTTGGGGAGATCTCCCTTAGGTTATGGGTTTTGACCAAGAAACCATGTAATATGGTTGGGGAGATTGGTCCAGCTAGAATCAAGGCCTAGAATTGCCTCCCTGGTCAGTGGGGTTCTAACCATATTACCACGGGGTCTGGCTAATGGGTTGAGCTTGTGCCTTATAGCATCAGGAAAATATTTTTACCATTCAATAGCATGTGACAACATGTGGAATGGTAGATGGCCTCAAATTTCACCATGGGTCAAGTGGGTTTCTTGACAAGACTCCAAGTGGTCACTTGGCATATTGGCGTGGTTTCACCATGGGTTAGGGGGGCTCCTGAGAAGACTCCATGTAACTTGGTAGAGTGGTGACCCAAGGACTAGTGGGTAGCTAGTTCCTCTATTTGATGCTCATGAGTGGATGCTTTCGACATGGTTCTAGTATATAACATGAGGTGGATGGATTCATCAACATAACTGAGCTCTTTCAAATCTTTTCTTGGAATGGAGGAATTTTATTCATCATATGTACATCTTTGGAAGTCAAGAAGAAATACCTCCCTCGCTAAGAGGGAGTGTTGAAATATTGTAGCTGTAGTCGGTATTTAAGTCAACAAAGTCAAAGAAAAATAAATTAATATTTTATTCTTCATGTAGACTCAAAATTTGGCAGGTTGGCCTAACCAATTAGAGGGGTTTAACTTTTGGTCAAAACCCACAAGATAAAAACACATAAATTGACAAGAAGACCTCCTCATTTGGATCATCATTCAGATCTGTCCAAGAGAAGAAGATTTATGTTCACATGCGCATAGAAGAAGGTAATTTGACTAGCGAACTTTGACCTACTTTTCATCTATTTGACCAACGTTGAATTTTATTATTTTTGGCCTGCATTAACTAAATCTTTCACTGGGTTATTGGAACAAATATTCTAGCATATTTGATTGAAGGTTGATGAATTTTATGGACAAAATTTTTGGTGTTGACTTTTTCTGTTTTGACTAGCTTTGATTACAGGTCAAACTTAGCAGTTTGACTGAATCTTTCTATGGAGCAACCTAAGTAACCGGATTCGTTGATATACCCTGGTGAACCCGAATCTGCGTGTCCGATACGATTCGCTGGAAAATCGTATCCCAAAATCGAATTCGACGAGTTTGACTAGGATTCATACGAATCTTGTACGAATCCCGTACATGACCAACGAATCCCGATTTTAGGATTCGCATCCTAGAAAAGTGCATGCTGCGGGTTAAAAAGCACACATTTCTTCTATTCTTTCACGCTGTTTGTCATTTGTATCTGCATTGTTTGAGCTGTTTGCAAGGAGATAAGGGTTTGGAGCAAGGAGCTAAGGGAGTAGAGCATTTGACAAGGAGATTCAAGCACCAGGGAAGTGCATTTCAGCTCCATTTTTTTGCATTTCTTATTCTATTACAATAGTTTGTATATGATTTTTTGTTTACAAAATTGTGCATGTTTTGTTCATTTTTTTTTTTACAGTATTCATGGCTCAATCAAAGGCAGCAATTAGGGGGCAAAGGAAGGGCAAGAATGTCTCCATTGGAGATGCCCCTCCTCCCATAATATCATCAGAGTTTGCTGCAAGTAATGTTGAGGGAAGAGGAGGACCTAGAGACAACATTGATAAATATCCATTGTGGAAATATGTCACAAGAGAGGATGAGACAAGCACCAAAGGGAAGGGAGGAGGCAATGTGCAATGGAGATGCAACTTTTGTCACATTGCTTTCAAAAGCACATATTTCCATGTGAAAGCCCATTTGTTGGCTTTACTAGGTTGTGGGATTGGCGCTTGTAAAGCTATTCTTTTACAAAAGAGAAAAGAATTGGAAAATGAGTCCACTGTTGATATGGAAAATGTGGCTTCAAAATCAAGAAAACCCAAGAATGAAGACCACCTTCCATTTTTGAAGAAAACCACCACCAAATTTCCATTTGAGAGTTCTATTGGGGGACAAGCAGCAAAAAGAAGAGCAATTGCACTTGGTCCAATGGACAAGATTTTCCAAAAAGAGAGACGGGAAGAGCTTGATCTCACCATTGCCTTCTTCTTCTATCAAAACTTCATATCATTTAATGTTGCATGATCACCTCTATTTATTGAGATGTGCTGAGCTCTAACTCAAGGGGATCCATCAGGGTATGTGCTTCTTGGGTCAGAGAAGCTGAGAACCACATTGTTGACGAAGGCAAAAAAATAGGTGCAAAAAATGCTTGAGCCTATTGTAGCATCATGGCCAACATCTGGGGCTAGAATTGTTTCTGATGGATGGAGAGATCCAGCACGACACCCAATCATCAACTTCATGGTGTCTTCCTTGAATGGTCCAGTTTTCATGAAAGCAGTGGATACACTTGGAGAATACAATGATGCACAATTTATTGGTGAGTTATTTATTAAAGTTATTGAAGATGTAGGTGTTGATTCTTGTGTGCAAATCATCATAGATAATGCACCTATTTGCAACGCTGCTGGCATGATTGTGGAAGCTAAATATCCACAAGTATTTTGGACACCTTGCATTGTCCATTCATTGAACTTAGCACTGAAATCCATTGCTTCTGATGTGCTTTAGATTGGTAACATTATTGAGGATGCACAACATATTCATAACTTTGTGCAAAATCATACAAATGCCCTCACTATCTACAACGAGTACGCCAATTTATCATTTTTGAAGATTGCTGATACACGGTTTGCCTCTTCATTCATGATGTTGAAGAGGTTGAGGGAGGTCAAGACCGCTCTTGGGTCCATGGTTATTTCTGAGTTTTGGTCTTTTTGGAGAAAGACGGATCAGGTAGCCACTAAAAGAGTGAAGGATACAGTGCTAGATGATGCTTGGTGGGAGAGGGTAGATCTAATTATTCAGATCATGGAGCCTATCATTTCTTTGCTTCGATTTGCAGATACAGACAAACCCATCCTAGGAGAGGTTTATGATGGATGGGATTCTATGATTGAGTCTGTGAGGAGCATTATTCTATAGAGTGAGTGCCCCTAGTATGAGACATCACCAGAGGCCTTCTGTGATACTATACATGATATTCTTGTCAGCAGATGGAACAAGAATTGTACACCTTTACATTGTTTGGCTGACTCATTGGACCCCAAATACTACAACCATGAGTGGCTGAATGGTGGACCTTCCTGCAGATTCCCTCCTCACATGCATGGTGAAATCTCACAGGGGAGGAAAGAGGCATTCAGGCGGATTTTTCAGCATAGTGCATTGCCTGATGAGGTGGAGGATGCCTTTGTAGAGTTTTCCACTGACAGTGGTCGATTTGGAGGTTATGATGTGATTATAGACAAGGGGGCTAAGAAGCCCTATTCTTGGTGGGAAAATCATGGGGCAACAAGCCCTCCTCTCCAACAGTTAGCCATGAGGCTCCTCTCTCAAGTGACTTGATCCTCTTGTTGCGAGAGGAATTGGAGCACATATGGGAATTTGTAAAGTGTGAAGAAGAGAAAGCTTGAGTAGTCCAGGGTAGAGACAATGGTGCATGTGCACACCAACCTTTGGTTTATTTACACGCAGAGGGAAGAGTGGTTGAGGAGAAAGATAAAGATGTCGGATGTCTTTCTTGATGATATGGTTATGGACACCTGTGTTGAGTTGGCGTTGGCCAACATGGATCTCAATGATCCAGTGCTAGAGCCTGTTAGATTTGATGACTTAGAGGGGTCATCCTCCACACCAGCAGATGCAGAGGCGACTATGGATACAGGGGATGAGGAGGATGCAGAGGAGCGCAGTGGAGACCATGATGATGAGGACATTGATGCTGATTCTGATGCTGATGATGAGGATTGATGCCTTGAGGCTTGTATGCTTGTAGTTGTTTTATATTTTCTATTTCTATTTGCCATTGGCATTGCAACAACACTACCTATGTAACACATTTTGATTTGATGACTTAATGAAAAAACTACAGTTGTCACTGTGTTTATCTTACTATCTTGTAGTTGTAAGTTGTCTTTCATTTATGAATTACGAATCATGATTTATGTGACCACTGACATGTATTTGAATTGTGTAAGAAATATCTAATTTTTAATATATATATATATATATATATTATATATATATATATATATATATTAATAAATAATATATAACGAGTCCTACGTGTCCTGTTCCGGGGGATCAACGTGTCTGAATCCGACACTACGAATCCCGAATCCCCGTGTCAGGTGACTTAGGGAGCAATAAAGTTGAAATTTGGCCCCTTTGACCTCAATTGACTAGGAGCAACAGAAGGCTGAATTTCAATTTTTTTGACTAGGCTTGACTTGTGAGCAAAAGTTTGAATCTTTCTCTCTCTTTTGACTTAGTTTGCCTTGGAATATGGTATGGTCAATGCGATGACATTTTGACTAGAAAATTAGATGTGCATTTTGATTGAATTGGACAATTTCTCCTAAGAAAAGATTTGTTGTTTTTTTCCCAAAATTTTTTCTCTTGGTGCTGAATTTTATAGCTATGGTCAGTCTTTATAATTATTATTTTAATCATTGATGTATTTGTAAAGCATGTTCTTCATGCTATTGTCAAAAGAGAAAAATATTAGACATGTTCTTCATGTCGGTTTTTATGAGAAGAAAATTTGAATTTTGGAAATGTAATTTCTGGCTCCAAAAAGGCAGGTCGACCCTCCTAGTCAAGTTAGCCCTAGTATAGACACTCCCATTCAGATAAGTCAGTCTACTATAAATATGTGCCATTCGACCTCCCTCCAAACAAGAAATTTAGATCTTATTTGAGTCAAGGAAGTTTGACCTATTTGAGGCAACCAAGGAATATTTTTGACATCAGAAAAGGAGAGATTTGCGAAAGTTTGAAGCATAGAAAGGGATGAGTTTTCTGAAGCACAATTTTGAAAGAAGGATGAATTTTTGAGGCAAATTCCCGAGGAAAGATAAACGAGTTTTTAGAGGACCGAGTTGATTGGCATAAACACATGTCAAAGTTATTGAGCAATGTTGACTTAACTAGGAGGTAGTGGACCAAGTTTGATCTACCTATATTATTGGTGTGCTTGACATTGTATTTGACTGATGTATCTCTGTTGAACTTGATGATCTCTCTAAGGGTTCTGAATTTTCCCTCCATGTGGGTTTTCGTAAATACTTGTGTTATTGTGTGACTATCACTTTATGATCTTTATGATATTTTGTTTTACTATTGAGCTTCTCTGTGTAATTGTTTTATGATGGAAAAGACTATAAGAAAATATTAACCTAATGTAAAAGTCATAAGAAGTAATTATCAATTTAGAGGATGCCCTAATTTTCAGCATGATATCAGAGCTTGTGTGAAAGGGAAGTCCTAAAAGAAGCAATTTTAATCTATCATCTGCAGACTCGTCTTGGTTGTGAAAAGGACAAAATTCTTTGGTTTGTCCTGTATTCATGTCCTCTTAACAAAGGAAGAATCTGCCTTGTGTTTGAGCAAGGGTTGTAAAGGGTTCAAGTCCTATTTAATTTTTTAGAAAGACAAATGTCCTTAGGTAAGCTGAAGTCTTGTAATTGCAACCCATCATTAACCTTAACCAAGGATCTGTTGTAGAGAAAAGGAACCTTAGTTTACAAGGATCACCACATATATATACCAAGATCTGTCTATTGTGTTATTGTTCCAAAAAGACTAAAGCATTCTTTAAGAAGTCTGAGCTAGAGTTAAGCCTTAGTCCATTTCAATAAGACAAGGAAGACGCATTAGTAAGTCGAGAAGGCTCTAGAGCCTAGTCCAAATAGGCCAAATCTCTGTTGTTAAAAGTTCCAAGACCACAAGTCTTGAAGAAACAAAGATCCGAACCCCAAAGTTTGTTAGAATGGGTTGGATAGGCCTCATAACTAATTTCCTAAGGTCGAAGATTAAAATATTAGAACGGAATTATACAGAGGTCTGAAAGTTGACAAGGCAATATCAAACATTTGCTTCAAAAGCCAATATTGCCTCGTTCTTGTTGCAAGAAGATTAAAGAGCTTAGGATTAATGGTTTGTTGTAATAGGTCGAAGAATACCAAAGACAATAGATTATTATATGGATCATTCAATAAATTGTTTATGTCATCACATCAAGAGTTGTTTGTGTAAGAACCATCTCAAACAAGAAACTCAAAAATGAGTTTAAGCATAAAGGTCACACAATGGTACAAACATAGAAATATAAGCATATTTTCTCAAAGATATCATAATGGATTTGTATGCAAAGAAAATGCCTTGAAGTTAACATGTTGTAGCATAAATATAAGTCTCATGATGAAAGTATAAATATAAATAGTGGCCAAAATCCGATCTCTGCTGAACAAGCTTTTGAAGAAGAACAAAATTGACCAAGTCATCTTCAGATTGAAGTAATCGAGTTCCTTAATTTCATAAAGATAGTAGTCAGAATAAGTTTAAGATATCTCTTTCCGAAGATTGTTTCCATAAATAATGAGATATTCAAATACAAGTGAATGGCATGGAAAGTACAAATATATATGTTAGAAGGATTGTGAAGTCATTTATTGTTTGGAACTAGAGGTATCTATCATTGCCTATGATGTTTTCGTTTGAAAGGTTTATTTTTGAAACCTTGGTAAAATAAAATGTTTTCCAAATATCTTTGTCCATATGCTTGACGTACATCAAATTTGTTTTCAAAACTATGATCTAATCCTGAAAGGATTCTAGTAGAAACCATGATGAATTTGAGTTCATTAGTAATAAGAGGTATCTAGTAGTATGAGAAACCAAACTGGTATACTCAAAGGGAGAGCATCGCTGATGTCATGTATGGATCCTATTAAGGAAAAAATCATTGTCATTTGATGAAAGCATATCTTGGATATAAGGTCAAGTTTCTCTTCTAGTCCGAAGACCAAAATAAGTCATGTGCAAATCTACAAGTGTTCTTATGAAAGGGTCGAAATCAATTTTTGACTACTAAAATTACTAAAGCATTGTGCCATGAGTATAATCTCATTGATTGCTTAAGCATTGGAACTCTATTAAACATTTCGATATGAAAGGAGAATTTCTACTTGACCAAGTCTTCTAGGACAAATTATTGTTGCTGTAACAATGATTGCGAAGAAGCCAAATCAATTGGTTTGAAGGGATCAAGGATAATTGTTGACGAACTTTTCAACATTTGGATATGAAATTAGGGATCTAGGATTTTGAAAAACCTAGCTAGCTATAAAGAGCTTTGAATAAGACACATTTGAGTTAGAAAAGGTCAAGATCACTATGTGATTAGGTATGCTATGGAACGACTCTCTGTTTTTGGATACACATTGCAAACTTTGATGGTTATAAAAGAAGTTTTGCAAAATTAGGGTGTGTAAACCCTAGACTAATTTGAAGAATAATAAAACCCTAGGGTTTGATAAGAAAACCCTAGAGTTGGACTAAGACAAATGTTTATGCTAAAAGAAAAAACCCTACTGGAAGGTATGACATCACGCTAATGATGAGAACGAAGATGATAAAGTCACATGATTTATGCAGGTAGGCTAAAATTAAGAGGGAGCCAACATTCTCCCTTAATCCTCAAAAGACAAGTACCTTATGGCTCTCTTCTTTGGTTATTACTATTGTTATTGTTTTACTTTTAGTTAATCTCTCATCCTTGTATTCTTTTCTTAGTCGTAATTGTTATTCCATGGCTTCCTAAAGAGGATTGCAGGTACATGTTGAACGCTGCCAAGAATTTGACAATATAAGGAAGAACTGTCGAAATGAAGCAAAGCATGTCACGAGAGAACTGCGAGATATTGTACTAGATGAGATCCAAATTCAAAAGAAGAAAATCAACAAGTTTGAAATATCCCTGGATTGTGCCAAAGGGAAGTCAATGTTAACTTCCAAATGGATCTTCATTATTCGACATTTAACAATTGACAATATATACAAATACAAAGTGAGAATTGATAATAGAAGTTTTTCCAAGTAAGAGGGAAAGGACAACGATAAAATGTTTGCTCCAATTGTAAGGTACACTTCTATTAGAATTATTATCATTGCTTGAAATTGCACCACATGGACGCAAAAATTATCTCTCAATAAAGATGAAAAAGTGTACATAACTGATTTGAAGTGCATGAGAAAATGTCCCATGATTGAAGAAGGATTTGTATAATCTAAAGAAGACATGTTGGGCTCGGTATTTTTGATGAATCAAGGATGACCTATGTGATTTGTCTCTAATGAAAGCAAAAGGAATCATGTGTTAGAGGGAGAAGTCGTGGCAAAAGAATTGATTTTGTAACAAAGGGAACAATTTATTTTAGGTTCAAAGGGTGTCGACCTCTGAGTTCGAGATGATGGTTGTCATTGACATTGTCAGATTAGATCGCTGACATGTTGGAAGACAATAGTGGCAGAGGGAGCACCCAATTAGGGTAACATGAAAGAAATTGTGGTGATAAACCCAATGAAAGGAAGCTGATCTGTTTTATGAGCCAAGACATGTTTCTCACATGAGTTGAAGTATCAACATGATATAGTTCGTTTTGGCAAGGGATGGTGATATACAACTACATGGCTATACAAATATAGATTGGGAAGGGAATGTTGAAGACATAAAGAGTACATCTAGAGGTTGCTTTAGTTTGGGCTCCATGGATGAGCAGGAAGCATTCATCTGTTGCACTCAACATTGCCAAGGCAGTATATATTGTAGCTAGCTTGGCGAGTTGTGAAGTAGTGTGGCTTCGAAAGTTACTCGCTGGATTGTTTGATCATGTGCTTTAGTCGATCGTGATATGTTGTGATGATCAAAGCTATGTGAAGCTAAAAGAGAATCCAGAATTCCATGACAGGTCGAAGCACATCGATATCAAGTACCACTACATCCAAGACATGATGCAGAAGGGAGGAGTGAAGCCCCAATATTTCTTCTAATAAGAAGATTTCTTATCATCTTACAAAGCCTCTGTCTTGAGCGAAGTTTGTATACTTCAGAGAGAAGCTTGGACTTGTTGAAAATGCCTCTCTCATTGAGAGGGAGTGTTGATGAGATAACATTGTGGACTAAAATTCTCCCTATGTCAAGTACTTTGACTTGAATTAGGGAGATTATCCCTATGTTAAGTACGTTGACCTGATTAGGGAGAATAGTCCGGCAGAGGACTAACATTCTTTTTGTGTCATGTATGACCTAAATTAGAAAGAATGGCCATAGAGCATCAGGCTCATTTAGCATCGAGCCCTGAATTAATCTAATAAGAGTGTGGCCTTTGGCAATTCACCATGTGTCAAGACATTGACCTAAATGATGGTGAACCAAGACTAGTCAGATGCCATGTGTCAAGTCCTAACCCGAATTATTGTGACTAGTTGATGCTAAATGATACACCATGCGTCTGAAGTACTGACTTGAATTATGGTAAGGTTATACCATAGGTTTGAAGTACTGGCCCAAATTATGGTGTGGATGTACCATGTGTCTGAAGTACCGATCCAAATTATGGCGAGGATATACCATAGGTCTAAGGTACTGACCTGAATGATGGTACCCTGCTAATGCTATTGATTTACCATGTGTTGATTTTTTTTGACTTGATTATTGTAACTTGTTTTACCATGTGTCATAAATCTTGACTCAATTCCGGTACTTGGATTTGTTATAACCTTTTCTTACAGAAAATGTCAACATGAGAACATTTGATAGTCATTATGAATACCTTCCTAGCTAAGAGGAAGTGTTGAATTTTGTAGCTATGGTCAATCTTCATAATTATTATTTTAGTCATTGATGTATTTGTAATACATGTTCTTCATGCTATTGTCAAAAGAGAAAAATATTTGACATGTTCTGCATGTAAGTTTTTACAAGAAGAAAATCTGAATTTTGAAAATGTAATTTTTGGCTCCAAAAAGGCATGTCGACCCTCCTCTTAGTCAAGTCGGCTCCAATATAGACACACCCATTTGGATAAGACAATCTACTATAAATATGTGCCGTTCTACCTCCCTTGAGGCAAGAAATTTGGATTTGTTTGAGGCAAAGAAGTTAAACCTATTTGAGGAAATGAAGGAATATTTCCGAGGTCAGAAAAAGAGGGATATGCAAAGTTCTGAAGCAGAGAAAGGGATGAGTTTTCCGAGGCACATTTTTGGGGAAGGTTCCCAAGGAAATATATATGAGTTTTCTAAGAACCGAATTGATTGGTACAGGAGCAGGCCGAAGTTATTGGGAAATGTTGACTTGACTAGGAGGCACTAGATCAAGTTTTATCTAACTATATTGTTGGCTTGCTTGACCTTGTATTTGACTGGTGTATCTATGTTGAAATTGATGATTTCTCTAAGGAAAAGTTTGTTGGGATTTTCCCAGGGTAAAAACTTGTGTTATTGTGTGGTTGTCTCTTTATGATCCTTATGATATTTTGTTTTACTGTTGAGCTCCTTTATGTAATTGCTTTATGATGGAAAATACTACAAGAAAAGATTAACCTAATGTAAAAATCATAAGAAGTAATTATCAATTTAGAGGATGCCAAAATCTTGTGCGTCATTGTTTTACTATGATCTCTAATGCCTTACTGTATTTATGGTTCAAATTTTCTCAAGTGTAATTGCTTAATGATCTGGAATATGCTAAAGATATAATTCTATCATTGGAAGTAATTATTTGGCAGAAAATTGTGCTTGTCTTAATTGCACCTTAAAAATCAATACACCACTTTTGAGCACACTTTGCAACCACAAAATACGCGGTTCATGGTTTTTGACATCTCCATATTGTTGACAAGGATCATTGGTAAAACTTGTTCTACCACTAATCCTTGGAGGGAAAACCCTAGTAGATCAATAACCATACAAACATTCTCAACCTATAAGAGATTCTGAAGGACCACACTCGCTAGTGGTGATTCTCTCACTTTGCTTCTTTATTTGAGAACTTCCATTACTTGTAAATCCAAATGGGCTTATCATATTTCCATTTCCAAACCCATGAAATGGGTTTCTAGTGTGACTATTGAGCATATAGAACTCCTTGGGTGGGATCAACTACTAAATTACCAAAACAACTAGATGGTATGAGTGTAACATTCAAAAGTCATATGAGATACTGGGCAAAGTCTTCCATGTTGTGGTGCCTTCATCCCAAATCTATCTTCAATAGAAAATCCATTTTTGAGCAAACCTTTAGGGAAGTATGATATATGATGAAGAGTTTTGTTTTTCAGGCGCAAATTGAGTGGCAAGCAAAATTAGATCTTCGTCTATTGCCAACCCATTTCCAATGAATGCAAAAGAACCTCTTTTCCACTCTTCCAGGATACTTTGCAACATATGTGAAATGTCATTGTTGAAGTCATCTAATGTAGCTATCACATCACTAATTATGAAGTGCCCTTAATCTCGAGTTTATTTTTTCCTTCATAAACTTTGTGCATTAGTTTCAATTTCCACGTTTCGTCACCAAATAAGTACCACACTATCCATTTAGCATACAATATAGCCCCTTGTAATATAATATCAATGAGTAAACATTCCCTATGTTTGAGAAACGTACAAATAATTCAAGGTCCCACGGGAAGTGATCAATCACCCCCAAATTTAGACCACATAAAGATTTTTAACATACCCCCCAAGTGTCCAAATTGAGTAATGGAAGGGAACCAAAAAAGATAATATACATGGCTAGTGTATATGGTTTTGTTGAGAACTATAAGTTGACCAACCAAAAAGCCTTAAATAAATTCAATTTGCTCCAAATGAAGGATCCATGTTGCAAAACGTTCAATCCTCAATTCTGTGACCTTGATAGGAGCCTTATAAAACACATTAAGCAATATGATCAAGCATTGTAAGCCGATAGTATCTTGTGTTAAATTTTTGGAAGTTTCATTAATCCTTTATGATATTCACCCATTCTACTTACATAAAGCACTTTCCATGCCATGCATAACATATAATGATAAACAACATTCCACACTTTCACAAAATTTACATGGTCGACCATCCAACCCAGAGGATTCTTCATTCTTCCTCATGCTTAATGCTTCTTGGAGGTCCTTTTTAGTAACTTATATCCCAAGCGTAACCCATTTTATTCTCCACACCTTGAATGGGACTACCTTCTTACACACTTTCTTAGCAATGGCAACCTAACTTGATATAGGGTAGCTAGCAAAGATACTTTGGAAATTCAAACCAAACATGCCCATTCTCCACCATGTCCTCCTCTAGACGTCCCGAACTTTGGATTCATGGGTTTATTCCTCCATGCACCCAAGAATTTGTTCCTTCTTATTTACCTCTTCTTGTAGCATAACATTATGATGTTCTTCTTTAAGGAATATGCATATTCCAACCAACACTTATGTCAATTGATTCTCTCTTTTTCTCCTAGGTTGAGCCACCATCCTACCTCATCCTCGAAGAAATTTGATGGTTATCCTAATGTACACTTACCATGAAATAACCTTGTTAAACTTTCTTAATGCTATATTGCTCTTTGCTTTACATAATTGCATTAGCAAAATTTTCATCATTTATATCTCGCATTCACCCCATAACATCATAACATCAATAGCAATTATGTAGAAATAACAATATCATCAACAATGCAATGAAAGAATAAAAGGAACATTAGAAGAAAAACATGCACAAATAGAGAGACACCAGGATTTGGTTGGAGACTAGGGAAAAACCCACAAGGAGGAAAACCCAAAATTCAATTCTTCTTCTTCTATTCGATGTTCATCAATCGTTCAACTGAGATACAAAGTAATGAGATTCGATACATCGAGATCCTTGTTGTAACAAGGTCACTGTGATAACGAAAACAATCATCATAAGATCATAATGTATCATAGCAATCATCAGAGTCACAAATGTACGAAGTCAATCACTATTACAAGCTTATTGTTACTAGCATAGGTATGACCATCTATGTCATTGTCACGAGGACAATGACATAGATTTCTTTCTCACTTTCTTGATGATCACTATATATTGTCAAGAAAATTTCCAGTTTCCATCATGAATATCACTGATATAAGGCTCCTCAAGGTCACTGTTCATAGGAATTTTAGAGCTGCCATCATATCATATGTGCACTATGGAGATTGTCAAGAAGATTCAAGTCAATTGTGTATATATATATACTTGAGAGTCGATGCCATAGAGAAGCATGTCAAACAAACTGTGTATTGATGCCATACAAATACCATACAAACTAAATACAAACACCATAAAAATTGTATATGTGAGCTGTGTATAAGTGCCATGCAAACTGAGTGTTGAATCCATACCATACGAACTGAATATAAACACCATACACATCGTGTGAAAATATCATACGAACTACATATGCAAACTATGTGCACGTGCCACACAAACTGAGTACAAATATCATACAAATTGTGTCCACGTGCCATACAAACTACGTATAAATATCATATGAACTGCGTCCATGTGCCATACAAACTCAGTACAAATAGTGTCCTTACATACATATAGTGAGAGTAGACATAAGAGTAGTATCCTGTAGCCACAGTGTAGTCCTAAAGGCAATGCAAGATAGTTTCTGCGAGAGTAAAGGAGTGAAGATAGAGTCCTGTAGAAGTTCTACAATTGAGTGAGAGAATCATCTTGTAATGAAGCACGAGAAGAACAATTCTAAAGCAAATGATAATCCTGTGATGGAATGTGAGGCTCTTGTAGATAGTGAGAAATCTTGTAGCCAAGCGAGAGTGAAGTAGAGCCTCAAACATGCGGGTTAGTGAAGACTTCAGACCCTTATGGAAATCTCAGAGAAATTCGAACTGTGCGTTTTGGAGATTACCCCTACGGGGTATTTATAGTTGTTTCAAGGTGAGCTAACATGACTTTGAACAAAGCAAACTATCAAATGAAAATTGTAAACTCAAAGTGAGAACTAGCCAAAAAACCCCAAAAAAACATGAAAAACAACCCGCCAAAAAACTCCAAAAAAACATGAAAACAACCCGAAAACATAAAATGTTGATGTTGAAATAACATATATATATATAATTTTTTTGAGGTAATTTTCACATTTTTAAAAAATGGCAGTGAGCCAATAAATGCCATTTTTTGTGTGTGCAATAAACACCTGAAAACGAAAAAGTGTTGATGTTGAATAACATTTTTTTGGGGTAAAATTTCAACATTTTTTTAGCAATGACATTAAAGCTAAAATTTCAGAACTCCGAAAAACCTTAAAATTCCAATGATTTTTCAGGCATGGCATCAAAGATAAGATATCACGTCTTCGAAAAGCCTTAAAATTTCAACAATTTTTAGCCATGGTGTTAAATGTAAAATACTTATAATTGTTTTCAACCATAACATTAGATATAAAATATCATGACTTAGAAAAACTTTAAAATTTTGACAAATTTTCAACAATTAAAATCGAAGATCATGATATTATGGAGAAATTATGACTAAAAAGACTTTAGAAATGAACACCTGATTGAAATAACCATTATACCAAAAAAATATAATTTAAGAAAAAAAATTAAAATAATTAACACAAAAAAATAGAAAAACAAAAAATAGACAAATGAAATAAACTGGATAAATAAATAAGTTCATTAATTCATTAATAAAATTTATTATTCTTTCAACTAATTCTTAATGACTAATTTCCTAAATCTGGCCATGAATGCATATTTGCTATTTAAACTTACATGTAGATTGATTTTTTTCACCTGTCCTGAGGATGAACCACATTATGCATCTTCGCTATTTAAACTTACATGTAGATTGATTTTTTTCACCTTTGTCCTGAAGATGAACTACATTAGATGGTTCAAAATGTCGACTAAATCTCACTAATGTGATTAATCCAAAATATATCTTTCAAAAAATTAAATAATTAAAAAATAAATATATATA
>APFE031114299.1:29906-69532 GCA_000404065.3 Pinus taeda
TGGAAAACCCTTAAAAAAACATCTTAGGATGAAAAACAAGAAGAGGAATAAAATAACTTGAAAAATGGTTAAGTAATTGACATTTTAAAAAATTTGTGCATACTTAGGACATAAGAACATAAGAAAATTTAAAGTGTAAAAATACGTCTTAAAAAATACAAATGTTGATGTTTTTCAAAATCCGCATGAAAATCACCAACATTTAAAAAAAATTATCTACACTACATTAAAAAATTTAAAGTGTCAAAAATAAAACCTCTAAAAAAAGTGGTTGATGATACATCAACACTTTTCAAAATCAACATGAAAATCATTAACATTTTAAAAAAATGTTCATACATCATACATCATACATAAGAAAATTTAAAGTGTCAAAAATATGCCTTAAAAAAATATTGATGCTTTTCAAAATCAACATTAAAATCATTAACTTTTAAAAAAAATGTTCATACTTGATACATATGAAAAATTTAAAGTGTAAAAAATAAGCCCTCTGAAAAAAGGGGTTGATGTTGCATCAACACTCTTCAAAATTAGCATGAAAATCACTATCATTTTAAAAAAAATGTTCATACTTAATACTTAAGAAAATTAAAAGTGTCAAAGATATGCTGAAAAAAAGAAATGGTGTATTCTGAATCAACACCTTTCAAAATCGGATGATTTTTTTCTACTTCAAAAAAACTGGTACTCAGTACAACTCCCACTTGATAGTTTACATTGCTTTTAACTTAGGCCGACAAAAATTCTTTTGAATTTTATATTAAACAAATTCTCTCCAACAATTGAAGTTGACATAAATGAAATTATTAATAATTTATTTTGTATTTGACCCAATGAATTAGGAAATTTCTTCATGACTGCCAAATTTAACACTCCCTCTGATATAGGGAGGAATTTCGCGAGTTTCAAGTCACTGTAGTAGCAAGGACATTCAATCACTATATCAAATCAAACTATCGGTAAGATCATCTTAAGAGAGTCATCATATGGTATCCATTTTAATAAGAGAAGGTCCTTACTATACACTCAAGCGCTATCTCATCTTCCTTTCAACTAGAGAGGAATTCCATCAACCAAGCCAAAAACGATCAAGTATGCTGCATCATGATGTATCTTGAGTGAATATATCTCAATCATATCGAAGACAAACCTGTCTCACAAAAGGATAGAAACCCAAAACCAATGGTAGGGGAGATCTTACCTCAAACCCTACTAGTTTCTATGACAAATCACATGAGCTCTATCTCAGCTATATCAATAAAATATTAATCTGATCACATCTTGTCCTTGGATCATCAACTAAACAATCTTGATCTAAAGAAGGAAAAGACTCATCATAGGGGATTCCATCTCAATCCACATTATCATCATAAGGGAGCATTCGACTTCCACCCTATATCCAATAATCAATACAATTATTTGAAATAGAATTATCATCATCATCGAGTCATATTTTGTTTCGACGCATCTCACTCATATCGATATGTTGAATAATCTCAAATATGAAGAAGAATGATCTGACATCATAGGGGAGCCCAACTCAACCCACAAAAACATAGGAGAGCTAAGCTCAATTGAAAACAACACCAGGGAGCCTTGCTCAACTTGGAACTACACTAGGGAGCCTTGTTCAACTTGGAACTACATCGGGGAGCCCAACTCAATTTGGAACATCTGCCAATGGGGAGCCCAATGCTACAACCTGGGAACCTTGTCATGAGGGATCTAATGATACGACTTGGAATCCACAGACAAGGAGGGATGCAACTTACCTTATGAGGTAAGGGTCACACCTATCCCACTCCCTGGTGATAATAGGAGGGATACCATTTACCATAAATGGTAAGGATAATGCCTATCCTATTATTTATTGATCTTCCTAACATGATCCTAAAGAGTCAATTGGAAAAACATCAACAACATAATCTGAGCTTGGGTGAGATACCCAACTTACCAAAGGTAAGAGTCACATGCCCCAAGCCTCCTCGACCCATCGGCCAGATGGTGAGGGACGATCCCAACAAACCCGACTTATCGGTATGATGCCAACTGGTGTATACTCTACTAATCCTGATAGGGGGAGATACTAGACTTGTCTTGAAATACAAGGATCACACACACGCTATAGTGAAAATAGGGGAGATACCTGACCTACTACAAGAGTAGGGATAACATACACCTATTGTCCAAAGATTCCTCAACCCCAAGAGCCCTCAATTTTCCATTCCCAGCTTGGGAGCTCTAACAAGGGGGAAGAGCTATGTTCAGTGTTCTCAATCAACCCAGGCCCTTGCTCAAGAGGGTCACATCCATCAATCCATGCTTCTTTCTAAAGATCAAAATAATATCAAAGGGCCCTTATCTAGTACCGACTTCGACAACTCACAAAGGAGTTCAACCACACTGCCTTATGCAATAATTTCAAGTAGCAGTCCTCTGTTTCCCTGTTTATATAGGAAATTAAATGCCAGAACAAAATATATGATATAAAGAAAATAATACCATAGTCATATTTTCTCCCTCTCATGCAAGGAGGCACCAACCACAACCTTAATCTTGTCTCATATAGCAACATCATCTCAATTCATGAAGATGTCTCTGTCCCAGTTATATACATTCAAAATATATCTAGTTTAGAGTGCATACAAGGGTCCATCCAACTGATTAGAAATAATAATAATCCATCAATGTAATCCAGGGTAAACCGGCCTTGTTAGCAAATAACTGTTAGCTCATAAAATTAATAGGCAAAGACATATATTTAACAATATCAGATGTTCATTAATAGAAGACTTGTTTCTCCTAGATGTGGGTGACAATTAAGGAGAGGAAGGTGGCCGCCAACTGGGCTGGCATGTGGCGAGACCACATGGCCTCCTGCAAGTTGTCACAGTGGTCCAGAAATGGCATTTACAATCGCCATAAATGCACCTTATGTGAGCACTGCCTCCAATCTGTTAACCGCCATCAACCTCACTCAAAGCAAACATGAATTCTCGGGAGAATTTCACCTCTGCTTCTACCTATCAACCTATGCAACCTCTACCACTGCAATGCCTCTGCCCTCAAGCCGCGACTACACCTAGCTCCCGCACAAGCACAGGGAGATGCTGCAACCTCCTTTGATGCATTGATTTCATCTCGGGCATCCACTTCACCCACAGCTTCGATTGTCATTTTATCTTCCCTTCGACCCTGACTGCTCATCCCTCTGTTGAGCAGTCCGCTAGCTCCACTGTGACGTTCCACCCCATCGTGCCCAATTTTGGACGATATTTCCATACGCCTGTAGACAGCATGGTGCGACACCGTATGCGCAGCTGTAGGGGTGGGAGTCGAGGGAGACTGAGTCACCCCCAATGCTCTCCTACTTCAGATACCACTTCCTCTCTGAGCAAATCCCAGGTCGTTACCAAAATACACGCAATGGAAAAGGTTGCCTCCACTCGGTGGCCTCCACCTCGCCTCCCAGTAGCTTCCCCTCCATTTCTGTCCTGTCTCCTAGAGGCACTCCACCCACTCCTCAACTGCATTCCCAGAATGCCCAATTCACCTTCTGCTCCGCCCTAAACAAGCCCCTCATTACGACCACCATCACCATACGCTTTCAAAAGGAAGAGCAGAGCACTGAGGAATAAGCCACCGAGGTTGGTGGATGCACCAATGCAATTGAGGAGCAAGGAATGATGGGGGGTGGTAGCACCAGAGAAATTGTGATTCTGAACATTGCTGGTGGTGGGCGCACCACAACAAGATGCAGCCACACCAAAGCCAAATAGTAACTGGCTCAGATGAGCATTCAAGGAGTAGGGGAGCGAAGCTAGGAGTAGCAGACCAGACGTGCAGGGAAGGAGGTGAACGAGGCTCCACAAACAAACTGGGTAATGGACGAATATTGCTGTCTTATTGAGGAAGAACACTCGGCATTGCAGGCTGGCAACACAGAGACATCGTGGCTAGCAAGTGGCGACATGGAGGAGTACAGGTGCTTCATCGTGGAGGAACGCCCTCTGTCACTACCACGTCCCTAGCCTGCCACCTCGATGCCGCGTGTCCGCCTCATTGTCTGCCGCCTTGCTGCCACTCAGCATGCCACGCGTCCGCCACACAGTCTGCCACTCAACATGCTACGTGTCTCAGGTTTTTTGGGACTCTGTTTTCAACTTTTTTGTTTTTCAATGGGGTTTTGGTGAAAAAACTATGAGGTTTTCACTCTTTAGTTGGTTTTTTTCATTTTTGTCTCATTAGATACAATGATACCAAACTAGATTCTTTGCTAGTTTCCCATGCATGGGGAGCAAGCTAATTCTTTGAACTCTTTTATGTTACGGACTGGTTTCCCTTTTGGGCAGTTCAGATCCAGACTTACTGGTTGATGCCATTCCTTTGGCATGGTTAAGTACAGGCTTTGGCCTTAGTGTATGATATCTTTTTTTCATTAATAGAATTAGTATAACTTAGAAAAAAAATAGAAGACTTGTTTCATTCCGCAATCATGGGATTTCCAATCATCCCTTGTAAATAAATAGTAGGTGTCGGGATCTCATCAAGGGTTTCTCCCTCTGAATGGGAAGCCTCTTCAATCATCATTCATCAAGACATCAACTTATCTTACATATTACTATCATGTATCAACAAAACTCTTAGAATACATAATTAAACTATATTAATTTCTCATAAATATATACGCCATAGTCATGACAAGTCACCATTAGTTGTTTCACTATCACATATGAGCATGTCATTAAACATTCATCAAGGGTTATTTTCATACAATTAGGGAAGTTGGCAAGTGTATCACAACATTTACACAAACATCTTTCATTAGAGTACTAACACCATCAGGTTAGGTCATCCTATCAAGTCATCATAGCAGTTACAAGTTATCAAAGCCTTATCAAGTTCAATAAAAAAACAATTATTAAAATCTAAATATACAACCACATCATCTCCATCAAGGTTACCATACTCATTTTAGGCATTGACAACAATGTCAAGTTAATGTACATCAAAATCAATATTTCTGGCCTTACTCTACAAAATCATATGACATGTAATCAAATGTCAATAGTGCACCAATGTATCACATGTACCAAAATCAAGCTTACATTAGTATGCATGAATTAAGTGATTACAAAGGGTGATTTTCTTGTCATACCTCATGGATTAATTTTCCATCCAACATTGCATCTAAATGATAACACTGAAATAATATACTATACATACCTTGTAAAATTCAAATACATTTAGCAATATATAATTTGTCATCAACAAATGTGAATCTTGCATATTGCTCTAGCTTCCTTCCCTATACCGACTTCTTCCAATACTAACTTATTTCGGTACTAGCTTGCCTCTTCTTTGACTAACTTTCATTTCCTACATCATTTAACATCAAAATTATCCTCAAGTAGGATATGCTTATCATATCTTCATCAGGAATTTAGAAGTGAATACTCAAACATGCAGGAAGGATAAGAAATAATATAAATGATAAGTCAAAACAAGACCAGGGTCATAAGGAGATAATAAAGGTTTAAGAAGCACTTATCTTTAATGAAAGGTAATCAACTCCCTTTTGAACCATTCTTAAAGAATAATTACTATCCATCATCCATATGTTAATGTTGCCTTCAATATTTTCAACTACCTTCATCGGCTGTCAGACCCAACTGAGAATAACCCATCTAGGGTAAAACTGAATCTTCAAGAGACTACCCAACATAACTAACCGAACAATATCCAAGAGATAAGATAGATCATATCCAGGTCAAGGTTTCCAATCCTATAGTTAATGGTCAAATTTAGTGGTCAATAGTCAACAAAACCCTAGGTCATAGCCACATGGAGCTAGCGAACATGCAAGTGGCCACAACTTTCTAGCCACATGGAGAACCCTAAATGCATGTGACTATAATCGAAAATCTTGAGTTCCAACCCTGTGGTCATAGACAAAATATTTTCTTCATAATATGAGAGCTCGAACCCTAAAATTTTAAACTTCCGCGAACTAATTTACGAACCGACTTTAGACCTATGCAAGTTGATCATATTCAGACCCCTTCTTCCAGGCATACTTCAGGGGATTTATCTCAAAACCTAGCCTCATGTTCTCTACCAAACCCTAACTTCTCTTAGCAAGGGTGCCTAGGGTTTTCTTCAAACCTTAACAATCTTTTAGGTCTCCAATGTCTTCACTTCATTTATTCCTTGCATTCACCCCATAACATCACAACATCAATAACAATTATGTACAAATAACAACATAATCAGTAATGCAGTGAAAGAATAAAAATAACATTAGAAGAAAAGCATGCACAAATAGAGAGACACCAGGATTTGATCAAACACCATGGAAAAACCCCAGAAGAGGGAAATATCAGAATTTAATTCTTCTTCTATTAAATGTTCATCAATCGTTCAACTGTGATACAAAGTAATGAGACATTGATACATCAAGATCCCTGCTATAACAAGGTAACTGTCATAACAGACATAATCATCATAAGAGCATCATGTATCATAACAGTCATTAGAGTCACATATGTGCCAAGCCAATCACTATTACAATCTTATTGTTACTAGCATATGTATGACCATTTATGTCACTGTCATGATGATAGTGACATAAATTTCTTTCCGACTTTATTGATGATCATTGAAGGTTGTCAAGAACATTGCCAGCTGCCATCATGAAGATCACTGGTATAGGGTTCTTGAGCATCACTGTTCATAATACCTTTAGAGTTGCCATCATATCATATGTGCACTTTAAGGACTATCAAGAAGATCTCATTCATTCATAGAGAAGCATGTTAAACAAACTATGTATTGATGCCATATAGATACCATACAAACTGAATACAAACACCATATGAACTATCTACAAATACCATATGAAATTTATATGCGAATTATGTACAAGTGCGATGCAAATTGAGTGTTGAAGCCATACCATACGAACTGAATATAAACACCATACAAACTATATGCAAATACCATATGAAATGTATATATGAACTGTTTACATGTGCCATACAAACTGAGTACAAATATCATATGAACTGTGTCCATGTGCCATACAAATTGCGTACAAATATCATACGAACCGTGTCTGTGTGCCATACAAACTAAGTACAAATATCATGTGAATTGTGTCCTTACATACATACATATAGTGAGAGTAGTCATGAGAGAGTAGACATAAGAGTAGAGTCTTGTAGCCATAGTGTAGTCCTGAAGGCAAAGCAAGATTGATTCTTCGAGAGCAAAGGAGTGAAGATACAATCCTGTAATAGAGCAAGAGATGTTCTACAATTGAGAAAGAGAATCATCTTGTAATGAAGCATGAGAAGAACAATTCTGAAGCAAAAGATAGCCCCGTGACAGAATGCGAGGCTCCTGTAGACAATGTGAAATCTTGTAGCCAAGCAAGAGTGAAGTAGAGCCTCAGACATGCAAGAGAGTGAAGACCTTAAACCCTTCCAAAAATCTTAGAGCAATCCGAAGTGTAAGTTTTGGAGATTACCCCTATGTGGTATTTATAGTTGTTTCAAGGTGAGCCGGCATGAATTTAACTTAAGTTGACATTAAAATTCTTTTGAATTTCATATTAAACAAATTCCCTCCAACAACAGAAGCTGACATAAATGAAATTATTAATAATTTATTTTGTATTTGACCCAATGAATTAGGGAATTTCTCCCTGGCTACCAAATTTAACAAATATAGCCAAACTCATCTTATAGTCTAGGTTCCACACCACACTTTGGCAATAAAACCAGATGTGGAAACTTGGTGGCTAGCAGATTGGACATGATTGTAACCAATAAAATCAATACTTAATTTTGAACAATATCTTGCTCATTAAACAACAATTGAACTACAATTTATAACCTAATATTAACACATTAACATTGTCCATTCTTGAATAAAACATTTGTATAGTCCATGACCATAAAATAAACAATAACGTCATAAAATCCATAATTGAAACAATATAACATAATCCCACAATATACATATTTATAGTGAACAAATCAATAAATGAGAAGAACCAACTTACAACATCATTTTCATTTGCTGAAACAATCCAAAATTACATGAAATGGTTATATTCATTCAACGCACTTTGATATATGTCCTAATATCAACCAATTATTACTAAAAAATCACACTTTACACTATCACATCTCTTAAATAGTGCTTCTATAACCAAACGCTAGATCTAAGACCATATGTCATCTTTTATAATAAATGTCTTATGTCCAATTGGCCATTAGACATGCCATGGCACATTTACATTCAAGATAAAGGAATTCCTAAAAGTTGATACAACATTCATGTGATCTTGGAACTCTTGAAACTCCTTGGCTTTGTCTTTCTATCCAAGTCTTGAAATTCCTTAATCTGCAAATGTACACTTATGATCTTGTAAAGTAGTGCAAGTCTTCAACATAAATGCATCCTATGTAATTCTAATTATTCTCTCTATTGTAACACATATTATCATGTCCTCATCTTTGTCTTCAATTGAAGTCCGCTCTACACATATTCTTAGAAACTTTAGTGGATGTGTACCCATTTCACTTTCCAGTACTCTTCTCTTATCCATGTCCATTGACTATCTTGATTTCCTTTCTCATTTTCTAGTCTTCATTTTCTCTCTAGTGGAGTCCTTTAGAGTTATCCTATCAATTTTATTAATGGCTCCATTTTTTCGTTGCTTAATCCCTTGCCTTAACCCGATGACCTTCCTTACCTATATTGTATCTTTTTACATGTGTTATCCCATGTCATCCTCTACCATGGCTCTTAGAAATCCCTAGTCAAATTTGATTCCAAATTGTATATATCACCAACGTGACATTTTATAGTGCTAGTTAGGGACAAAAGAAACGTTCATTGTATTAACACCCTTTAGTTTGTGGTCAAACAAATAGGTTATGTTCTAATAGTTACTTTATGACCTAGGGGTAGTGGTATGTATGGATTTTCCAGTTCCTACAGTAATCCATCTCCAACTAATGGAATATCCAACATTTGCTTACTCATTCCCCTCATAGTTTATGGGTTGGAATACTTTTCCTATTGAATCCCAATGCAACTAGTTATCAAGGCCCAAAAGACCTTGGGTACTTTAATGTTGTAACATTTTTGAGCATGGGCCCACTCAACCTAGGATGTTATCAACATCACGTTGGTCGCTGGACTAGGCACCTTTTTATTAGGTACAATGTTTTAGCTACTTTGATGTGTTTTTAGAGTAGCCAGGTAACAATTCTTCTTGAATGAAAAGGTTAGAATTGTTGAATCCTAAGTAGCTATATGATGCTGTTGTAGATTAGCACTCATCGAGAGTTTGTTTACAATTCTTAGTTTGTCAAAATTTGACTCTACATGACCAAGTTATGGTCTGTGAAATTTTTAGTTATAACATGAAGAAGGATGACACATATGGGTTTAGTGATTAAAATATGCCATATTTTAGCATTAGAATGAAGCACAGGAATGAAATTTTTAGGCGATAAATTTTATGATTTGACTAAATTTTCATTTTTTCCAGTTTCCCCCCTTTTTTTGCTAGAACTTGATTTGCCAAAATTTGATGGGATAAATTTAGTTTACTTAAATTACTGCCAAAAGTTTCTAGAAATTATATAAAATTTCTAAAAAATATAATATTTTTATAAAAATGATTTCCAAACATTTTATAATTGACATTTTTAAAGAACTAGTAACATTCACCAAGGTTTTTACACTTAAAACATAAATATGAATCCTTTGAATTTCCTTGAAGTAAAGGTGCTGCAATTGTTAAAAACTTAACTAGGCTAGGCGGGTGGGGGGTGTGAACCAGTGTAGTATATTCATGGATATTACATTTATTTTCTTTAAACTTATTAATTGAGTTTATAGATGAACAACTTAACACATAATGAACATCATATTTAATATGTGAACAACAAGTAATAAGTAAACCATAACATTAAATCAACACATAACAAAAACACATATGGACACCAAATATAAGGTGAAACCCATAAAGGGAGAAAACCACTACTTTGTTATTGTTGTGATGAAAATAAAATCTCCTACTTCCTTATTACATCTGATTTTTTGTAGGCTCTAGCCTACCAGAGGCTGCTACCTCGATTTTTTTGCAAGCTACTACTTACAAGGAAGATCCAACTACCATATATTTTATGTAGGCTTTAACGCACAAGAGGATTCTACCTCAATATGCTCCAACTTGTTATTTATCAAGCTAAAAATTGAAAGGAGATTACAATCCCCTAATACATAAAGAAAACAATGTGCTAGTTACCTGGTCTATAAATCCAAATACCTCCATCTTTGTTTCTTCTTCTTCTTCTTCTTCACAAATCTGCTTCACTTTTGCTCTATATGTGCCAAGTAATAAACAACTCAAATCAGCTCTTACGTTCTCAAACTCTCAACTGTATATCTTTGCAACCTCACACATTTTTATAAGAAATATTTGATGGCTGTTGATAGTCCAAACTTGAATATGAAGTGAACAAATTTTCCTCTTAGCATTCCACCAATTCGTTTCGCACCTTTCGAGATTTGGAATATTATTAACAAAAATAAATGCTACACCCAATATTATTTTCAGCCACCTATAATGATTAAATACATCAACATAATTCTAACATCATGTAACAATATAGGAATGCCATATGACCATATAATTGAGCATTCATTCATCATGATCAACACCAACATTTTCCATTAATGCATCACAACTTCTTCAAGTAAGTCAACTAAACCATCATATGCACACAATATATTTCTGCACCATAACCAACTCAATACCATATCAATATATGAAATCAGATACGTTTGACCCAAGAAACATATTCAACAACCCTTTGTCAACAACATAGCCTTGTTACTTGAAATACCATATACTCACTAATCAACAATATAAACTTAGCATCACAATACCTCTCTCAAACAAGCATATTACTGTTACCAACATATTGTCATTGTCTTAGCATCATGTCTTTTCCTTTGCATATTTACCTTATATCTTTTCCTTGCATCACAACAATCTCTGAAAAATTATTTCCTACACTTATTTTCCTTTTCCATAGCCTTGCATCATGTGTTTTCCTTGTCTTTCCTTTGCCTTGTATTGCAACAATCTCCGCAACATTCTATCCTGCACATATTTTCCTTTTCCATAGCCTTGCATCACAACAATGATCAATCTCTACTCCCTTTCTCAAACAATATATGAAACATCATCAATATGAAATCAACTCAACATGCAATAACAACATATGAAAGAAAGCTCTAACAAGTTGTTCTCCTTCACCTCCAAAGCATAATAACACCTTGCTTCTCATACCTCCTCACATACTTCTTTCACTTCTCTGTAACATTCTCTGTTCTACCTTTCTACTTATAAGCATCACAACATCAACTCTCTTGCTGCTCCTACTATTCCTTTTCTATCAACGAAAACAATGCCAATGATAATACCTTAGTGTTAACCCTTGTAATGTATTGGATTAGATTATGAATAAAATTTAAATGCATGGTTATAGTTGGGGGAGTTGAGAAATGTGAGCTTAAATAAATGACCCCATAGATAAATAGTGTAAATTTGCTAGTATGGATTCCAATGTGGAGCTTGAGGCCAAGGCTTGAATACATAATTAATAGGAATGTAGATGCGTAAATATACTTCTATTGAATACATTATAGTTTTCTATGGTGAAATCAATCTATGTAATTATCAATGATGAATTTTAATATATAATGCTTCAATATGATTGTAGAAAGCATGAATACAAAGTGAAAAATAGGGGCTATGCATTCCAGAAAAGGGGAAGAGGAAATAAGGCTCTTGGGAAAGTAATCCTTTATTAATATGTGTTAGCCTAAGATCTCACTGCCTTTTTCCATCATGTGCCTTCAATAAAGTCATCCACCTCTGTTGAGTTAGAAGGCCAACTATTTAATGTATCTAGAGGTTGGCAAGGAAGCTGTCTCATGTAGTTATTGAAGCATTGGCTAAGTACAATCATTATGCAAAAAACTTAAGGGTTCTTATTCTCATGTGAGAATGAATGTTGGAAATAATTGCCTCAACCTTCTCATTGCCATTCATTCTATCACATTATATTGTTCTTAGCATGCCATTTTTTGTTTGACGAACCATTTAGAAATGGAAATTGACCAAATCCACATTGTGAAATAGGGATATCAAACATTGAATGAGAGATATATTGATGTAAATGCCCATAGAGGCTATAGAATTTAGGAATCCTTTGCTCACTGGCTATTGTTGCTCAGTAGATTCTTGACATCTAAGCAATATTTTTTCAGTATATTCCTAGAAACAATTTGATGGATTCTTTGGGTTCACATTGATGAGCATTGGCAAAGAAGAATATCCTCGAGGGACTGTTGAGTAGAAAAATGAAATATCTTCCTTCTTTTCTATCTAGTAATAGAAGAGTGTCCCATGGTTGTTTGATGGCTCTATGAGATGCTTAAAGTGCTATGTAGTGAGTAGACTAGCTTAGCTCGAGAGAAAATGGGCTGGGTTGAGTGAGCTAGAATCCCATTGCTTGGTTCCTTCACCTTGGTGGTTGCATTGGGGGGTGACATATGAATTGGATGCCTATCGTTGGGTGAGAAAATCTTAAATTATCATTTTTTAAAATATAGGTACTTTGTCTTTGTTTATGAACAATAGTTGAATGTTATTTATTGCAATGGAAATGTATGGATTTGCGTGTTGTGTGTGTTTGAGAGAGATATAATAACTCATAAAGTAAGTACCTGTCTTCCATGACATCCCTTAATTTATGCTTGTATATTATGCTACATTTTAATTATTGTGCCCCTACACGCATTTAATTATTTCTATGTGTCCATGGGAAACCTTCACTGTGAGGATTATGTAGAAATTGTTTCTTGAAAGCCAACACTTTTATGCCCTATTTAGTGGCTCCTCATTCTATCAATGATAGTGTTGGGTGAGGGTGACAAAAGAACTCTCATTACAAAGTACATGTTGGTACATTTCGAAGGATTTCCAATTGGTTATACTCTTGGTGTTTGAATTTGAATGATAGAAATATTATTCTCAAAAGCCCAAGTACATTACATGAAATGTGTGAGTAAGAGAATGAAAATTGTAAAGTGTGAAATAAAGAAAATTATTTTATTTTTAATTGGTTCTTTATTACAATTTTGTTGAAAAATTAGTGAAAAGAGAATGATATGAACTTGTGACATTGTCTCACACAAACTAGGATTAACACAGGAAATGTTCAAGGCTAAGGATGAAGTATGAGACCTGGTTGATAATGTGAAGGTCCCCATGTTATCTCAACTAATTTCCTCACTTGGATTGATATAGTAATTTCAATGTAAGAATGGTGAATATAAATGAATGATAAAATACAAAAAAAAAGAAAAAAAAGAAAAAAAAAGTAAAAAAAGAGAAGGAAAAAGAGCAATAATGTATTTAGAAAATAAAAATATGGGACATTATTTGAAGATACATCCCAACTATTTTCCTCAATTACATTGATATAACACTCTCAATGCAAGCATGTGGAATATAAATGAATGAAAAAAAACACATATAAAAAAAATATATATACTATTTATCATCCAAATCCATCCTAAAACAAAATTGACTTGTAGTTCAAGCTTTTGACATGCACTAGGATAGATATACAAAATATCAAGTGCTAATTATCATTGGATACACTTATTCTCAAAGAAAGTATTTAACTAAAAGTAAAATACATTAACTAATAGGCCAGATTAAACATCAATTATCTGAGGAGGTGATTGGTATAAGATCCTAGGTTCTTGTACCTGTTGGAGCTGGAGGCTTTAGGATGCATTGTAGATGATCCTCTATGTGAGCCTAGCGAGCATAAAGGATGAATAGGAAAGAGCACTGAGAGTCTTGGTATCATTGAATTTCATTAAGGCAAGCTATAATGTCATTGTGGTCCTCGTGTTTTTCTTTGAGGACCTTGCCCAAAAGCGTCTTCATTGCAAGGGTGATGGAATTCAGATATTGCCTTTGTACCCTCTTAGTGTGTATAGGGTTGGGAACCCAATTAGATACTTAAGTTTTTATTTTAGAGTCAAAGTAGGCTTGTTGATCATTTTTTTTTAAGGATTCTAAGTGACAGATTTCCTCTTGGATTTCTGGAGGGGTGGAGGAATGGAATATAGCCACAATTGTTTGAGCTTGGGTTTAATCCCAAGATTGACCTTGAGGGCCTCAAACTCCAGACCCCCATCAAGGGTGCATATAATAGTGAGGCATAACAATCAATGAGAAAATAGGACCAATGAAAGACAACCCCCAACAGAGGGGCATACTAGTGAGACAAGTTGATAGAACCTAGGACAAGATCAAAAAAACTTAATTGCCAGATTGGCTTGGGAATAGAATTACTTTGAAGTGATAGGGATGGGAATATTGAGAGTAGGTCTAGGTAGGGTCCAAAAACCATAAAACCTATAGAAAACCAATAAAATTCCACACCACCGAGATGGCCTGTAGACCATAAACATATTCCACCATGCAAATACAAATAGTCTTAGGATGCTTCGAAGATTAAATATAGAAAAAATTACCCCACAATTATCGTCTTGCTGGGAATTTATATGTTGTAGATGAAACATGTTTCCTCTCCAAGTTCCTTCTGTTTTGGCTCTAACCCTGATTTCCATTTCTTCCAAAGCTCCAAGATTTTCGTCCTCAACAACTATATCCTGACTCCATGCTTGAGTTTCCAACACATGGGGCGTGTAGTGAAGGCCAACCTCAGGGGGGATAAGACCTCCATGCACTAGAGTTTTCATAAAGCCAATTCCATAGGGAAAATATCCCACTCATGGCTTGGAGTGACCACCGAGACTACATAATAATACAAATCAATGACAGACGTGCTGAGGGCTCACGACAAGAATGTGAGATGACATCTTAATGCTAAGGGATGTAAGATGATTTACATGTGTGTCTACATGAGGTGGGATAGCCATGCTTCACCCCATCTTAAATGCGATGGGAGGCGATATGGTGGTAGACTGCCCCCCTCCTTTATCATTGTTTCCAACACCACCGTGATTAGGGAGGATATTGCACTATTATAATGAGTTTTAATTTTGTGTTTTTCTTTATTTAATTAAACTGTTGGAGAAGGGAAAAACAAGTTTTTCTAAATTGTTATGGATTCCACAACCATTATCTTGTTTTTTGAAGGACTAAATGTTATTTGTAGACATCTTATAGGTCGTACTCAACCTCGATGATCACTATGGAAAATATTAAGCACCATTATTGACTTACTACTTTTTCATATTCTATGTTGGACATGAATAATATGATATTCAATAGACAAGATGAGAAAATAGTGAACCAACCATTAACTCACTCTCTCTACTATGTTGTACATATCAATTCTAATTTCCTGGAGCCATACGTGGGCCGTGCAAGCCATAAACCCAATGCAACAATGACACATTTTTCCTAGGGTTGTTCTTCCTTTGCTAACATGTGAGTATTCATATTTTTCTATGTTTTTTTTTTCTCCGCAAATACTAAATTCTATTAATTGTAAAGCAAAATATTTTTACATAGTATCGAGGCTTGGAAGCGCTCAACAGAACAGAACTGCCCCTTTACAAACATAAGCTGGGGAAACCAGTTACAGAGATCAAATAAAAGACATAAAGAGAGACATGTATGCCGAGAATAAGAACTGAGCCAGCACAAAAACATAAAATCATTGCAAGCCAGCACATGATGTGTCACCAAATCCCCAGCTGGAAGCCAAAAACAGTAGGACATTAGCACTGAACCTTGACCGTGAGCTTGAAACAGTAGCCAGAACAAAAAAAAGGGAGGCAGTCCCAGGTGGCGCTACTCCCCCTTTGCGTGCCATGGTTCTTCTTCTCAGCTAGACCTGCATCATCAGTCCTCAGACCTTCATTGCCGCCCAAGTCGCTGCCAGGGATTTCCATGGTATGACTTGCTTCACCATGAGTCCCTTCCTTAGCAGCAGGTCCTGTATCTTCAGTGGGAGGAAGATTTTTGAGAAATTCCTCCTGTTTAGACTTCTCATTTTTCCAATTCTCCAAGCTGTCTTTGTCCATGGAATGTTCACTACTATGGGAAGGATCAGGGGCAATGCAGGCCAGAGGGGAGACCTAATTTTCCTCTTCTGAGAGAATAATGGTGATGTGAGCAGTAACAAGGGGCCTATGCAAATTACTTTGAAATTTAAAGTGCGTGGTTTGGAAGGCACTGTTTGGAATGGGCTTATGACCAGAGCTTAAAGATGGCCCAACTTCATGGACGAGGGAGGGATTGGAGGGTTCCTGCACAGTCTCCATAGCATGACCGGCTGGAGGATGCAAACGACTGTCACGAAGCCCCCCTAAACGATGCCTCTTGCCCGAACGAACCATGATGACAGACAGGAGGTAGGGCGCAAATGGATAATGGACAGGAGAACCAACAGAATAGAGTCATTTGAGGCGAGAGGGAAGCCTAACAGAATTTGCAAACGACAACACAATACCACAGAACTTGCAGACAACCATAGAACTTGCAGACAACAACACAATGCGTGAATCCAGAACAAGGGAGAACTTACCCTTGATAGAATTGGCTTGGAGCTCGCAGCAGTGAACCAGAGTCAATCCATCACCCACAATCTCCGCAAACCAAGTTTCGTTGCCGAGCGACTGAGCATAAGGCATGGTGAAATAGCTATGGAGCAACATGATTATAACTGAGGGAATGTTGCATTGATCAGTGCAGTGCATAAATGCGAATCCGCCAACTGATCCAACATTAATAACTTTCCCCAGCTCGTGTGAGTTTAAGTCCCGGGAGGCCACCCTGCTCTGCAGCTGGCAGTACCAGACATCAACTCCTTGCATGGGAAACAGTAAGGGTGATAGTGCCACCCGCATCCGGGACATATTTTTTTTGTTATCTTAAGTGGAGTCGTCATAATTCATTCCATCGACCCAAAGAGTGAGATTTTCAAACCAGGTTTTAAATTTCTATGTCATGCATTGGACTCTAGAATTCAATCGAACATTGCATATTTTGGATCAAAGGCATTGTTTGGTTGAAGGTTCTAAGCACACATTTCCTCTCTTAATGATGTTCAAATGACTTGGTCCTATTATTTTATATCATTTCAAAGACTAATGATTAGTATATGATTTAGGTGTTCCTAAGACTGTTGTTGGAAGGAAAAATACTGGAACACTATCTTATACCTAGTTTGACAACAACCAAAGGAATAAAGGAAAAACACGCGTTTAAGGGGTCATTTCCATGCATTTTTCATAAAAGAAAAATAACAAAACATTTTACAAGGAACCCTGATCCCAAAAGTGTGAGAAGAATGGGGTCGTTTCCATGGAACACTATCTTATATCCATTCCATTTTTCCAATACAATTTCTTGAGTAATTTCCACAATTCACAATATCCATAAATATATTTCTTGAACTAAAGTTGCACGACTCAATATTAATTATCAGATACTTGTTTTCAAAGAAGCTTCACATTATTACTATCTCCACTTAATAAAATGAAATATTAACATATTCCATATAATGCTTTCTTGGATTCATTCTCAATTCAGATTATTAAACTTTAATTATTTACTTATACATAATTTGGTCATCATTCAATAAATTAATACCACTTAACAAGAATAACAAGAGCACCCAATTATTTTTTTTCAAAAGAAAAAAAAAATACATACTTTTGATATTTTATAGGAAATCAAAATGTATAATCCCTTGGCTGCATATCAACACACCTAATAACTTAAAATACCACGTTGAGAACAAAAATCCTAGATATATCTTAGACCTTAAACATATCCTCAAACTTAGCTAAATCCTATTTGAATAGAATCAAACAGATTAAATAACAACATAGATAACACATTACCATTAAACACCTTTGAGATGAAAACTAACCCAACATCTAATAACAAAGCTTCTTTGGATAACATCTCTGCCATGCAATTATTTTCCTTATATGTATGAAAAACATGCACATAATCATATTGCTCCTGTAGCTGATAGATTTTCCTTTAATATGATTCTAAATGAAGGACCCTTAGGTTGTCTCTTCCATTGAACCTGCCAATTTCATAAATCAAATCCCAAAATATTGCCAGGTCATCTCTTCCATTGAGCTGCTGTCCCAAAGGAATCCCTCTTGTCCCCAAAAAAATTATATTGGTTAAAAAGAAAAAAATCAAATTAGATAAAGAAATACTATTATACAAAATTTGGGTTTGTAATTATTAAGGAAAATATGTTAAATTTAAATTAGAGTATTTCCCTGCAAATAGTGAAAGTTGACTTGTCTCTTTTGGCTCCCATTCAAACTTAAAGAAGGCTATCAAAGGAAGATCTCTTTTTCTCTCCATGCGGCTCATGTGACATCTATGGATAAAAGAATTCTATGTGACATCGTGTTGTAACTTTCTCTGACACCCTTAAAAGTTACATTTTTTTTCAAAAATTGCTAGTTTATTCCCTAGCCAAATCATCCGACATATACATATTTGATGAGGCAAATAGTTCCTATATATTTTTATGTGCCATTTTTAGTTTTGAAATTAAATAAATTTAATTTATTTAAATTATACATTATATATATTTTTTAATCTATTAAAAAATGTTATTTAAAAGAATTCCGGGCCAAAACCAATTTCCTGAATTACATGTCTTATATAAGTCAGCCAACCAAAAAAACTCATAGATCAAATCAAAAAGTCCAATCAAACTTATGTCCCCACCCCTCACTTCACACATTAAACAACCATAATCTAGAATGCCTTGTCGACTTTTAACTTACCCCTGCAAAGTTGTTTCACTTTTACTTCCTTTTACACGTGTTCCCATTTCATGTATTATGAACCCCCCTATCATTGTAAAAATACATTTTACATTGGTTTGAATTTAAGGTCTACGTGGTATGTAAGAAAATTTATATATTATAAAGTTTGTACGAAAGAAGATAATGGAGGGAAAACTTTTATAGTATATATTTTTAAAATGAGCTTACAGGTGAAACATTGAAGGAAGAGGAGGCCAGGTCAACAATCAAAATATATCCTCATGCAGGTAAAAATGAAGATACATGTTTAAGAAGTACATTTAAAAACAAATCATTCCAATGTTATGAAGAGATTTCCTCCCCGTGAAATAATTTGACAGAGGTGAAAATGAAATTTTACAGAACAAAAAAATGAATGTTTTTTTTGCTATGGTATAATGAGGAAAATAATTATAAAGAGGAAAAATGTACGCGAAGAGAAAATTTGGATAATTTCTTATCCAAAATTTTTATAGAAGTAAAAAGGGGAGATGAGAAGATACTTTCATAATTTACCAAACATGGTTGGAGACATGGTTTTCAAAATCATGGGAAGCAAAACACTAGAAGGTTTCCAGAGAAAAATGAGAATTATTTATGAAGTTTCATTCATTCATAAGTGCACCAAAAGTGGCCAAAACTAAATATGAAAACAATGGATGGTTTGGGGTAAATGTTTGTAAATTTCATTTATGAAATTCATAAATAAATAAATGCTATAATGGATAAGTATCATAGGACATGGTTTTCAAAGCCATGGATGGGTTTATAGAGCAATATTTTGGGATTTGATTTATGAAATTAATGAGGAAAGGAATAATTTTACAGGTCAAAACAAGACATGGATTTCAAAACAAGGCATGGATTTCAAACAATGAATGGTTTTACGGGATAAAATCATTTGAGGAAATATTTTGAATTTTCATTTATGGAAATATGATTTTATAAATTTTTAGGAAATATTTTTATCAAAATATCTTATTCCCAAAAATTTAAGATTTATATTTTTGAAAATTAAAGAGAGACAAAAAATCTTTGATTTTCAAATTTCTCAACAATGGTTAAGCACCTGAAGGATAATTAAGATAATTAAATTATCAAAGTATTTTATCAAAGGATAGAGGATTAATAAATTCTATAAAAAAGGACCAGTCAACGAGATTATGGGCATAATAACTAAGTTTTGGGGAGCAACTTCAACAACCTCCATATAAAGATCAACAAGCAGAAGCTTAAGGCACATTTGTGATAAAAATGGGCAACTAGTTTCAAGAATAAAGTCAATTAATCAATAATCAGTGAGCCAATTCTGAGATTTAGAGGCACAAGGCTTTTAAACAACTCCAATTTTCCTGCATTTTTTTTTTCAGAGTTTTTACTTATTTTTAGTTTTTATATTTGATTTGATTTATATGAATCTAGTAATAACTACTAGTTTGTAATTTCTATATATTGTTTCAATTTCAATGTAAAAGGGTTGGATTTTGATGCCAAAACCCTGCCATTTTTATAAAGACTTTTATTACAAGAATTTTAATTAAAGTATTATGGCTTTAGTTTCATGACAAAAAATGTTTCTAATGTATGTCTTTTCCTATTATTTCATAATCTGTTTATGCATATGTTTAAGGTAACATACGAGTTAGGGCAATGTTAGGTTTGAGTATCAACCACCCTGACATCTCACTGTAAAGTTATCATCTACACTGAGATTAGCTAAATGAACAATTTGTTTAAATTGGCTCCTATACATCATTCAATTGTTTCCTTCTGTCATCTCTTGAATGTATATCTGTTTGGATGTAGAATTATTCTACATACATCACTATATTTAGTTGATTAAGTATTTAGTATGAATACTTAATTATCTAATTTCTCTTCTATTCCTCCACCAAACTCTTTAAGCTATGTTATTCTGTCGGAATTGAATGTTGGCACTTTGATCAAGTTTCAACAAGGGAGGGCTTTATTTCTGAGCAAAGATTGGATACTCATCAAAAACCACCTACAACAAATAATAGATATGGACACTGTGCTTCAAAGGCTGTTGTCCAGTGACAATGAACAACATTAAAAAAAGCGTTGTAACACTTGAGGGAGCCCCCTATGGTTCGAGGGCCAACTTGAACCTAATTTTTGGTCAAGTTGGTTTCATGGCATAGTTTCACAGCCAAGCACTACCTTCGAGAAACATATACAACATTTGGCGCTGTTGTTAGGGACCGAAGTAATGAATAGATCTATGCCCGAAGAACGATAATTGACTATATATATTCCTTGTTGGTGAACAAAGAGTAGACATTTAATATTGGTAACAATTTCTTCACCTGATAGCTCCACTTTGTTTATAAGATGATTCCACTGGGTTTCTGATTTCAATGGTTCGAGATTTCAGCTGCATCCACTGATGTGATAACTTAAGGTTCATTGATGGTTGCATTCAATAACATAATTTTCTTCATCTTGACAATAATAAAAAACTTCAGATTTCTACGGAGGATGCAACTTTCCAAGTTCACTTGTAAGTATCATTTGCCTATGGATTTTATGTTTCATATTGTAAATAACTTTCATATCTTCAGCTACATGCAAGGTGGCATGTCAATCAATCCAATCCTCACATTGTTGCAATGGAAGCATGAATGCACATAACAATGCATATTTCCAACTCAGTTAGATAGAGGATGTGTGGGATTGAATTAGTAATTTTTAGAGTTTATTATGTACTATGTGGTTTTTAGAATAAATAAATTTTAGTGTGCAATAGATCAACAATTGTTTTAGTTTGGATTCCAGTTGCAGTATGTAGTTTGGTTTGCTTACAATGAAATAAGTTGCAGGAGATCAAAATAACATTTGTTGACTATTGACTCCATTAGCCTAATGGATTAAGCATTGTTGTACTTAATTTTACTTGCAGCAAATGATAGCTTGATTTTAGTTGGCAACTTACAGATTTCAGAGTGCAGAACAAGTTTCAAGCCACAAATTACAGGTTTGAGAGTGAAAATGATTAATTTTCTTATGGCAGGACTCCATGCCCAACAAAATCAAGGAAGCTAGTCTACTAGTTCTCTACATCCCACAGGGGGAATCAGTACCCAGTTGGAGCTTGATGCTGTAACTTTTTCTGACACCCTTAAAAGATAATTTTTTTCTTCTGAAAATTTCCAGTTTATTCCCTAGCCAAATCATTCGGCATATACATATTTGATGAGGCAAATAGTTTTTATGTTTTTTGTGTGCATTTTTAGTTTTTGAAATTTAAATAAATTTAATTTTATAAATTAATATTATATATATTTTACAAAATTATTTTATTTAATTTATTAAAACTTTTTATTTAAAAAAATGATCGGGCCAAACCCAATTTCCAAATCCATATTATATATGTCAGCCAACAACAACAACTCGTAAGTCAAATAAAAAAGTTTAATTAAACTTATGTCCCCACCCATCACTTCACACATTAAAACACCATAATCTATAACGCCTTGATATGTGTGAAATGTTAAATCAATGGTTTTCAGGCTACCAAAACCATTTTCCATCTACTACCCTCGCAAGACCATTGTAAAACTACTTTTTAGATTGATTTGAATTTAAGGTCTATGAGGTATGCAAGAAAATTTATATACTATAAAGTTTGTACGGAAGGAGATAATGGAGGGAAGACTTTTACAATCGTATTTTTCTAAAATGAGCTTAGGGGTGAAAGATTGAAGGAAGAGGAGGCTAGGTCAACAATCAAAATATATCATCATGCAGGTAAAAATGAAGATATATATTTAAGAAGTACATTTACAAAACAAATCATTTCAATGCTATAAATATATTTCCTCCCCGTGAAATTATTTCACAGAGGTGGAAATGAAATTTTATAGAGTAGACAAATGGTTTTTTTTTTGCTATGGTATAAGGAGCAAAATAATTATAAAGAGGAAAATTGTACGTGAAGAGAAAATTTGGATAATTTCTTATCTAAAAATTTTACAGAAGTAAAAAAGGGGGAGATGAGAAGATATTTTCATAATTTACCAAACATGGCTGGAAACATGGTTTTCAAAACTATGGGAAGTAAAACAATAGATGATTTCCAGAGAAAATGAGAATTATTTATGAAGTTTAATTCATTCATAGTGTACCAAAAGTGACCAAACTAAATATGAAGACAATGGATGGTTTTGGGTAAATGTTTGTAAATTTCATTCATGAAATTCATAAACAAATAAATGCTACAATGGAGAAGTATTACAAGACATGGTTTTCAAAACCATGGATGGGTTTACAAAGCAATATTTTTGGATTTGATTTATGAAATTCATGAGGAAAGGAACAATTTTACAGGTCAAAAAAATACATGGATTTCAAAACAAGACATGGATTTCAAACAATGAATGGTTTTATAGGATAAAATCATTTGAAGAAATATTTTGAGTTTAGATTTATGGAATTCATGGAAATATGGAAATATGATTTTATAATTTTTTAGGAAATATTTTTATCAAAATATCTTATTCCCCAAAATTTAAGATTTATATTTTTGAAAATTAAAGAGTAACAAACATCAATGATTTCCAAATCATTTTCAAATTTCTCAACAATGGTTGAGCACCTGAAGGATAATTAAGATAATTGAATTATCAAATAATTTTATCAAAGTATAGGGGATTAATCAATTCTATAAAAAGGGACCAGTCAACTAGATTATGGGCATACTAACTGAGTTTTAGGGAGAAACTTTAACAACCTCCAGATTTTGAGGTAAAAGATCAACAGATAGAAGATTAAGGCAAATTTGTGACAAAAATGGGTAACTAGTTTCAAGAATAAAGGTAATCATTCAGAAATCAATGAGCCAATTCCCAGATTTAGAGGCACAAGACTTAAAAACAACTCCAAATTTCCTGCATTTTTTTAGAGATTTTATTTATTTTTAGTTTTTATATTTGACTACTAGTTTGTAATTTATATATATTGTTTCAATTTCAATGTAAAAGGGTTGACTTTTGATGCCAAAACCCTACCATTTTGTAAAGACTTCTATTACAAAATTTTTATTTAAAGTATTCTGGCTTTAGTTTCATGACATGAATTGTTTCTCATGTATGTCTTTACCTGTTATTTAATAATCTGTTTATGTATATGTTCAAGGTAACATAGGATTTAAGGAAAGTCTAGGTTTGAGTATCAACCTCCGTGACAACCCGCTGTAAAGTTATCATCTACATTGAGATTAGATGATTGAACAATTTGTTTAAATTGGCTTCTCTACATCATTAAATTGTTGCCTTCTGTCATCTCTTTAATGTATACATGTTTGGATGTCTAATTCTTGTACACACATCACTATATTTAGTTGATTAAGTATTAAGTATGAATACTTAATTATCTGATTTCTCTTCTATTCCTCCAACAAACTCTTTAAGCTATGTTATTCTGTCAGAACTAGATGTTGACATTTTTATCAAGTTTCAGCAAGAGAGGGCTTTATTTCTGAGCAGATATTGGATACTCATTAGTAACCACCTACAACAAATAATAGATATGGCCATTTTGCTTCAAAGGATGTTGTCCAGTGACAGTGAACAACGTTAAAAGAATCCTCGTAACACTTGAGGGAATCCCCCTGGTTCAAAATTTTGGTTGATTTGGTTTCTCGGCACAGTTTTGCAGCCAAGAATCGCCTTCGAGAAACATACGCAACACTTCACATTTTTCAAAATCTCGCTATTTGAAAATATGGATCATGTTATTTCTATGGATCATTTTAATGTCACATTAGTTTTCTTTTCTCCATGGCTCAATGACAGTGAGTATATCGATATGCCTTGTTTTTTGTAATAACTCACTGCAGCCACAATGGCTCGATATTTATATATGTACTATGTGGTTCATTCTTGCATACAATGGTTCACTCTTTATACTATGACTTGATATATATACTATGAGGCACATATTATATTCACTATGGCTCATATATTACAATAGCACTACAACTCGATATCACTGTGACTCAATAAATCACATATGTTCCTATGACACATCTTTCTATGGGATCACATTGGTTCATATGGCTCATGAATCTCTGTGGCACGCTTTGAGACTCACTCTGTGTAACTTTCTCTGTGGAATGGTTTGATTATGCAATGGCTTGAATTATATAATATGCCTCGCTTTGTGTTATGGCTTATTTATATCATGGTCCACGCTCTTCTGTAGTGACTCTCATCATGAATCAACTATGACTTTATATATTACCTGCACTTTTCCACAGTGACTCACATTGTGCATCAACTGTGTCTTGTATATGGCTCACTCTCTTATCTATGCATATTAGTGTCTTGCATATCTGTGGTGAGATTTGCATTTGTATTTTCTGTGGAGAGACTCGTACTCGTTGTGATGACTCACATTCTTTATGGTGAGACTCGAATTTCCTGTGTGACACAATGTGCTAACAATTACTCTTTTGACATTGATGAATGGAAGTGTTAGTATTAGACAAATACAATGATTACAACCATAACAATGATCTATATGTTTAATGACAAAGGAAAATATCTGTGGTAGAGTTTCCCTTGACAATGATTTTCTTTGGCAAGATACTTTAAGTCATAGTAGTTATATATGTTGGCACTGATGCTTGTGTCTATGGAAACCCTCATGTCAACATGACAATGATACATATGTATGGAAATTACCTTATTGTATGGAAAAGACCTTAATGAATGTGAGGGTCATGATTTAAATGTTGATACTGTGGATGTATTATAGAGTGATCTTGGCATGGCACTAACCCTTGATGTATAACAATATGTTCATAACAGTGATGATATTTGATGTTTAATGTGAAAACAACCTTGCTATTATGTTATTTGATGTTAGTGAGTTATATGATGGAAATAAACTTGATGGAAATGAAGTTGATACTTGATGATATTAATGATGACACTAGACAATGATATGGAAACAACTCTCTCAAGATGAGATTATTTAGTTCACAAAAGAAGTTGTGAACTAACTTGGGTTTTCCCTAAGAGGTCTGATGTGATTGATGTATCTCAATTTTATTGTACTTTTTCTCCTAGTTGAACATCTGATGAATATATAGTAGGAGAATAATCTAGTTGGGTTTTCCCCCTTGAGGGGTTTTCCTTAGTCTTTGACATTAATCTTGGTGTCACTATTGTGTGTTATTTTCTTCCATTGTTCCTTACTATTCCACTGCATTATTGTTGTTATTGTTATCTCTACATAGTTGTTAATCATGATATAATGAAATGGGATGAATTTAATGTGTAAATGATGAAAAGTTTTCAAAATTCAATTATTTTCAATAGAGAACAATCAAGCCCTAAAAATCAACATGGGAAAAGAGCTTGGCTAAAGAAAAGTATTTAAGATCACCCTTGTAAAGAAACCCATGAAGATGGCTGAGAACTAAAAGAAAGGGATGAATATGGAAGAGACCTAAAAGAATGCTTGGGTTTGAAGGAAATCCTAGGAAACATTTGTTTTAAAATAAAGGTTAGGGTTTGTGAGAAACCCTTAGAGTGGCCTTGGATATGGTAAATTCCTACAACAATGAAACCCTAGTGTGAAACTTATGGTCAAGAAGAGTGAAAGGGTTGAAGATGACATAGAGCTAAAATAATATTATGGTTTGAAGGAAACCCTAGGAAACCTTTTTTTTTAAAATATAGGTTAGGGTCTTTGAGAAACCCTCAGAGTGGCCTTGGATATGGTAAAGGCCTACAACAATGAAACCATAGTGTGAAACTTCTTGATATTATATAATCAATGAGAATCCTATGTTAGATTTAGAGAAACCTTAGTAGAAGGATATGCTGTAGATTCAATGGCCATCTTATACTTTGGTGGTTGGTCTTGGCTATTGATAAAAGAGACAAAGGATATAGGCGGTACTCAAGAGGATGCATTTATTTTGCAGATGAAAATGACATATGATTGATGGAAAATGATGACTCATGGATGTCGAATCAAGAGGGATATAAAAAATTCATTCAATCCTCATTGAAGATAAGCATTTCCATTGTCCAAGTCTTATGCTATTTCTTTGTGATAATGCTCTTACTTAGATTTATCATTTTGTGGACTATTGTTCGTTCTTCCCACATGAATATTTAATGATTATTTCACTAACTTCTTGGATGAGGATGTGATAAAGGAAAACAAATCCTAAGGATCATCATGATATAGAATGGTGCAGGAAGAAAAATCTCCAAGAGGGAGATGATGCAATATAATGAAAAAACCACTCTCCTATCAAGAAAAAAATGACAATCCTGCCTCATCACCAGGTACACTTTCATCATGATTGTTTATTTTTCTATTATTTCTCTTTCTCTTGTTTTGGGATAAAAAATTACATTTGATAAGTGTGAGGACCAAATCATCTATATCAATATTGAGAAGAACTCTGAGCCATCCTATGATTAGAGTGGCACTAATGGAAAAGAGATTAGACTTTCAAGGAAGGATCATGTCTATCAGATTGGTGTCTATGATTGAAGAGGTATCCTATTTAAAGGGAGTATATTGTCAGGTCAAATATAAAAGTTTGATGAGAGCTATATGTCCTTCACGTAAGGACCATTCTAAATGAAAAATATTCTGCAATGTCAAATGCTTCCACGATATCAAGCTCCACAGTGATAAGGAAGATACTCTCTGAGGGAGAGGTCTATGATAAGATATTAGCTCTAGCTGCCTGATGCACTATTATCAGATGTGGCTTTATCCATGGAATGACATACTAAGAGCTACCTCATATGTACACAAGATTAAATCTATGATTTCAGATTGAAGTAATTCCCATTAAAAATAAAACAAGTCCCCTAGACTTGGCATGCATGGATTGATAAACATATGATGCATACTTCAACCTCTATTCAAGGTTGAAGGTATGTCTTTGATCTCCTCAAGGTTGAGTTGACCTCTAAGCCTTGGAAATCCACTTATTGAGAAGTGTATATTGAGATGCTGATAATTTTCTTGTTATATATATAGAGATTTGAAATGATGTTTTAGATTTAAGCAGTTGAGAGAAAATCCTCTTCAAATTCATATTAGATGGAGCCCATGATAAGCTGGAAATCAAATAAATTATTTTTTTGTAGCATGATCTAGATAGATCTTGGATATGCATATTGGGTTTCTATTTAACATGTGATAATATATCTACATGAAACTATTCATCAGGGACTGAAACACACTTCCATATTTGATGGATTCATCGATTCTGATGGACTAGAAATGTTTTTGACAAGAATAACACATTTGGGTGTTGTTTTAGCTTGGGGTATACCATGATTACCTGTATCAACCATAAATAGAAGTATATCAATTTATGTATGGCAGAGGTAGAGAAAATTATTTCTAGCATGGTTAGCTGGAAGGTAGTGTGATTAAGAAAAGTCTTATAAAGGTTGTTTGAGCATGTGTTGGACATGACTATGATATACTACAATGAAAAGAGTGGGATGTGAGTTTTAGAGAATCTTGTGTTCCACGACAAGTCCAATCACTTTGAGATTAAAAATCACTATATCCGCGATATGGTGCAGAGGGAGTAGTGAGGCTTCAACATCAATGTGTTGTGGAATTGAAGCAATGAGGCTTTAGTTGGTGATCTAGTTTATGAAATTCTTGCCAAGCCTTTGCCGAAAGGGAAAATATTTTTATTTAGAAGATAACTTGTACTGATGGATGTGAACCTCCTAGGTAAGGGTCATGACTAATCAAGGAAACTGATATATGCTCTTCCCCCCTTGTTTAAGCTCCAAGGGAGAAAAATGGATCTAGAGAGCTCCAGGGGTTGGGGGATCTCTGGATAATAGGCTGGTTGTGATCATTACCCTTTACGATAAGTAGTATCTCACCTATTTTCACTATAGGGTGTGTGTGATCCTTGTCATTTATGGAAGGTTGGGTATCTCCCCCTATCATGTTTTGGACTTAACAAAGTAAACCCCAGTATGTATCCTACCCACAAGACGGGTTTGTGGGGAGTACCACTCATCTGGCCAATGAATAGGGAATATTATTAGTTTGGAATAGCTTTACCCATGATGAATGTGTCTGTAAAACTAAATTCCCTAATTCTAGGATGCCTGGTGGTCTCCCACTTGACCCTTGAAAGTCAAGGTGGGAAGATCAACAAATAATGGGATGGATGTTATCCTTACATGTCATGGAAAGTTGTATCTCACCCATTGTCATTGGACGATAGGATGGATGTGATCCTTACCTATCATGGAAAGTGGTATCTCACCCGTTGCCATCATACAATAGGATGGTTGTGATCCTTACCTGGTAAGTTGTATCTCACCTATTTTCATTGGATATAGGGTGGTAGTTAAATATCCCCTATGATGAATCCTCTTCTTTAGATCAAGACATCACTCTTTAGTTGATGATCAAAGGAATCAATTCAAGACAAGAGGTGATGATATGAATGACTTGTTGATGCAGTTGAGATGAAGGTCACAAAACTTGACCTGGAGACCCATAGGTTATGGAGGATCTAATTGATCTCCCCTATCGTCGATTGTGATTTTTTCTTATTCTATGAGACAATATGAGACAATATAAGACATGATGCAACAATTATGAGACATCCAAGATGAAATTTATGATGCAGATGGAAATTCCTCCCTAGTTGAGAGCGAGTGTTAAAATTTTGGTAGCTTCGGAATGAATTTCCTTGAAGGAAAACCATCCTACCCCAGAGGAAGCCCTCTTGTCCCAAAAATATTTATATTGGTGAAAATGAAAAAAAAATCAGATTGGATAAATAAATATTATGATACAAAATTTGAGTTTGTATTTATTAAATAAAATATGTTAAATTTAAACTGGGGTATTTCTCTCCAAATAGTGAAATTCAAATTTTCTTTGTGTGTGGCTCACATGATATCTATTGATAAAATACCTCTCACATTTTTCAAAGGTTTGCTATTTGAAAATATGGATCACATTTTTTCTATGGATTGTTTTAATCTCACGTTTGTTCATTTTTTCTCCATGGCTTAATGGCAGCAAGTATATCGATATGTCTCGTTCTCTGTAATATATCACTGCATTCACAGTGGCTCGATATATATATATATATATATATATATATATTATATATATATATATATATATATAATATAATATATATATATATTATATATATATATATATATATATATATATATATATATATATATATATATATATATATATATTATATATATATATATATATAATATTATATATATATATATATATTCATTATATATACTCTATGGTTCGTTCTTCAATGGTTCACTCTTTATACTATGACCTAATATATATACTCTGAGGCACATATTATATTCACTATGGCTCACATATTACAATAACATTATGCCTCGATATCCATGTAATTCATCCAATAATTCATCAATGACAGGAATGGGAACTTTATCTTTAATAGTGAGCTTGTTGATGTCCCTATAATTTGGACACATGCACCATGATCCATCCTTCTTGTGCACCAATACTACTAGAGTAGATACATAACTTTGACTAGGTTAAATTATACCAACCTCTAGCATTTCTGTAACCATATGTTCAATTTCACTCTTTTGGGCATAGGGATATCTGTAAGGTCTGATGCTTGGAGGAACGCATCTAGGAATCAAATGAATAGCATGATCATGATCACAAATAGGTGGGAGGCCTTTGGGAGTCTCAAATAACTTGGAATGATTGTCCAAGACATTTTGGAGATTTGGAGAAATGGATGATTTGGTTGTTTGAACCTCTAGTGAACATAATTGTGCAGTTACGCCCCATTGTTATTTATTTAGAATCTTGGTCATGCAATTAGAGCTGATTATCTATCTTGGTTTGCCTACGATACCCCTTAATTCATCTTCCTTTGCTTCCCAAAAATATTTCAAGAAAAGTTCTTGAAAATTAAAAGCTATTGCACCCAAATATTGTAACCATTGGACTCTTAGTACATCATCAACACCACCCATTGGAATGGAAAACATTGGACTATTCAATACATATTATCCCATGGATATCTTGATATTATGGCACTTTATAGAGCAGTTTATGGTTCCCCCATTTGCAACCATCACTTGAAACTCCAGTGCTGGATATATGAAGCAATTCAATTCATTGACTATGTTACAATGAATAAAATTATGGGTACTACCTGAATCAATCAACACTATTACCTTTTTCTTCTTGATATCTCCTTCTATATTGAGAGTTTGAGGAGTGGTAATTCCCGCCAATGAATCAAAAGATATGGTTAGATTCATTTCTTCTTTCTCAGGGGTTGGTTCCTGGTGTATATCCTCCTCTTTTGATGTTTCTTGTTCCTTTTCTTCCTCTTCTTCACCATCTATGTAGAATAATTTATTCTTAGCACACTTATGAACTTTAGTGTATTTTCTATCACTACTATAATAAATCCCTTTTTCTCTTTTTTTCTCCAATTATTGTGGTGTCAACCTTGTAGGTTGTGGAAGACTAGGACCAACACCACTTCAATATTTATAGTTGTGAGTGGTAGACTTCCATTTTTCCATAATTTTTCTTTCAACTTTTCTTGCCATCCTGAATGCCTTCTCCAATGTGTTCCCATTTTCTGCTCACTCATTTCTTTGCAAATGATCAATGGTCCAGGATACATGAGAAGAGGGAAGTTGAAGCCATTTACTGAGCCACAAAAGTTATCAGAGCTTTATGAGATCCTCTCCATTACATAATTCTCGAAAAAATATTTTTGGTAGTATATAGAAGTTCAAAAAAGGGTACCCGGATCAAAAGTTAGAGCTTGTAGAAGATTGCCCCTGAAAACCTAGCTGATTGAGGAAAATGGTTAAGTGTTGAAGAAAAATCACAATCGAGACTTGGGACAGTTCATCGCAATCGTTTATCGGTATCGGCGGGGACCAGGAGGCAAAGAACATCGACGACTGTAGAAAATGTGATCCGCCGATCACCGATATCACATATAGGTGTCAGTGGGTTAGGGCACCACGCTTATTAGTATCAACAAGATTTAAGCCCTGAAGACTGCATTGGGGGGCCGATTGTGATATGATGAAATATCGCTGGGGGGCTGAGAAATCCATTAAAAAATAAAATGGTTACAAAATAGGAGTGGGCCTCCCCCTTCTCTCTCCTCCACGTGGCACAACCCCGCATCCCACATCTAGCAGCACAACAATCCCGAACACCAATATTGCATATCGCATCTCGTAGATCTAGCAGTCCCTCAGTTACATCATACTTCGAACTATGCAGGGGATGCTAATGCGATATATTGTTGCAACATTGGGGAGGGGCCAATTTTGATTAAAAAAGGATTTCAAAGAAAAACCAAGGCCGAGCATGACTTTTTCTCTCTCATCTAGGGGGCCCATGTGGCAGGATATGTTTGGTTCACAAAGATGACATGGTAGCTGACATCAGCAATGATGTGGCATGTATGGATGTTGACGTAGCAGATGGAAACGTTTCACTAATTTTTGGCACTTTCAAGGGTCTTATGGGGCTATTTTTGGGTGCCACAAGTCATCACTCGCATGGTGACACATAGCAGTGATGACATCAACTATCGCAATCGATGATCGACGATTTCGCAATGGAAAGATTTCTCTTCACTATGTTTCCTCATTGACTGCAATTGTGATAAGGAAAGGGGCCCTCAACTGTGATAGGTGATGTGTTGTATTGTATAGGGATTTCACGTCCGGGAAATTGGCCGATGAGGGACTTCTGCTATATAAAGAAAAAGGCCCCCCACGTAGTTATTAAGAACTTTTGGTGCCAAACACATGGGCCTTTGGTTATAGACCCAGTTGTATAAGGAATTTCACTAAAGGGGCTATAATAAAGAGAGGCTAAGGGGGAAATCCAAAGGTTCCCTTTTTCCTTTTCTAGAGGTAAAACGCTTGTGCCCTTTCGCTTGATTGAAGAGGTAAATCCTTGTGCCCCTTGATACTTCCATCATTAAACTGAGAACTCACCCCCAGGCCAGATTAGGGCGCCGATCATGCTCAGAAGGTTTTTATGGTAGAAATGATAAATCCGGTCCCAGAGGCAGCTGTAGCAGTGAATCAAGAGAGGGAGCATTCAAAACCAAGTATGGGCACCCCCGAGAAATGGTTCACCGTAACCCATTCTCAAGGTCGGCGCCAAAGGTTTCTAAGACATAATGAAGAGAGTTAATTGGGAAGTGCAAGAGCATATGCCGTGAAATAAATGCAGCCATGAAGCATAAGTGATTACAGGGATGGGGTGCTGGGGATTTCACATTAATGTCTCACCTGTTCCTCGATTCTGTGATGTGCCTTCCTCTGTGAGGCCATTATTATTTTTCTTCATGTTTTCTGGATACAAACCTCCCCTGGTCAGAAGAGAAAGCTGAATTGACAACTGAAAACTCGGCCGAGGATTTTATGTATGAAACCATGATTGAAAGCACCCTCTCTTATTATAAATAGGGGGTCACAACAATAAAAAATGGTTCTCAAATCTGAGAAGAAATTTTGTTATTTCTATGAAAATGGTATCACTTAGTCACATAGATCTTGCAGAATATTATAGGATTGGTGGTGATTCCTCCTCTGAAGTATTATAATGTGTTATTTCCCTATTTCATTCATCTTATATGTTTTCCTCTTTTGAATTCATGCAATAATAAATATTTTGATATTTCATACATGTCTACAGATTCATCTGCGTTAAAATGTTAATGCATATGCCTATGTGAGGGGTTGAAATCATATTTTCAAGCTGTATTGTGTGAAGCATATCACTTAACTTCTTTTCTATCCATTACATCTTCCTCTAACTCAGTAGTTATAGTAAATCTTGTGGTTTTAGAATCTATATTTTATATATAGAATTCTTGGTACTCTGAGCTCTGTATCCTGAGTTGTCCTTTTCTTTGACTTCTCTCATTTATATTATAAACCTGATTAAATCTGTAATCTTTGAAGTGCTTGGCCTCCACTATTTTTATTATATTTTTGGGAACTATGTGTGTGTAGAAACGATGAAAACATATGGCTTGTATCTTTGGATGAAAGAACCAACTATCTGATATATATATATCTATATCTATATATATATATATATATATATATATGTATAGAATACAAGTGATGTCTCCTCCTACTTGAGAATCATTTGAGGCACAATGATTTATATGTAACAAGGCACTGGTCTTGTAAGAAATCCAAGGCTGTCTCTGGGAGCAATAAAATCTTCTGGTGCCATTGCCGGGGAATGTATTGAAGGATTTTTCCCATGGGATACGACAAATTGAGCACCCTTCATGTAGGTGAGTGAAGTCTATTTTGATTGCATTCACATCACCTTGGCTTCTCCACAACCCCTCATTATCATTCATCACCCTGGCTTTTTGAAGGCCTCATACTTGATCAGAAACCTCACAACAGAAAGTCCCATTTGTTCTTGACCTTGAAAAATTATTTTTCAAAAAAGTATGGAGATAGTTAAATCCCCTTGCTTCTTCTACCATCTCACCAGCCTTTTCCACTTCCTCCTCCAGTTCTCAGCCCACTGTTTCTCACAATTCAGGACTTGCTCATAAGACCCTGACATACCCTCCTTCTCCCTCAACCCCTATGGTCTTAACCTCATTTCGTCAAGTGAATTTTAATCCTCGTCCATAAATCAAGATGGTTCTTCCAAGTTTTTTACTAAACAAATATGTGCCTCTTCACTTACCTCAGCCCTTAAGTGTTATGCCCTAGGAATACTTGAAGATTTTGCCTAGGTTTAATGGGGAATATGATAATTCTGCTCAGAGACACATTCATGCCTTTTTTGCTTTTTTTGAGAACCTGAATGTAGAACAACTGGATGTGGTCCTTGGAATATCTATACAATCCCTTGATGGAGAAACTAGAAAATGGTTTAAAACCCTCCGTGATGCCTCCATCACCACCAGGGAGGAATTAGAAACCTCCTTCTCACAAAAATGGTGTGAGAAGAGAGATCATGAGTGCCTCCTCATAGAGTTCAATGCCATCAGGAAGAAGCCAAAGTAGAATATCTTAGATTTTAATAAGAGATTGAATAAACAATATAATAACTTACCTTTTGAGATAAAACCTCCTCCAGCTGTTGCTTGGGTAGTTTACTTGGGATCCTTTGAATTGGACTTCTATTTCACCTTAAGAGAAAGGAAATCTCCTACCTTAGATCAAATCTAGGTTGACACTCTGGAAGTAGAAGCAAATTTCACCTCCATAGGGAAGTCAAGTGGAAAGTAGGAAACTACTTGGAATAGAAGAGGAAAAGAAGAAGCTTCCTCCTCTGGTCAAACCAGAGAATCACCGCACTTGAAGTTGGAGAAGATGGATCAACTCACCAATAGCTTTTCACATAAGGTTAGAAAACTCAAAATTCATAACAAGAGTCCCTCCAAACAGAATGCTCAAGGCAACAATCAGGGATATAACCCACAATATAGAAGGCCTCCATTACAGATGCTACCAAGGGAAAGAAAGGAACAAACGGATCAGATCCCTCATCCTCTATATTTAGAAGATGATCTTTATGAGAAATGGTCAGATACACAGGAGATACAAGGAAACCTATATTCTGCTTTCTTTGAAGAAGAATAGGAGAACATGGTTCACCAGGAGGTTAGTCACGACGGAGAAACAAAAAATAAGAAAGATATGGATTATTATTGCAAATAGTTTGCAGAGTTCATGTTGGCACAACCACAACATAAATATAACCTAAGATGTTCAAATAAAAGGTCAAGAGAACCAGAGAAACATGAGGAAACTTCTCCCCAAGTTACTCCTCCATTACTGGACAAAGGGAAAGGCAAGATGAATTCTGACCCTGCTAGGATAAAATTCCCCGTGAATAAGGAAAGAAATGGCTCAGGGGAGCACACAACAAAGGAAGCACCTGTCTTGCAAAAAAACACTGGTGGTAGTGAAGGAGAAGCCGAGCCAGGAGGTATAGAGAAGACCCAATCCACATTCAACCATCAAAGGAAGCTTAAAAAGGTAAAGATTTCTATTCCACTGACTGAGCTTATGAAGAAACTTACTATAAAGCTCAAGTATCTCAATTCATGCTTCCATTAGTCTCATCACCCACCTAGGATTCTCTAAATCTTCAAGAATAGAGGCCAATGGTGGTCTTTGGGCTGCATGTGGAGGAACTGGATCCTTTTACTGCACCTTTCTATGTAACTCTAGGAATTCATGATCTTCTTTTACATAGTTGAATGTTGGACTCTAGAGCCTCCCACAACCTCATGCCCTTGGAGGTAATGGAACAACTTGGCTTGCAGATCACTAGGGCCTACAAGGACCTATACTCATTTGACTCTAGGAGAGTCAAATGTTTGGGAATGATAAAGGATTTGGTGGTGAACCTGGCACAGATCCCTGTGAAAAGCGTGGTAATGGACATAGTAGTGGCATATATACCCCCTTGTTTTGGCATGTTTCTATCTAGATCTTGCGGTTCCAAGGTAGGGGGATCTATAAAGTTTGATCTAACTTATGCCACCATTCCAACCTTTGGAGGAGAGCAAAGGAGGCTATATAGAGAATCCAAGTTTGTAAAAATAGTGACCTTAGCTAAAGGCTCAAAGAACTCCCCAATCTATGGAAAGGAAAGTGACCTATCCTGCCTATTTCTAGATGAAGATGGGGCTATCATAGAAGAAATATCAATACACCTAACATGGCCATCAGAACATCAACATGCAAGTGAAAGCAAAGTTTGGAAATAATATTTTGATGGGGCTAATTCAAAAGAGGGAAATGGGGCAGGAGTATTGTTGGTATCTCTTGAAGGCCACCTGATACCCATCTCATTCAAACTAAATTTCGAAGCAACCAACAACATGGTAGAATTGATCCAAATAGAAAATGACATCCGTCCATGGTATTCATCCATCCATTGTATTTATCCACTCATGGAATTTACCTATGATATTGTAAGTGGAATCCACCCTTCGTATTCATTCACCCATGGTATTGTAAGTAGCATCGACCCTTGGTATTCATCCTCCCATGGTATTTATCCACTCATGGAATTTACCAATGGTATTGTAAGTGACATCCACCCGTGGTATTCATTCACCCATGGTATTTACCGACCCATGGAATTTACCTCTGGTATTGTGACCAAAAAAGGCTATAATTAACAAGTCACATTTTGTGAAAGGAGAGATTGTCTGCCACCGTGTAGCCTTTATATTTATTATCTATTTTAATAAAAACAAGTTTCTTTGTGGTTTTGTTTATTGGGTGTTCTACTCTTTTTCTTCTAGCATTTCAGTTTTTCAGATGTTGGGGGTCTCCTCCTAAGATCTGGATTAATGGTATCAGATTTAGGTTATGATTCCATGAGAATGAGGGTTTGATGCATATTTCAGTTTAAAAAATGTTCAATAGTATTCAACAAAATTCAGGCACATGCGACGTCCTCCACAGAGCAATTTATTGGGCCAAGCGAGAAGATTTTTTCTTTTTTCAGTTTTTTGCAGGAATGTTTTTGGGTAACGAGTTTGCAGATCAGATATGAAATTTTTGGTGCAAAATTTACAAAACAAAATAAATTTAATAGATTCATTGCAAAAAAAATACCCAAATTCGAGAAAAAATCAGCCGAATCGGAGTCCAGATGAGGGAGATATCGCTGATTTAAAATCAGCGATGTTGCAGAACTTTTTCTAATGGAAATTTGTGGATGATGACTCTCCTATCATTTTTTGCAATTTTTATGCTGAATTTAAGAAAAATGATTGTATAACCAAGCTAATCTAAAAAAATCACTCAATTTCAAAAAAACAATTGATCGAAATGGATTTCGGGTGAGGGAGATATCGCTGATTTAAAATCAACTTTACTTTCAGAATTTTGTTGACGGCGCGATAGTTGCAACACTAATCTAAGTTTCGAGAGTGTCCAGATAGGGATTTCAATATCATTATAAGATTCAAAATGATCATTGTATTTCAAAAAATATGTTATAATAAATATTTTGAGTTATATTGACTGAGTATGCCCATTTTAAATCTGGAGCAACATTCAGAGCGGGTTCCCTTTGGAGATGTGCCTTCCCACCCCACTTTAGTAGGCACCTACTTCACATTCATCAGTTTCATCAGAGAAGCATCCAACTCAGGTTCTTTGGAGATGTGCCCTCCCACCCCAGGCTATGTAGGCACTTGCTACTTCATCAACAATCAACATCATGGTTATGGGTCAACCACACAAAATCCTTGTCATTGAAGTCCATTTGCTAGGCCGCACACTGTTAGTATCACAGTTGGTCACAAGAATTACGGGGTATCTCTATCCTTAGATATTCTTTTTTCATGGCTATGGGTCATCCAAAAACCCACACTTGATCGAAGTCCATTTGCTAGGCGGCACACTGTTAGTATCACATTTGGTCACAAGCATTACAAGGTATCTCTATCCTCATATCTTCATTTGTCATGGTTATGGGTCATCCACAAACCCACACTTCATCAAAATCCATTTGCTAGGACACACACTATTAGTATCACAGTTGGTAACAAGCATGCTAGGGTATCTCTGTTATACGGGAATAGTGTCCACTCGGATGCTACTATTCCCACTAAGATGGGTGGCTATCTTAGAAAAAAAAATCAAAGTCTACTATTGATTCCTTTTATGAAAATAGATGAGAAGAGAACTAAGAGGGCCAACCTGAGTCTTGCACTCGATTTCCTCCCCTTCTTGATAGAGTTTTTCCGCTTCTTCTTTGTCTGCCCAGCTTCAAAAGGACCTGTGGAATCACAACAACATACTAATATGCAAGAAACAAGGATCTAAATTCATAAATAATGCAAGATCAGATGTGCATTAACCATATACATGCATATATAAACAAGTACACAAGAATATGGAAGGAAACAAGAATAGCTTTATTCAGATGAAAAGCAGCAAGAAGATTACAACCATGTGCTCTGACCCAGCATCATCCTCTAACTAATAAGCCCTTCTTCACCTCAAGCAAATCTAGATCACCCAACACTGTGAATGTACACCAGAATACCAACAACACTTCTCTATAAGATACAAAATTCCAACCTCTGGATCTCTATGATGAGGGATCCATATATAGATGATTACAGAGAGGTGAGTCATATTTTGGGATCTTAATTAGTGTCTTCTCTTTGATAGTTCTTACTTCCACTTGGAGAATGATGATCTCTTACTCATCTCTGGTCGAAAATGGAGAGGCAAGTGTCAGAGAGGAAGCTCCTGGAAGATTCCATGATCTTCCACCTCGCATTTTTGTCCCTGCCATTTCTCCATTCTCGACCATCACACCCTACAAAGGAGCAAATCAATATGCATCGCACCTTGTACATTGGGAAGGTGATATGCATCGCACCCTCTTCATTGAGCTTTCAGTATGGTCCAGTTTTGACCATTTATGAGAAGTTTTCAGTGGAGAACTTCTGGGAGATGATGTAATCAATTGAACTTGTTCCTTTAGGCAGTGAAGTAACACCTTTAGGGACTTAAGAGCCCTCAGTTTATGGACATTTGTGATTGGGGTTGAAGTGCCCAAAAATTTCTATAACAGTTTCCCCCTAAAGCATGAGGTCGTTAATCTTTTTTGATGTCGGGTGA
>APFE031114299.1:77260-92191 GCA_000404065.3 Pinus taeda
CTGAAAGCAACAGTTACCAGGCTTTACGACGCCGGAATACGTCTCTAGCCTAGACCTCTAGATGTTGTGCGTTAAGTTCCAAAGCGTTGTTAGATTCATTGGATTTATTTTAAGTTGATATTGCTTAACAGTTTGCCTTTCAGGTTCACCACGTGATGTATGTATAATTCCTAAAATGCAGTCTAAGATGATAAACAAGTGTTTGATCTTCTTTCACCAATGAAAAATCCTAGCTACTAAAGGGAAGAAAGTCAAGCATCTTTTCTTCACAGAGCATAGAGCACACGCTAAATGCACAGTGCTAAATCAAGCCAAGCATTTAAAATGCAAATGAACATGCATGTATTTGTTTTCAGCTCTCTTAATGTGTGAATGACGTTAAGAAAGCTATGTGCAAAACTGAATTACTTTTAAAGCTACAGTACTCAACAAAATTCTTTTTCAAAACAAAGTGAAAGCAAGAGAGACACTTTGTGATTTTGAAATGGAAATTGTTTTTCGACATTTTAAGACTAATAATTCAAATCCTATGCAACAATAACTGTATAATCAAATATCTAGAACAATGGAATTGCTTTCTAAAACTGAAAATGACAGCTACGACACTTTCACATCTAGAGACGATAGTTTGACTATGGTACATTTTGCAAAAGAGAACTAAAAACGACGCACAATACATAAAAACAATTATAGTTATTTGCACTAAGGAGGCAGAATAATACAAGAGAAGGGGGTTTTCACAGAATTACACTAACTATAGACATCAAAACTCTTGAATAAGACTGAAAACAGTGAGAAAAATCCACAGTCAGAGGGTAAATTAATCCTCCTTGACCATCGCACCTGTTACACAGTGAACTCAGTATGCAGCGCACCTACTGCACTCGGGAAGTGTGATGCATACAGGCTGCCTTGAAGGCAGGGTGTGATGGTGGCAGTGTGAGACTTTGAACGAGATTTCACTCATAGTTTGCAATCTAGTTCAGGTGTTTAGGTTGAATAAGTAAAGATCAGTGTATGTAAAACACACGGGTGATCTAAGAGGTTACTAGAGCCACCACTTAGGGCAATTAGATTGCTTGCAGATCTATTGTTTAATTCATAAATAAAACACAAAGATTGAATGAAGCAACATTTATATACTTTTCATTTGTATGACAAATGCAGTTCTAAGGATAGCTGGCCTGACTTAAGGCTCCGTCTGTATGTTTATGAAAGAAACAAGGATAGATAAGCTAACAAGTAATCTAGTCACTCCCCAGTGGGGTCGCCATTTTGTTATACGGTGATAGTGTCCACTCGGATGCTGCTAGTCCCACTAAGATGGGTGGCTATATTAGAAACAAACAGTCAAAGTCTACTATTGATTCCTTTTATGAAAATAGATGAGAAGAGAGCCAAGAGGGCCAACCTGAGTCTTGCGCTCGGTTTCCTCCCCTTCTTGATAGAGTTTTGCCACTTCTTCTTTATCTACCTAGCTTCAAAAGGACCTGTGGAATCACAAAAACATACTACTATGCAAGAAACAAGGATCTAAATTCATAAATAATGTAGGATCAGATGTGAATTAACCATATACATGAATATATAAACAAGTACACAAGAATATGGAAGGAAACAAGAATAGCTTTATTCAGATGAAAAGTAGCAAGAAGATTACAACCATGTGCTCTAACCCAGCATCATCCTCTAGCTAAGAAGCCCTTCTTCACCTCAAGCAAGCAGAATCACCCAACACTGTGAATGTACACCATAATACCAACAACACTTCTCTATAAGATACAAAATTCCAGCCTCTGGATCTCTGTGATGAGGGATCCATATATAGATGATTACAGAGAGGTGAGTCATCTTCTGGGATCTTGATTAGTGTCTTCTCTCTGATAGTTCCTACTTCCACTTGGAGAATGATGATCTCTTACTCATCTCTGGTCGAAAATGGAGAGGCAAGTGTCAGAGGGGAAGCTTCTGGAAGATTCCATGACCTTCCACCTCACATTTTTGTCCCTGCCATTTTTCCATTCCCGACCATCACACCCTACAGAGGAGAAAATCATTATGCATCGCACCCTGTACATTGAGAAGGTGATATGCATCGCACCCTCTGCATTGAGCTTTCAGTATGGTCTAGTTTTGACCATTTATTAGTAGTTTTCAGTGGAGAACTTCTGGGAGATGATGTAATCAGTTGACCTTGTTCCTTTAGGCAGTGAAGCAACACTTTTAGGGACTTAAGAGCCCTCAGTTTATGGACATTTGTGATTGGGGTTGAAGTGCCCAGAAATGTCTATAACAATCTCTATCCTCGGATCTTCGTCCATCACAATTATGGGTTAACCACAGAAAACCCTTCTCTTCAGTGGCTCTTCATATTCAACAAAGGCTTCTCAGGAGGTAACTTCATGCAATGGGGACCATTGATTCTTAAAGAGGGAGGAATGATCCGAATAGAAAATGGCATCCACCCATGGTATTCACCCATCCATTATTTTTATCCACTCATGGAATTTACATATGATATTGTAAGTGGAATCCACCCTTGGTATTCATTCACCCATGGTATTTTCCCATGGTATTGTAAGTGGCATAGGCCCTTGGTATTCATCGTCCCATGGTATTTATCCACTCATGAAATTTACCCATGGTATTGTAAGTGACATCCACCCATGGTATTCATTCACCCATGGTATTTACCCACCCATGGAATTTACCTGTGCTATTGTGACCAAAAAAGACTATATGTAACAAGTCACATTTTGTAAAAGGAGAGATTGTGTGCCACAATGTAGCCTTTATAGTTATTATCTATTTTAATAATTTTTTTTTTCTTAGTGGTTTTGTTTATTGGGTGTTCTCCTCTTTTTCTTCTAGCATTTCAATTTTCAGATCTTGGGGCCTCCTCCTGAGATCCAAATAAGGAATATGAAGTGCTGCTCCTTGGGTTACAGGCTGTAAAAAATCTGAATATTGAATGTCTAACAGTTTATGGAGACTCTGAGTTGGTCATAAGGCAAATCAGGAATAAATGCCATGAAAAATACCCCAGACCGAGGATGTACCGAAATGAAGTATGGGCCTTTATTGATAATTTCTTCCTAGATTTTAACATCCAGTTTCTCCCCAGGGAAGAAAATAGGATGGTAGAATCTCTTGTTGTAGCTACAAGTACTTTCAGCCCCCCCCAAAATCCTCTCCTCAGACATGAGGTGAAGTCAGGTGCAGACCCTCTGTACTTGATGACATCAAGCACTGGAAGGTGTTCGAAGATGACAAACACGTGAAACAATTCATAGAGGCCATTGGGGAGTTTTCTAACTCCACCATTGATCAAGAAGAAGAAGAAGAAGAATAAGAAGAAGAAGAAGAAGTAGATCAAGAAGCCACTTCATAGAAAGATGTAGCAGCTGGGCACAAAATTTTGCAACTGAAAGGGAACACTATCCCTCATGGACTAGTCCCACCAGAAAGGATTTTTAATAAAGATGACATAACTGCCAAACAAATAGCTCTTGGGATGGTTGATCAAGTACAAGATTTCATCATTAGGTCTGAGGAGGAGCCTTAGATGATCAATCTGTCAAAAGGAATCCATTTGCATTATAAACAAAGGTATTTAGATATTTTCAAAGCTTACAAAGATGTTTTTTCTTGGTCCTATGATGATTTGAAAACATTTGATAGTAAAATCATTAAACAAAAGATTCCTTTGAAAAGTGGATTGAAACCCTCCAAGCAGAAACTCAGACAAATAAATCCACTCTTACTCCCCTCCATTTAAAGGGAGATAAGGAGCTTCTACAGGTAAAGATTATAGTACCTTGAAGATACTCTAAGTGAGTAGTGAATCAGGTCCCGGTTTGTAAGAATAACAGAGAGATAAGGCTATGTGTAGACTTACAGAACCTAAATAGGGCATCTTTGAAAGGCAACTACCTGCTTCCCAAGATGGATAATATATTGTAGAAGGTGGTTGGTTTAGCTAGAATGTCTATGGTGGACCGGCTCTCTGGATATAATCAAGCGGCTTTTCATCTCGAGGATCAGGAAAAGACTGCTTTCACCACCCTATGGGGAACATTTATGTATGCTCACATTCCTTTTTGGCTGATAAATGTAGGGCCCACATTTCAAGGAGCCGTGGACATAGCTTTCGTGGGAGAGAGAGACAAATTCGTGGTGCTCTACTTGGATGACATCACAATCTTTTCCAATACTGAGGAGGAACACATCCTCCACTTAGAACTCACCTTTGAGAAGTGCAGGAGATATGGTCTCTCCTTGAATCCTAAGAAATCCCAATTTTCCCTAAGTGAGGGGAAGCTGCTAGGACACGTAGTTTCCCAAGAGGGTGTGAAGATTGATCCCAAATGGGTTGAATCCATCAGCCACATTCCTCTACCCAGGAATAAGAAAGAAGTCCAAGCCTGCTTGGGGAGAATAAATTTCTTGAGGCGATTTATAACCAACTACGCAAAGATTGTCAAAGGTATTACAAACATGCTCAAGAAGGGAAATGAAGTCAAGTGGAGCCCTGTCCACTATGATTCTTTTAGTAGGATCAAATAAACTTTGGCTAAATCCCCAACGTTAGCTAGTCCTAACTATTCAGTTCCTTTCTACATATTTTCTTTCACCTCTCCACATACCATTGTTGAAGTACTACTATAGAAAAATAAAGCGGGTTATGAGCATCCCATCGCCTTCTTCAGCCAAGTACTAAGGGTCGTGAACTAAGATATAATATAATGGAGAAACAAGCTTATGCACTAGTCAAGGCTCTGGAGGTGTTTCGTGCATATGTGCTGCAATTGAAGATCATAACGCTTGTCCCAACAACATCAGTCAAGGACATCTTGGTGCAAGGAGACAGCGAGGGGAATAGGGGCAGGTGGATAGCAAAAATACAAGAATACGAGTTGGAAATAAAACGTACCAAGCTCATTAAAGGCCAAGGGTTGGCCAAGGTTTTGTCTAAATCCAACTTCCAAGAACTAGTGATAAACCTGACCATAGAGGAAGACAAACTAGAGGATCAATAGAGCAATATTAAAACATCTGAGTAGAAATTCTATGCCAAGTATGAGGGATCACCGTGGTACAAGAATATTGTTCATTACCTCTTATTCTTAAGGTGCCTGTTGGGGATAAATGCCTCCAAATATCAAAGCTTGAGGTTACAAACCCAAAAATATATCATATCTAATGGCCTACTCTACTGGGAGGACCCTATGGGGGTATTGTTGCTATCTTTGGTGGAAGGAGAGACTCATAAGGTGATTGGGGAGTTTCATGAAGGAGTCTGTGGAGGGCATTATAGCCGGAAGACCACAACACAAAAAATCCTCAAGGCTGGATTTTATTGGCCTACACTATTCCAAGATGTCCATAACAAAGTCAGGAGGTGCCATAAATGCCAGGTGTTCACTGAAAGATAGAAGTTTGCTCATCTCCCCATGATTCCTATACATGTGGAGGCGCCCTTTAGACAATGGGGACTGTAATTCATAGAGGAGATCAATCCACCATCCAGTGGCCAACACAAATGGATATTGACAGCCATTGACTACTTCACCAAGTGGATAAAGGCCATCCCAACTAGAAATGATACAGATTCAGTGGTGATAAAGTTCATGGAGGAGAATATACTGTCCCGCTTTGGTTGCCCTTTTAAAATCATCACTAATAACGCCCAGGTATTCAAATCTTCCAGGTTCATCAAATTCTGCCATAGATACAATATCATTATTGGGTACTACACTACATACTACCCTCAAGGCAATGGTTTGGTTGAGTCCTCAAACAAAGCTACGGTGAGGGTGCTGAAGAAGACTATCACTGAAAACCAAAGGAATTGGGATTCCCAACTCAAGTTTTCTCTATGGGCCAACCGAGTAACACCTAAACGATCCACTGGGAAATCACCTTTTGAGTTAGTGTATGGGAAAGATGTTGTATTCCCAATCCAACCAGCAATGCCAATAGCAAGGTTGTTACAAGAATCTGAAGAGAAGCCAAGTCCCCTGAAAAGGAGGATTAATCAGTTGGTTGAGGTTTAGGAGAAAAAAGAACAGGTGGAATCCAAACTGTCCAATTATAAAAAAAATGAAATCTATGTTTGACAAGAAGGCCAAGGACAGACCTCTTCAGGGAGGAGATTTAGTTCTCAGGTGGGATGTTTGACAGGAGGACAAACACAAACATGGAAAATTTGATCCACTGGGGCCAACCCCCTCAGGATTGCAGAAGAGAGAGGGAACAATAAATTTCTTATTGAAAACTTGGATGGTGAACTGTTTAAACAACCAGTGAATAGTTAGTTCCTCAAGTTCCATTTTCAAAATTAAGAATTATCTATCTTACACTCATTGCAAATATATGGTGTGTTTATTGCAATTGTCATTTGAATTTTCTTTTATTGTAAAAATTTCTAATTTTTTGAAAGTTATCTTTTGATTAAGAAGTGACTCCATTCCCAAAGGAGCAGTTTGCAATTTGTAGGTTCTCAACACCTTGCTGGCAATGCCCTATCCCTAGATGGAGCCAATGTTGTCATTTACTGCTCACTCACTGCTTTGCAAATGATTAATGGTCCAAGATGTATGAGAACAGAGAAGTTGAATCTATTTCCTAAGACACATTATTTATCTGAGCTTAATGAGATCCTCTCCATTGCATAATTCTTGGAAAAATCTTTCCGATGGTATGTAGAAGTCCAGAAAAGGGTTCCCGGATCAAAAGTTAGAGCCTGTAGAAGATTGCCCTTGAAAAATATAGCTGATTGAGGAAAATGGCTAAGTCTTGAAGAAAAATCACAATTGGGACTTGGGACAGTTCATTGCAATCACATATCGGTATCAGTGGGGACCAGGAGGAAAAGAACATCGACGACTGTAGAAACTTCAATCCGCTAATTTTCGATATCACATATCGGCGTCGGTGGGTCAGGGCACCACATTTATTAGTGTTGGTAGGATTTAAGTCCTGAAGATTGCGCAGGGGGCCAATTGTGATACAATGAAATATCACCAGGGGGCCGAGAAATCCATAAAAAAAATGGTTAACAAAACAGGAGCAGGCCACCCCCTTCTCCCTCCTCCATGTGGCACAATCTCGCATCTCGCATCCCACATCCCACAACACAACAGTACCGAATGTTGATATTGCATATTACATCACGTATATCCATAAGTCCCCCAGTTACATCATACTTCGAACCATGTGGGGGCCAATAATGTGATATATTTTTGTAATGCTGAGGAGGGTCCGATTCCGATTAATAAAGGATTTCAGGGAAAAACTAGGGTTGGACAAGCCTTTTTCTCTCTCCCCTAGGGGGGCCACATGGTGGCATATTTTTGGTTCTTTGAGTTGACATGGAAGATGACATCAGCAATGATGTGGCACGTACGGATGCTGACATAGCGGGTGGACACATGTCACTCATTTTTAGCATTTTTAAGGGTCTTATGGGGCCATTTCTGGGTGCCACTTGTCACCACTCACAGGGCGACACGTGGTAGTGATGACATCACCTATCACAATCGATGATAGCTAAATGTAAGTATTTCTCTTCAGCTGTGTTTCCTCCCTGGCTGCGATTGCGATAAGGAAAAGGGCCCCTGAATGTGATAGGTGTTGTGTTGTATTGTATAGGGATTTCATGTCTGGGAAATTGGCCATTAAGGGACTTCTGCAATATAAAGAAAAAGGCCCCTCTGCGTAGTTATTGAGAATTTTTGTTGCCAAACACATGGGCCTTTCATATAAGGAATTTCACTAAAGGGGCTATAATAAAGAGAGGCTAAGGGGGAAATCCAAAGGTTCCCTTTCGCTTGTTCTAGAGGTAAAATGCCTGTGCCCTTTTGCCTGATTGAAGAGGTAAATGCCTGTGCCCCTTGAGACTTCCATCATTAAACCGAGAACTCACCCCCAGGCCAGATCAGGTTGCTGATCGTGCTCAAAATATTTTTATGGTGAAAATGACAGAGTTGGTCCCAGAGGCAACTGTAGCAGTGAATCATGAGAGAGAGCAGTAAAAACTAAGTATGGGCAGCCCCCATAAATGGCTCTTTGTAACCCGTTGTCAAGGTCGGCACTGAAGGTTTTTAAGACATAATGACGAGAGTTAGTTGGGAAGTGCAGGAGCATATGCTGTGAACTAAATGCAACCATGAAACAAAAGTGATTACAGGGATGGGGCGTTGGGGATTTCACATTAATGTCTCACTTGTTCCATGATTCTATGATGTGCCTTCCTCTGTGAGGAAATTATTATTGTTCTTAATGTTTTTTGGATATAGAACCTCGCCTGGATGAGAGAGAAAGCTGACTTGACAGCTGAAAGCTCGACCGAGGATTTTATGTATTAAACCATGATTGAAAGCACCCCTCTCTTCTTATAAATAGGGGGTTGAAGCACTGAAAAATGGTTTCAAAATATGAGAAGAAAGTCTATTATTTCTATGAAAATGATATCATTTAGTGACATAGATCTTGCATATTATTACAGGATTGGTGGTGATTCATCCTCTGAAGTATTACAGTGTGTTATTTCCTTGTTTCATTCATCTTATATGCTTTCTTCTTTTGAATTCATGCAATAATAAATACTTTAATATTTTAGATTTGTCTACAGATTTATCTATGTTAAAATGTTAATGCATATGCCTGTGTGAGGGGTTGAAATCATATTTTCAAGCTGTATTGCGTGAAGCATATCACTTAACTTCTTTTCTGTCCATTACATCTTCCTCTAACTCAATAGTTATAATAAATCTTATGGTTTTAGGTTCTATATTATATATATAGAATTCTTGGTACTCTGAGCTCTATATCCTGAGTTTTCCTTTTCTTTGACTTCTCTCATTTATCTTATAATGCTGATTAAAAATGTAATATTTGAAGTTCTCGGCCTCCACTATTTCTGTTATATTTCTAGGAACTATGTGTGTGTAGAAATGCTGAAACATATGGCTTGTATCTTTGGATGAAAGAACCAACTATTTGATATATATATATGCATATAATACGAGTGATGTATCCTCTTGCTTGAGAATCATTTTAGGCACACCGATTTAGATGTACCCAAGCACTGGTCTTGTAAGCAATCCAAGGCTGTCTCTGGGAGCGACAACACAATGAATCGGGTTTCCAAAGGAGAACCTCATGTTGGATGTTATCTTTTAAAGTCCCTATCAAGACATCAATTCTATGGTTCTCTAGAATATCGGTTACCATAATATTCAATTTGCTCCACCATTGAAGTCTTCAATGTGCTCCACCATTGAACCCTTTTGTTCGAGATTTATCAACTGGCTTAAGAAGGTGTTTCTCTTTGTAAATTCATAATGTGCTATCATTTCCTCCATAAAAATTGACCTAGTGACAAGTGGTTTAATAAAACAAAGGCTTTTATACCATACAAACTAATTGGGTTCTATATATAAGTATGCAATATGTACCTTTTGTGAGAGTTACACATCATGTAGATCAAAATATTGCTCCATCTGTAGTATCCAAGTTACCGGATCCTTGCCATCAAAATTCCTCATATCTATATTTGTAATGTGGTGGTTCTTAAACCCCACATTGGAGTCTCTAAAATTTCAATTGATATTCATTTTATCTTCATCATGATTTTCATGGATTGCCTTATCACCACTAGGATGCCTTTCTTCTAGCAACTTTTCCAAACCTTCCTTCAAATGCTCTATCGTGACATTCATCATTGCTTCCATGTCTACTTTTGAACCATCATTGAAAACTCCCATGTATATTTTTATACCATCTATCTTAACATTCATCATGGCTTCCAATTCATTTTTTCTTACTTTTGTGAGAGCGGAATTTGTTGCATTTGGTCTTGCAATTTTGATATACCATGTTGCATTTCCTCCTCTTCTTCATGTGTCATAGTAGAGCTTGCGGGTTTCTTACTATGTGTTTCCATTTTATTTCTTTGGGGCATAAATTAATGATAATTATGCTTCAATATTCCCTTTGAATCACTTCAAACTATTTTTTCAATCAAAACTTATGATAATTCTAAAAACTACACATTTGTTTTTAATTTTAATTTTTAGGAGCTTGATAATGAATCTACTGTATATCTGTAATTTCTGATCTTCAAGGTCTAAAATTTTGGCCTGTGGTATCCCTCTGAGTCCTGTTTCCTAACCCACTATTATGATTGAGATTGGATTCTCCAAGAAAGAGTTATGCTTAATCTCCCAAGATGACCTGATTATATAATGGTTCTGTAGAAAGAACTTGTATGAAGTGACACATGTCACTGTTTCAACCTTCAACCCTAAAAATGATACCCAACAAACTAAATTTTGTCTTATTTTTGTCAATTTTTATGAAATTTAAATCCACTTCTTAGAGGGAAAGTTACGATGATTTTCCCAAGGGCACCTATTTGAGATGGAATTTGGGAGCTTGCAAAAACCCTAACTTCCTTGGATCATATCGCCAAACATATAGCGAGAAAAGATTTTAAATTCGGACATGAGGTTCATTAAGTTTTCTACTCAAATGGGCTTTAATTTAAGCTTCTGAAACTTTGTATAAAAAATGTTATAGCGAAAATTCCACGATGGCCTGTTTGAAGCAGCGAAACCCTAGAATCCAAAGCTCTAATTCGAAATGTTATGCAACCATCTCACAAAATAGAAGAATAATTAGAACAACGACTTCAAAATTAGCCTCTTCAAGGGGGAAAACTCCTTTACATTACATAAATGAACAATTATTGGATGATTCAAATGAAAAAGCCTCCTTTCTATATATAGGAGTCTAAGGGGTCACAATATAATCAGAGCCGACATAACAATAATAATGCAAGGGAACAACAATAACAATAGTGGGCTTCTATGGGGAACAATAATAACAATATGGGCACTACATAAAAACAACAATAACAATATGGGGCTACACTGACAATAACAATGAAGGAATACACTAGTATTATAGAGACCTAACAATAACTCACATATGTTCCTATGACACACATATTTCTGTGGAATTGCATTGGTTCATATGGATCATGAATATTTGTGGCACATTCCGAGACTTGCTCTATGTAACTTTATCTAAGAAATGGTTTGATTATACAATGGCTCACATTGTATGTTGTGACTTGCTCTATGTTTCTTGCTTTGTGGTATGGTTCATTTATATAATGGCACCCACTCTTCTATAATGACTCTCATCATGAGTAAAATATGAATTTATATATGAACCATACTCTTCCATGCTTACTCACATTGTGCATCAACTATGTCTTGCATATGGTTCACTCTATTATCTGTACATATTAGTGTCTTGCATCCCTATGGTGAGACTCACATTTCTATTTTCTATGGAGAGACTCGTACTACTTGTGATGATTGACATTACTTATGGTGAGGCTCAAATTTCTTGTGTCACACAATGTGGTAACAATTACTCTTTTAACATTGATGAATGGAAGTGCTAGTGTTAGATGACTATGATGATTACAACCATAATAGTTATCTATATGTATAAAAATAAAGGATAATATCTATGGAAGAGTTTCCTTTGAAAATGATTTTCTGTGACAATATAATTTTAGTTATAACAATTATATATGTTGGCACTGATGTTTGTGTCTATGGAAAGCCTCAAGTCAACTGGACAATGATCCATATGTATGTAAGTTACCTCATTGTACGACAAAGACCTTGATGAATTTTAAGGTTGTGATCTAAATGTTGACAGTATGGATGCATGATAGAGTGAGCTTAGCATGACAATAACCCTTAATGTATAAGAATATGTTCATGCTAGCAGGAAAATTTACTTAAGGTAAGGGTTGATAACCTCAACATAGTAGAACAAGACAATAAACAAAGAACAATCAAGAAAGCATGCCAAACATGTGAATCAATAAATGTGGACTTGGAAACATACCTGGAGGTACTATGTTTTAGTGATGTTCCCATAGGGTCCAAACCCTCTGCTTCCTCCAGAACGAGCAGGCTTGCAATTCAATTCACAAAAGCATATACATGATAGATAATTTAACATGTATACATAAAATATATGTTATATCATCATATATAAAAATACAAATGTCTATACATGAGACATAGCATATCAGGAACAAGACATGAGATTATTTATTGATTAACAATAATAGGTACAGGAAAGGTACAACTCGATTTAAGCCAAAGCACCGACAAAGCCTTCCTCCAGATTCGTCTAGCCTGAGCCACGAAGACAACCTCTCTAACACATGCAAGGAGATGATATAAAGATGATGAACATCTCTACAAAGGAAACCAAGGTTTCCATAGGGAATGGGAGTGCAGGAGGCATAGGAAAATCAAACTTGATTTGGAAGAAAAATGGGTATAATGTCGATACTCCTTCTCTTATGTATTTTAGGCCTACCTAAGGGGTGTATATATACCATCTAAAATTAGTTAATTCAATTTTGCTAGGGGCTCCTATTGGTGGGCTCTCGGTAAAACCTGTGAACCCCGCCTGAAAAATAACATATTGTTTTATTTTTTCATTTTTAAAAAGGTATACGCATGTACGTAGATATAGAACTTGCTTATCTACGTGATTTTGAATGGGCAGAGTCACGTATGGAATTTAAAATATATTTTTTTTAAGATAAGATCACGTATGCATGGGAAAAGGCTACCTAAGGCCATACAAGAGCATCAAATATACAAGAGTGATAAATTATGCTATAACAAATGATCCCTAATATATGAGGTGAGAAGGGGTACATGATGGTGGAAATATATTAAATACAAAGAAAGGAGTCATCTGAAAATGTAGGAGGATATCACCATATTCTAGTTCATCGAATACCTGTGGAAGGAACCAGAAAGAAAACTCATGTCTGAGGTGGGATTACCCACGCTAAGAAGTAATAAAGCATTTTTGCTGATCAAGTATAAAGAAAATCCAAAATATATACATAAGTGAACAAAAGGAGCTATAGAATAAATAATGGATCATCAGATCATAGCTGCAAAGGAATACAATGGAGCTATGTCTCAATATCACATATAGATGAATATCCGATCAATGATGCAAGAAGACTGTTTGATCAATGATGCTGCATAACCGATCCTCATAAAAGTACCAAGTCATATAGGTGGAATAATGGTATTGCATAAACTCGGGTGCCAACATATAAGATGATGCTATGAATAAATACAACATATAAGAGTTGAAAGTGTCACTGGAAGAAAACTGAAGGACCTGTCAAGTGAACCAAAACGCTGAGACAACCTGAGGTCTTCACTGACTGCAGATAATAAATTTCTACACTATGGGAATAAATGAGTTGAAGTTGACCATGTGAGAAATTGTTTGATTACCGGTCATTGATGTATACCATTAAAAAACATGAGACAACACACCAATAATGATAATGAGTGTCAAGGCACTCTAGTACAATCTAACAAGTGCGAATAAATTCGTTGAAGTTAAACACTTGAAAAAATCTATCAATGAGGAGACATTGATGTATTCTCACTATCGATAATGAAGGAATCTACCACTAATGATCGCAAACCCTAAGGTATTGAAAAAGGGAATCTATACCTTATTCCTAGAGAAATGAGTTGGAGTCGATGGGAAAAGATCCATGGGAAGGAAGGAATTAAGTTATCCCACATCAACCAGTGCGAGTGTGACCTGCAAGCCAATAATTTGGAAGAACTTGGATGAAGAGAGATGAAGTAACCATTCCGAAGTAGCTTTCCGGTGTACGCAAGATGTGGCTAGCACATGAAATATATCCTATGAACCAACCAATCCACCAGTAGGGTCAAATGGAACCTAAGGTACCGCTCCCAATGTGTGATAATGTAAGTTGGCATCGAACACAAGGGAAACCACTCAGTCAAAGACCCACGATACTGATCAATAGTGAGCACAAGGTGTTGGCATTATGGCACAGGTTTGGGGCTATGGCACAGGTGTTGTCCTTGATGGCAACCTTCTTTGGTAACAGATCTTAGTTCAGGCACTCAGAAAGTAGAAAAAGTCATATACGCAGGTTCATCTAGACTAAGGCGCGTATACACGCGGGTTATACATTACAAAAGCACGTATATGTTGGTGATCGTCCTTTTGGTCCATGGCAGTTAGATCTTGGAACTTGAACCTATGTTTTGGACCATGGCGTCTCGTCAGATGTGTCGATCCATAGTTTTGGGTTCATGATATTGAAATGTTATGGTTTTGGACCATGGTATTGGGGAAGGCCTAGGACTATAAAAGAGGAAGGAGATCTTGTGACAAATTACCATCTGAATTATTATTGAAGATCTGACAAAGTGCTAGAGCTGGTATATTGAGTGGTGATTTGGATCTGAAGGAAGGAGGAACCTTAGCGCAAAAAGGAAGGATAAGTTCTATTCATGGGTCATAATCTTTAAGCCTGAATGATAGTATCTTTGTATGATTTTGATCTACTAGATGTGGCGCTTGTCTAATCTATAAGTCTGATATTCTGGGTTAATCAGTGATTGAATATCTGGAAGAGCGTGTTGTCTTTTATAGATCTGTACGCAGGTTCAGTAAAGCGAGGGCGCGTATACACGCAGTTTAGGTGAAGTAAAGGCGTGTATACGCAGGTTGTTCCATACGCAGATGCGTATGCACGCAAGTTGCAAACTGTTGAAATTGCGTATATGCTTTAAGTTGTGATCTAGTTGTTTCTGCTTATTGTTGAAAAGTGTGCAACAAGAAATGCTTGTTGAGATTGCAACAAGATGATGGAGCTTAGTGAAAAGAGTCGCCTTCACTAAGTGGGCCCGCAGGCTATTTTTGGCGCAAGTCTAATTTTAGACTATGTCTATTTTTAGACATATGGATCATGTCTATGGATTGCAGGTTGCTGTTTATGGATGATTGATCAAGTTGGGAAAAATAGATGGA
>APFE031114299.1:92211-120075 GCA_000404065.3 Pinus taeda
GATAAGTTCTATTCATGGGTCATAATCTTTAAGCTTGAATGATAGTATCTTTGTATGATTTTGATCTACTAGATGTGGCACTTGTCTGATCTATAAGTCTGATAATCTGGGTTAATTAGTGATTGAATATCTGGAAGAGCGTGTTTTCTTTTATAGATCTGTACGCAGGTTCAGTAAAGCGAGGGCGCGTATACACGCAGTTTAGGTGAAGTAAAGGCGTGTATACGCAAGTTGTTCCATACGCAGATGCATATGCACGCAAGTTGCAGACTGTTGAAATTGCGTATATGCTTTAAGTTGTGATCTAGTTGTTTCTGCTTATTGCTGCTGTGTTCTGGGTTCTATTGTGTGGTTTCCAGTACTGTGTTTGGGTACAGCTGACAGAGGAGTATCTTCAGATCTAGTTGGTGAAAAGGAGTTTGGTTGATGAAGATTTTCTTGATGACTGTTTGATGTTCATGGATTCAGTCTGAAAATTGATGAAACGTGGCCCCTGGAAGAAAGAAAAGGTTGTAGCCTTCTGTAGGCCACCACCTACGTACTAGTATCTTGGCTAGTGCAAGAGCTAAGGGGGTTGTAGCTCCCTTCCAGGAGAGCTGGAAAACGAGAGAGAGTTGTAGCTCTCTGCAGGTTGCAGCCTACGTACTGGTAAAGGACTGCAACCAGTACTTGTAAACAGTAAGTTTTTTTAATTTAAGGAAAGATAGAGACGAATTGCAGCAGGTGGTTTTCAACCCACATTGTTTCCACCTTATACTGGTGTCCTTGTGTGTGATTGTCTTTCTGCTCTGTTTTACTATCTCTGGTTACTGGTTATTTGATGCTGCATCTCAGATTAACAAACATCATCTAAAGTTCAAGTAAATTAAAGTTTGCTCTGTGTACGCTGGTTTACTTCTGAATAGTTGCGTATATACGCGGGTTGAATTGACTGAAGTAGCGTATACAATTTGGTTTTCAAAAGGGATTATTTGACTTGATAATACTGATTCACCCCCCCCTCTCAGTATTATTTTCAACATAGATTCCCTATGAACTATGTTACAATGAGGCTCAAAGGCCTATTTGTTGTTGATAAATAATGGAAAACCTGAAACATCCAAAAACATAAGCATAGGAGATGAAGTGAAACATGTTTTTGGGCCTCATTGGGGTAAGTTGGTACATCAACTTCCCGGGATCATAACTTTGGAATATTATCTATGTTTGATGCATACGATACCTCATTAAAAAATATTTATCCGATGAATACAACTTTCAATTTCACATCCCTATCAAAAGTTATGAATTTTCCAATTTTCCAAAGAAAACATTGTTTATGGCCTCAAAACAACTCCAAAAGTTCAAGACCTAGAAAAATATGAAAAATAGTAAATTGTGTTACAATTAAGGAAACTAAAAGAAATAGTGGTAGGGGTCCAAGTGGAATAGGCTAGTGGCCACCAATATCAGCCTGGATCAATCCTCCTCCCTTAGGAGGCAATGGTTCCCATTGCGTTGAGTACCTTCATGAGATGGGGAAACATCTATTTAACTTGGTCCTAGATAAGCCACTCGCCTTAGTGAGGAGTTGGCCAACTTTAACAACCAGATATAGCTAGATCTTCTATTAGCTAGTGTTCTTGATCTGTGTGTCCATGATATTATCAATTTTGGTTTATACCATGCAGTCTGGGTTGAGCTCTATTGCTCTTAGTTATTCATCGATTTCTGAGATGTCCAACAATGGTGGAAAGTATGGCTGAAGGTAATCCACATTGAATAGTGGGTACATGATGAGGAATAGGGGAATGATGAGCTTGGAAGCATTGTCACCCATAACCTTGGTGATGGCGTAAGGCTCGTATCAAAGTGGTCATATATTCTGATGGGTGCAAGGCATTCCTTCTTCTCACAGTAGGCTTTCCACTAGTTCTTGACATGGGGGTGGCTTTGAGGAGCACAGAAATAATCTTTTAGCTATAGGAAAAATCATGAACCGAAAAATATCTTTCGAGAAGATTTAGCCATTTATATATGGCATTTGCATCTATTTGGACTTCAAATATATGGATCTCAAAGTTAACTTGTACCTTTAAAGTGGTGGTGCCTCCGAAGTGCCTGTTGGATGAAGATGTGACATGTTGGCATCTTCCAAAGGATCTAGGAAATGTTTTCGATCATCTCGTTCCTTTGCCACACAAGGGCTTCTTTGAGTAGTAGTTTGATAGGATCTCCATCTTTCTCATGTTTTTTTTTTCTTCTCCCATGGGACGATGTCAATGTTGCAAGGGATGATATTGCAAGGGCTTAACCAGTTCAAGTCCTAACTCCTTATACCCCGACCTCGTTTGGGAAATTAAAAAAAAAATAGAGAAAGAGCATATTGCTCTTATACCACTGATCCTATATTTATATAGGAACAAAATGAAATGCATAATTAAACTAAATCACAAAGCTACAACAAAAACTAAGCTTCAATTGATTAATAACAAATACTGGAAATCGTTTACATGCATAATGGAAACAAGCTAGCTCAAACGATGGTAGCTTATCTCTGAGAAGAGACATGGTGGTTACATGCCTTCTCAACTATGTTAGGAATGAGGCTCAGGGGCTTATTTGTTATTGAGAAACAATGGAAAACCCTAAACATCCAAAAAACTAACCCTAGGAGATGAAGGACTAAAATCTCTATGGCCCCTGTTGGGGTAAATTGGTACATCAACTTCCCAGGGTCGTAACTTTGGCATATGATCTCCATTTGATGTGTACGATACCTCATTTAAAAAATATATCTGAACACTACAACTTTCAATTTCAAGCCCCTATTATACACTCGTAGTTTGTCCATTTTGCAAAAAATCGTCCTTTACGGCCTTAAAATGGCTCTGAAAGTTTAGGTCCTGAAAAATTACCAAAAATAGCAATTTGTGCTACAATTAAGGAAACTAAAATAAATCATGGTGGGGTTCCAAGTGGAACAGGAGGGTGGCCACATATATCCACCCGGATCACAAGCTCTTTGTTCAAACTATATTTTTAGAACATGGCAACGTACGAAAAAAATTCGATCCTAAAGAAATCATTGAAACAGGAATATAGTAGCTACAAAATTGATCAATTTTAGAGTATCTCATAAGTGGAAGAGCTTACGTGTTGAATATTCCATGTGGAAATATGAGTATTTTATACAAAAGCATTGAGGACTATTGAAACACTAAGGGAAACATTGTTCTAAAGGAGAGGGGATTATTACGTCCATATAATACTATGTTGTTATTGTTGTGCCCTTACATTATTATTGTTATGTAGGCCCTAATTATAGTTTTACCCTTGAGACTCCTATATACACCAAGCAAGTCTTGTTATTTGAATCATCAAAGAAATTTTCATTTATGTGGTGTAAAAGGAGGATTTCCTCCCAGAGGTGGCTTATTATCAAGTCATTGATTGATCTTTTCTTATTTTTTGTGTTATTTTGATATAGGTACATAGAAAGGAACCACGCCCCTATCCTCCTAGTTAAAGAAACCAAAATTAATATATCTACAAGCCATACTTAACAAAAAACTAAAAGAAAATCATTCAAACATATGAAATACTTGTTCAAAATACATGACCCATGATCAACACATTCTTGGAGTAGTAATTTCCACATCGAGTAGTATAGGGAAAACAAGGAATAGAGACATACCAATATGTCCTAAAAACACTACGTGATAGGTTATATTAAAATGAAAATTTGTAGAGAGTAATTGAGATTATCAATCAATTTTGATCTAAACATAAATAGATAAATACAAAAAAAGACATATAGGATATTTTTCTTTCATTATGTGGGCATGGGAGAAAGAGCTAAGCTTACGATTATCCATTTTATTTAACTTTTCTTTGAATATTCCTTATATTACTAATTGTCAAGTTTCTTTGGAGTAATACCACTTGCAATTCAATGCCCCATTTTATTTGATTACAATGATAGATTGACTTACTGAGAAGCAAATGGAGGGGAGCTCCCGCGCGACTGCCTAGACTGGTTCTGCGCCCTCCTGGCCCCTGCCTGGCAGCTCCGCTGCTAGGTTTGTCTTCTCTGCACCCCCCTGGGCTTCCCTCCACCTTCCGCTTTCCCTTGGGCCTCCTGCCCGGCCCCAACTCTGGGGCCCATCCCAGCAGCTTTCGTTTTCTACCTGGCTCGACTGCGTTCTGGCCCTCCTCCGCTCCAATGGCTGGGACTGATCCATCGTCCCCAGACCTTGAAGACTATGAAAAATTGTTCGCATCTCTTATCCCTGAGAATGCCTCAACAAAAATCCGCCCATCTGCATCAAAGTTCGTCAAGAAACTTGATGAAATCCCTGAAGTATCTCTTCCTCCTACCCTCCTGAGGAAGGCAGCAATCGCTTTAGCTCAAAGAGGCCTTGTAGGCCAGTTCACTGGCCTCTAGCCTTCGCCTAGAGCAGTCCAAAAATGGGTGGAATGCAACTGGAATGCGATAATACAAGGGAAAATAGCTATCAGATTTTGCGGAAGGGGCTTCTACACCTTTCTATTCGAACCAAAAGAGGACAGGAACCTTATCTTTAGAAATGGCCCCTATTTCATGGATTCAAGAGGCCTCTATCTGAATAGATGGTCTCCCGACTTCGATCCAGAAATGGACATCCCAAACGCTGTCCCGGTTTGGGTCCGTCTACCCCATCTGCCACTCCACTGCTGGGGAGATGAATCAGTAAAGGCTATTGGGAACGTAGTCGGCAAATACATTGATAGATCTGAGCCAAAGGAGAATATGCACGCTTGTGCAAGGATTTGCGTCGAAGTCGATCTCGGGAAAGGCTTGCCGGAAGCCATCAAGATCAAAGTAGACCAATGGACACACATCCAACAGCTAGACTAGCAGCTACCCTTGAAATGCAAGGTATGTCACAAATATGGACATTTCGCAAATAGATGTAGCAAGCTAAAAGTAAATGAGTCTAATAAAAATGTTGAAACCTCCGAAGGCTCTTGGGAGCAAGTAAAAAGGAAAAATCTTCCCCCTCTCAAGGTCCTAGCGCTAAGCCTCTTCCGGAAACCCTTATTTCTCCTCCTCCTCCCCCTTGCAGTTCAGCCCCTCCCTTCCCCTCATCTTCCAACCCTTTTGAATCACTGTCAGTTGAAGATCCCATATCCCCCCCCCGCATCCCCCCGAGACACTGCCCTCATAGTCATCCCCTCCCCTTCGTTGACCCCATCCTCTCGCCCCCCAACCATTGAGCGAATCCTTACCAGAAACAAATTGAAAGAAGCTAGACTCTCCTTCGATCCTCCGAGAAAAGCAGGTAGGAAGTCGAACAAAGAAATTAGAGATGAAACAACAGCGAAAGAAATGGCCACTGGAACTCAACAACCAATGGACACATACCTAGACAAACAAAAAGGAAGTGGGGAAAAAACAAAGGAGAGGAGCGGGACTCACTCAAAAATTGGTAAATGATGATTTTGGTCTCTTGGAATTGCAGGGGGATGGGCCCCTCCCTAAAAGCAAATGCAGTCCGGGATATAATCAATCAAGAGCAGCCAGACCTCCTCCTCATCCAGGAGACCAAAATATCTGAACAAGACTTCCAAAATCATATCAAAAGATACAAAAGCTTTACAGGCATAGCAATAGGTGCAGCAGGTGCCTCAGGAGGTATAGGAACTCTATGGAACAAGGACAAATGGGACCTCACCAATCAAAATTCTTGCAATTGGTGGGTAAGAACAGACCTGAAACAAAGTCTCAAAAGAATATTACACTATCTACAACATCTATGCCCCGAACCACTACAGGGATAAAGCTCTTTATTGGGACTCAATAACTTCAGATTTGTAGTCCGCACAAGATAGGAACATTTTGTTGGGTGGAGATCTGAACCTAATAAGGAATGTTGAGGAAAAACTAGGCGGGAAGTTCCTCGCGGACCCTTCAAGAGATTCTCTAGAAGCAATAATCCAAACTCGCAACCTTATTGACATTCCTCCTCATAACGGGAAATTTACTTGGAGCAACGAAAGAGGTGGCATCCACAACACTAAAGAGAGACTAGACAGAATCCTTGTACATGAAAGAATTGTCGCAGGCTTTTCCTCAATCAAAAACAAAATCCATGCCTCTACCTCAGACCATAAGCCTGTGGTCATGACTCTAGACAAGGGAAGAAATCTAGGGCCTCTCCCCTTCAAATACAACAAAACCTGGGACTCTAAAGATGACTTCCGCAAACTTATCAAAGACCAGTGGGCTAAGGAAGTCATTGGTTCGCCCCACTACATTTGGGAAACAAAATTAAAGTCTCTATGAACAGCCATAAAACAGTGGGCAAGAGCAAATGCAATAATGGAAAATAAAAAAAGAGCAGATCTTCATAAGCAGTTGGATCAGTGAAACCAGGAAAAATAGAACATCCAATACACAAAGGAAGATCAAATCCAAGAAAACGAAATGTACAGGGAACTTTACAAGCAAAATAGAGTGGAGGAAGAAGAACAACGACATAAATCAAGGTGTCTCTGGCTTAGAGCGGGAGATAAAAACACCTCCTTCTTCCACAACAACATAAAGCTCAGACGTGCCGGAAACCAAATCGACAAAATTGTGGCAGAGGGGAAAGAGATCAGCGATCAAGAGGGAATCAAAGAGGTAGCGCACAGACATTTTCAATCTCTATTATCAACAGTCCCTCAGTCTTCAGACAACACGGATTTCCTTAGACCAGTAGAGAGCAAAATTTCTGATCTGCAAAATAGAGAATTGGACCAGGATGTTTCAGAGGAGGAGATCAGGTTGGCGGCCTTCAGCATGCAGCAAGACAAGGCCCTGGGACCTGATGGTTTCACTGTCACCTTCTACAGAAATCATTGGGACACCATAAAAAAGAGACAATGTCAGGATGGTAAAAAATGTTTTCAAAAAATACAATATGGGGGAAAATACTAAATCCTCTCACCTTTCCCTCATCCCCAAGGACCTCAATCCCCTCTCCTTTGACTGTTTTAGGCCTATTTCTCTATGCAATGTCTCTTACAAGATAGTCACTAAAATCCTAGCCAACAAGCTTAAAAATCTCCTCCCCTATCTCATTTCAGAGAACCAAGGTGGATTTGTCCCTCATAGACAAATCACGGACAATGCTATTTTGATACAAGAAGCAATTCACGGTAGCATCAACAGGAAAGAAAGAGGTATGATCATTAAATTAGACATGGCAAATGCCTTTGATAGGGTTGACCATCACTTCCTGACAGAAGTCCTCTAAAAATTCGGGATCTCCAACAAATTCATAAACATCATCATGGAGTGCATCTCTAACCCCTGGACCGCCCCCCTGATCAATGGTCGTCCAAGCAGCTACTTCAGAAGCTCTAGGGGACTGAGGCAAGGCTGCCCCCTCTCTCCATTCTTATACATCATAATGGCGAAAACCTTGAGCATCCATTTGGAAAACCTGTGCAAGCAAAAGGAGATCACAGGGATCAGTATAGAGAGAGGGACTAAAGAAAACAATCATTCGCTCTTTGCAGATGACACCCTTCTAATCGGGGGAGCCTCAAGTTTGATGGAAAAAAGATTCAAGAAAATTATGGACTCATTCCTGGCAGCCTCAGGGGGAAAGCTAAACAATAAAAAATGTAAGATATACACCTGGAATGTCTCTTTTCAAATCATGCAAAGAATCTCCTCGATTCTGGACATCCCAGTGCAAAGAAATTGGAGCTACTTCTCATATTTGGGTCTACCCTTAGCAAAAGAAATAGTCAAATCCGAAATTTGGGTAAAGCACATAGAAAAAATGAGAGGAATTCTTTAAAGCTAGGGGCTGTCTTGGCTAAATTTGGCTAGCAGAACTACCCTCATCAAGGCTACTCTTTCCACCCTACCCATCTATCAATATGCAGTAACCTTGGCTCTTGCCAGCACCCACAAGCATATGGAACTAATTATGAGAAGCTTCCTCTGGCAGGGAGGGAAGCAAGAATAAAAAAAAATTAGCCTCGTCAGATGGGACCAAGTTATCCTTCCATTTGAAAAAGGGGGCCTAGCCATCAAAATCCCAAGTCTCTCCAATAGAGCTATGGGATTCAAACTGATCTGGAGAATGCTTATAGGAAAAGGCTCCTGGTGTGTGGAGGTTCTGAGAAGAAAGTATCTCAACGGTTCGAATTCTAATGTCCTCTTTGAAACAATTGTTGAAAGACCGTGCACTCCTGTATGGAAGCTCATCAAAAAAGTCCTCCCTCAATTCAGAAACCACATCTCAAAAGTGCCTGGCAATGGTAGGGAAATAAATATTTGGTCAGACAGAATCATGGGAGTAAAGCCAAGAAACCTACTCCAGAATTTCAGACCCCTACAAACTTGGATGGAAGCAAAAAATTGGATCTCTCTATATGACATTTCCCTATGCGATCATAATAGTTGGCTTGATTGGAAGGGCCTCCCTCTCCCAAATGATCTCAGGGATCTTTGGACCGACCTTAAGACCACTCTCTCAGGATCTGCCCCCACAAACAAAGTGGCTGACGACAGTTACATATGGGACCCTAACGGAGGAAACTTCACAGTTAAAGAGGGGTACAAACTTCTTCAGGCAAACACAGCAACAGGTAAATGGAACCTCTGTACCGCAGTGTGGAAATCAGAGTGCTTTCCAAAGATCAAGTTCTTTAACTGGACCCTTCTCAAAGGCAAGATTCTCACAGCTGAGAATCTTAAAAAAAGAGGTATACTTGGGCCCTCAATCTGCTGCCTATGCCGTGCTGAGGAGGAAAGCAGCCAACACCTCTTCTTCGACTGTCCTTATGCTCAAAGCTGTTGGAATCAACTCATCAGTCCTTTGAAAATAGGAGAGACCTTTGACCAGCTTCCCTCTTTACACAAAAATTGGGAGAAATGCTACCCTTATCCTAAGAAAAACAAGGCCCCTATCATTCGCCTGTGGAAATGCATCCCCTCAACGCTCAGCTGGCAAATCTGGCTCACCAGGAACAATTGTATCTTCAACAACCAGAAGCCAAACCCAGCACGCACCTTAGCAAAAACTATGGCTCTTGTCTCTGATACAATAAGTGCCAACTCTGTCTCTCAACCAGATCGATCCAGCTGACACAAAGATGAGAGTGACTAGTTCAACAAATTCTGTCTTAGTTTCGACAAGAACAAGCAATCCCACTTCAACTTAGACAAAAGAAGGAACAACTGGAAACTTAGAGGTACCAAGGAGGATATAAGTCAGTGGACTCTTGCTCAAAATCGAACCACTCTCCAGTTTGATGGAGCCTCCAAAAATAATCCGGGGAAAGCTGGGGCAGGGGGAATTATAAAGGATCAGCATGGCAAAACTCTTATAACATATGAATGGGGCCTGGGTCAAATGTCAAACAACATGGCCGAGGCTTACAACCTTCTATTAGGCACAACCATTCTGAAATAGATGAGAACTCAGAACCCAATCATCCTGGGAGACTCGGAAATTGTAATTGCAGCTATGGCTACAGGGGGAGAGTTCAAAAAAGCGGCTCTCAGCAATATACAACTAAGGATCATGGACAACATCAGTCATTTGGGGGACACCACCTTCAAGCATGTCCTGAGGGAAAAAAATACAGAAGCTGACTCATTCGCCACCAGGACAACCAATAGACCCATTGGACAAGTCAGAGAAAACGACACCACCTATGACAAGCCAATCTCGTAGCTTGATCCACCATTCTCCAAACTCTCTGAATATCGGTCACCTGAGTAATCATACTATTCTTCCTGCTCTCTATCCTAGGCTTGTCAAGTCGCCCGCAGCCTTCACCCTCTCTGACACCGACCCCCTCCTCACCTTGAATCATGCAAAAGAAATCTCTGTTGCCAAAATGAACAGGTACGGGTACAAGATATCTCAGAATTCCCGCGACATCCCCAAGTAGAAGTTAGGCACATGTCGCATCAAAATCTTCACCGACTGCAAAAAAAATCCAAGGCCTGATCTCAAGACCAACCAAATCCTTGCATATCTCTCGATAGACTCGGTCGATCAGCCTCTCAACCTGCTTTATATGCTTCAGAGATCCTCATTCTTCGCTCAGTTCAGAGCTACAGCTCCTCAAGTTCAAAAGCGCAAAGGATCGACTCATTTTAGAAAGTTTCTGGAGCTCCTCAGTACTAGAGGTCGCATTACGTTCAACTTTGACAGGAGGCTTCCTTCAATCGTTTACAGTGGTAAATATTGTGTTCTTAAGGTTTTGTTATATTTTCCTATTAACCAGAGCACTGTTTGCTTGAATCGCTGCTTTCGATCCCTCTCAGACCTGTGCTCACTGCCAGTTCTTTCTTTCATCTTTTCCGCTTTCACCATCTTCCTTCTGCTCCCCCTGTTTCTCCCCTCTGTATCATCTCCTCCAAGCTCCCCCCAAGAGAGGTTCTGAAATGGCTGAGAATCCAGTAGACCGTGATCCAGTTGAGAACCCCGTGGAGTGAGTAATCACCAGTAGTAGCTGCACCGTATGCAAAGCTCACTGTTTCATGATATCAAGATTCATAAAGCACTTCAACGACCTCAAGGAGGATTTCCAAGCTGATAGTAAATCAAAAAGAAAAAAGCTAGAGAAACAGAAAGCGGAGATCGAAGGTCTCAAGGAAAAATGCAACCATATGGAAGAAGCCATTACCCACATCAAATCAATAACTCAGAGCATGCAAGCAGAGGCCTCGACAAGGGCCAGCGCAAAAAAGGAGCCTCAGGCCGATGATTCTGTCAACCAGCATTTGTAACTTGATCTATGTCTTGTAAATTTTGTTTTCTAGTAGGCTTGTTTGTACGGCAATATAGCCGTTATCTTTTTCAAAATACATTTCACAAGTCCACCAAAAAGGATCAAGGGTTTGCGTACCCATTTTGGATCCTCCCCTCTCTGCTCCCTCTATTATATGTAATAGGACTTGTTCCTTGAAGTTTTTATAATACATAAGTAACCGATCGTGTTAAAAAAAAAATGATAGATTGACTTACTATTTGAGGAGATAAGTTCAATAATGGCACATCATTATGTTATTATTTTGATGGTGGAACTTAAGATTTTATGATGTGGGTTAGTATATTAGACGATGAACCAATCGTTAATATTTATGTGACACTTGATAACATATTATGCATTAATCTAATGAATTAGATGACCATGGTTTTATTCTTTTGATAATTTAGATAAGATTTTTGATATATATCATTATAGTTATTATTGATAGTTTGTTTAGTGTGATGCAAAACTAAAAGAGAAAATTGATGTGGACTTTCAAAATAGAATGTTGGACTCCATATTGAGTTTTTAACATGAAATTATTGTGAATATGTTTATATATTGATTTAAACTATGAAACGTATTGATAAATTTATTTAGTGAATGTAGGAACATGGAACATGTTTATCCATCAATCCACACGTGGGCGATGGAGTTTTATCTAGATATGCTAATTATTATTAGGAGAGGTGAAGCAATGACATTGCTCGCACCTACTGGCACCCAAACCATGGCCTAGGTTGAAAAATGTAGAACATTTTTCCCATGAGGTTGCACATTTCACGAGGGCATGTCCATGATTCGATCACTCATAAAGATCATTTGAGGAGTGTTGAAAAAGGTGAAAACCTTATTCCTTAGCAGTCATTAGTCCCTCAACAATGGAAACATTAAGAGTTAACAATTGTCTCTATTGTGTTTTCATTTCACCCTCATAATAGTAAAGTAATTGAAGGGAATGCACTCATGGCACTATTAAAATTATAAAAGGTAAATACTGAAGGGAAATTACAAAAGGTAAATATTCAAGTGCATGATGTGCCTAGAATCCTTCGCTTTACTCTGTAAATATGTATTGGCAATAAATTGTATAGTGAACTAAAAATTTCCCTGTGAAATATTTTCACTCTAGAGGAAATACATAAATTGCTATTATACTACTTACTAACATAAAAAGATAAATAAATTTGTCATATTTAGAAAATTTATGGACTTTTAATAAAAACAATATCATATCAAATATTTCCTTGACATAAATAAATCATATTACATATATGCATAAATAGAAACATTGCAAAAAAGATAATTTAAATAATTATTATTTAGAAGAAATTTTATTCAAAAGAACTATTAAATAGTAGAGTATATAAATTATAGGACTGAAAATCCTAGCTAAAATTTGAAATTGGAGATTAAACTATTAAGTTAGAGTCAATTCAATGAAAAGTAGAAGTCAACTAGACACTTAACCATCTCTTTAATATGAAAATAGGAAATTTAAGGAGGATCTAAGGCACAATATGGAAAAAATATAGGAGATAAAGATGTCAGTAAGTAAAATCTTTACAGTTAATTCTATTAGTAATACCATATCTATAAAGAGGTATGGTAAATAAATAAATATAAAAGAGGTATAGAGAGGTATGGTAAATAAATAAAAGTATATCAGATAGGATTAGAAATCAACATGTAACTATATACCAAGCATATGGGCCAAATACCATGGTAAATAAGAGAGATATGATAAATAAATAAAAATATAAATAAACCATAGGTATAGTAAATAAATAAATATTTTTTTGTATTTACTCCATAAACCTCTTTGTACTTACTAACACTCAAAACCGAGGATTTATTTAGGTGAAGCCTATGGGCCAAATACCATGGGAAAATTTATTATTAATACCATGAAAATAAAATATTAATAACCCTAATATTAATATTAAAAATTATTATTATTATAAAATCTAATATTCATATTAATGTGTTATAATATTAATATTATTAAATTTAATAGCTTGGATTAATACAATATTAAATATGTTATATATAATAGATATTAATATATAATGACATATATTTGATCCAGGTGGATATTGGTGGCCACCCGCCAATTCCACTTGGACCCCCACCATTCTTTCTTTCAGTTTTTCAGTTTCCTTATTTGTAGCACAATTTACTATTTTTGGTAGTTTTTCGAGTCCTGAACTTCCGGAGCCATTTTGAGGCCCTAAACGATGTTTTTTGGGAAAATTGGGAGCAACATGGCTCATGGGACTGATGTTGCTCATCCCAAAGTTGTAGCCTTCAGATAGATCTTTCTAACGAGGTATTGTGCACGTCAAATGGAGATCATATCCCAAAGTTACGACCCCGGGAAGTTGATGTACCAATTTACTAAAAAAGGGGCCCATAGTTTGGCGCTTCATCTCCTAGGGTTAGGGTTTTGGATGTTTATGGTTTTTCATTGTTTCTCAAAAATAAATATGCCTTCGAGTCTCATTGTAAGACAATTCAGAGGCATGTAGCCACCACATCTCTCCTCAGAGATAAGCTACCATCTCTGTTTGTAAGCATCTTTCAGAGTTTCACATTAATGAAATGAAGTATTGTTTATGTTGTGTCTTTGTATTTATGGTTATCTCTCTCATTTGTTATGTTCCTATTTAAATCCAGATCAGTGGTATTAGAGTGGTCTTCTCTTTCTCTGTTCTATTTTGCATGTCCCCAACGAGGTTGGGATATAAGGAGTTCGGGCTTGAACTGGTTGAACCTTTGCAAGACCAACCTCACAAATCCCGACGGCCTCCCATGGCGGATGAAAAGAAAGATGAGGGGGAAAGAGATCCTATCAAAATATTGCTCAAAGAGGCCCTCGAGTGACAAATGAAGGTGATGATGGACAACTTTGCCCAGATACTTCAGTGGTTACCCAGGTGTGACACATCTACTTCTAGCAGCTACTGTAGAAGCACCGCACCCTTTAAGGTACAATTTAACTTTGACATTCCCATATTTGAGGTTCAGATAGATGCAGATGCTGTAGATAAATGGTTAAATTGCTAGAAGGGTATTTTTATGTTCATGATTTTTCCAACCGGAAAAGATTACTTTCGCTCTTCTCAAAGCCATCCCCCACATCAAGAAATAGTGAAAAACCTACTACTAGCAGAAGGATGAAAGTGCAAGCTCACTGTTTTCAGACACACCCACTTGGAATTCATTTTGGAATGCCATTAAGGAGCAGTACTACCTTGTTAGAAGCTATGAGGATAAATACATAAAGTGGACCACGTTGCGGCAGGGATGGGACCAAGACGTGCCAGAGTTTAACAATATTTTTCATACCCTTCGCACAAAGTTGGGTATCAAGGATTCTGAGCTACATTTGGTACTGAAATAGCACGACTGCCTTCATAGGCACATCCATGACGAGATGGAGTTCCTAGACATTTCCTCGCTTGGCACGACGTACTAATATGCTCTCAAGATCAAGTAGAAGTTTAAACAGAAGAAGTGAGACTTTGGATCTGCAAATCCGAAGCAAGGGAAATGCACCCCCAAACTGTTAAACAAAGGACAAAGCCAAGACAAGGTGGCCCAGGACAACCTGCCAAAGCCGCAAGAAAATAATAACACTGCAAAGTTGAAGAAGGATACGGGAAAGTGGTGTGAGTTCCATAAGAGCTCCACTCACAACATAAGTGAATGTCAGGCCAAGCAGTCACTGGTGGTCGAGCTAAAGTCTTTGTAATCAGATGCATGTTCAAACTCTGAGTCAAAACATGATAAGGGGAATGACAAAGGGAAGCAGATTACCAATGTGGAGCCCAATGCCATCGTTTCCACCACGAAGATCTAGAAGGAGGAATCCGAAGATCCAGAGGAGGAGGAGCACCTTTTCCACTCCCAGATGTGGGTAAAGGGCTCCCTGCTATAGTTCATTGTCAACAGTGGGAGCCAAAAGGACCTCATTTTGATAGAGGTTGTGAAGCAGCTAGGCTTACCAACCATAACACATCCACATCTGTACACCATCGGGTGGCTTCCCCAAGGATGGGATCTTCGCTTGAGCCAATAGTGTCGCCTTCCATACAACATCAAGCCCTTCACATATGAGGTATTGTGTGACATTGCTCCCCTTCATGTTTGTGATGTATTATTAGTCCAACCATACATGTGGAAGAGACATGTTGTATATGAGTCAAGGCCTCGTGTTGTTATTGTTACTTTGGGAAATAAGTTGTACAGGATACCGGAGCTAGCACCGCATACCACCATCTCTTTGGTTACTGCAAAAAAATGCAATAAGCTCATTTCCACAACTGGGAAATTTATTTTCCTGATCATATGCCCTCAAGGAAAGAATAAGATGGTGGCCACGAGCTCCAGACAGGACCCCTTTACACGAGAACTATAAATGGACAAGGTCGTGGAGGAGTATGAGGACATTTTCACCTCCCCTGCAGGGGTTCCTCTGCACTTTCAGGTCAAGCACTCCATCGATCTGACCCTAGGTGCACCACTTCCCAATGGACCAATCTATCGATGCTCCGTTCTAGAGAACAATGAAATCGCGAGGTAGATTCAGGAGCTGCTGCAAAAAGGTCATATTCGACCAAGTTCATCGCCCTGTGGGAGCCCAATCGTGTTGGTAAAGAAGAAGAATGGGAATTGGAGACTCTGAATTGACTGTTGGGTGCTGAAGAAGATCACTGTCCAGAATAGGTACCTGATCGCATGGATTGATCACCTTCTAGACCAACTAAAGGGGGGAAAATATTCCAGCAAGATCAATTTGAAGTCAAGATATCACCAGGTACAATTGAACCCTCCGATTTGTGAAAGACTACCTTCAAAGCCAAGGAGGGTCTTTTCGAATGGTTGGTTATGCCTTTCAGGTTAACGAATGCTCCTACAACCTTCATGAGGCTAATGGATGACATCTTGCGGCCATTCACCAACTCATTTGTAGTGGTATACTTGGATGACATCATGATCTTCATCTAGAGTTGGGAAGAGAACCTCCACCACATCCGATAGGTTCTCCAAACAGTGCGGCAACACAAGTTATGTGCCAATTTGGAGAAATGCACTTTTGGCATGACCCAAGTTCAGTATCAGGGACACATTATTGATGAATAGGGTTTGCATGTGGATCTAGCCAAGATCCAAGTCATTATGGATTGGCCATCTCCAACCACATTGATAGAGCTCCGCAACTTTATGGGTCTTGCCAACTTCTACCATAGGTTTGTGTTGGGATTTTCTCATATCACTTAGCCCTTTAGTCAAGAAACCAGACGCAGAGTGAAAGAAAAAAATATTTTGGTTTGAATCCCAACAGAAGGCATTCACAGAGTTGAAACATCGCCTCTCCTCAGTACCAGTGCTCGCACTACTAGATTTGCATCAACCATTTGAGATCGAGACAGATGCCTTCGACTATGCTATTGGGGAAATCCTTATTCAACACAGGCATCCAATGCCATATCAAAGTGAGACACTTTCAGACACAGTCTATAAGCATCCCACTTATGAAAAAGAGATGTATTTCATTGTGCAGGCCTGCTGACAATGGAAGAATTACATTTTGGGGAAGGAAACAATCATCCCCACAGACCACCAGCCCCTACAGTTCATACAGATGCAAAGGAAGTTTGAGAATGATCGCCATCAGAATTGGTCCACATACCTACAACAGTTCCATTTGAATATCAAGTATAAGAAGGGAAACACCAATAATGCTACAAATCGCCTCAGTCGACCACCAATCATGGTGTTAATCACCATGCTCAAATCTTGTGGGCACGAGACTTCTTATTGGCCAGTTCTCTACAAAAGCAACCCAGAATTCAGCTGCACATACCAGACACTCTTAGAGGGTTAGCATGTTCCATATTTTCACCTCCAGGATGCCTTGTTATGCCACCTGGATCACCTTTGTGTTCCTTCAAGCGAGCGTGCCAAGATTATTTGGTAAGCACACTACAATTGGGCTAATGGGCATTTCAGGGTCAATAAAATGGTGGCAGTACCTCAAAAGTACTTCTATTGGCCAAATCTTTGACAGGATGTTAGGAAGTACATTAGATCATGTACTACATGCGCCATTTCGAAACTGACCATCAAGAATGAAGGCCTCTATACTCCGCTTCCTACCCCTAGTCAACCTTGGGAATCCATCTCCATGGATTACATGTTGCGCCTTCCTTCTACTAAGCATTGAAATGAATGTGTTTTTATGGTTGTTAAAAGGTTCTCAAAGATGGCCATTATGGCAACCTGCAAGAAGAATATCATAGCAGAAGCCACTGCCAAACTCTTATTTGAACAAATGTGGGTACACTTTGGGATCCCACAGTCTATCACCTCAGATTGGGACAACAGGTTCCTCAGTACATTTCGATTCAATCTCTAGTCGATGTTGGACACCAAACTCACTAGGTCCACAACCTTCCATCCCCAAACTGATGGCCGGACATAGGTTGTCAACAAGATGATCATACACATTCTGCGCATGTACAACTCAAAGAATCCACACACATGGGATGAGAACCTCCCCTATGTTCAACACATCTATAATTGAGCTCTCCACAACTCGACTGGCCCCAACCCTTTTCACGTCGGCTTGGGATTCGAGCCACTATGTCCCATTGATGTGGCCATTCCATTTGCAGCTATTTAGGAAGATTCGGCTCATGTCCAGTCTGAAATAGATAAGGAAAACAACTTCATTAAGCACATCCAACATATCCACCAGCAGGTCCATAACATTTTAGGGAAATCAAATGCCAAGTACAAGTAGCGACATGATCAACATTGGGTGCCACACAATTTTCAGGTGGGCGACAAAGTCTAGTTGCATTTGCAAAAGGAATGCCTTACCGAAGCCTATTACAAACTTAGACCACTCCGATATGGTCCTTACATAATTACCAAGGCTGTGGGAGACAATGCATTTGACCTTAGTGTTTACGGGAAAACTATTGTCCATTCAGAGCTACTAGTCCCACTAAGATGGGTAGCTATCTTAGAAACAAACAATTTAAAGTCACTTGTGTTTTCCTTTATGAGAGATATATGAGAGAGAAGCAGAGAGTACCAACCTCAGTCTTTCGCTTGGCTCCTTGCTTCTTTCCTCCCTCCCTTGATAGAGCTTTCACCACTCCTTTCTCACTTTTCCCACTTCAAAGAACACCTATAGAGACAAAGTAGCAAAATACCATCAAAGCATAGAGATCTATAACCATAAACAATGTAGAATCAGATGTACATTAACCATACAAATGGATACACAAATACAAGATTCAGAAATATACAAGTATATGGAGGAAAACTCAAATAGCTTTATTGATAGAAGTAGTAGAAGAGAGGATTACAACCCAGCTGTCTGATCCAGTGCCATCCTCCCAGCATGAAAGCCCTCTTCACCTCATGAAAAGCTAGATCACCCAACAATACAATGCTTCATAGAGGAACCAACAACACTTCCTTACAAATTACAAAATTTCAGCCTCTAGGTCTCTAGGACGAGGGATCCATATATAGATAATTGCAGGTGGGTAAGTCAGCTTCTGGGATTATGGTTAGTGTCATTTCATTGATAATTCTTGGTTCCACTTGGAGATTTCATGATCTCTTACTCATCCCTAGGTGAATTTAGAGAGGCAAGTGTCATATGAGTAGTTTCTAGAAGGTTCTTTGAGTTTCCACCTAGCAAACTGCCTCTACCATTTGCCTTCTCGCGCTCATCACACCCTACAAAAGGGCTTTTCAGTATGCATTGCACCCTCTATGTGTAACAGGTGAGATGCATCGCACCCTCAGCATGGCGTAGTCTGTATGGTCCAATTTTGACCAATTCTGGGTAGTTTTTCAGGGAGAACTTCTGGGAAAGGATGTAATTAGTTTACCTTGTTCCTTTAGAGTATGAAACAAAAAATTTAGGGGTTTAGAAGCCCTTGGTTTATGGACACATGTGATTTGGTTTGCAGTGCCCAAATATGTCTATAATAGTTGCCCCGTAAAGCATGAGGTCATAAATCTTTTGATGTCAGGTGAAATGCTTTATCATGAGGATCCGAGGTTTTTCAAACTGGAAGGTGACTTGTAATAAGATACAATACAATATGTTATCTTCATAATATTTCATGATCTAGCTGAGAGGGGCATTCCCATGCTCAGCTTTATAAATTCATTTTCATGTACATAGGATAGACAATCGTCTGTGTGGCAGACTGATGATTTTGGTAGAGCCAACATCCCTTAGTTTGGATGATTATTTGTGCAGCTACTAAGTACATTTGATGTCTTTATTTTCCTGAATATATCACCCTGGATGGATGAAACTAGATCTAGGGTCTTCAAACTCATTCAATCTTCGCTCGAAGTACAAGTTGATCCATGTGAAATGATGTTCTCGTGACGAACATGGAAAGACATCGCCTGATTACCAACCAATGATGTAAGTTGTTAACAAGCGCGAGAGGAATCACCGATAATGATAATGAACCTCAAGGTACTACAGTACAATCCATGTGGTGTGAATACATGAGTCGATGTCGAACACCATGAAAAATATTTCGGTCGAAGGCCACTGATGTAAACCTGTCACTGGAAGTGAGAAACTTGTCATTCAAGCATGCAAGCTTCAAAGTACTGAAAGTGTTGTTCCTAAGTCAACTTCTTGGATAATGATCTGATGTTGACAAGAAGTGACCCATTGTAGGATGGCCTTAATGAATCCCACATCTATAACATGAAATGGAGAAAATGGTTTTATTGAGGTGAAAACGATATGCTGATACAAGGTTCAGGGTGGTGGTCATGAAAGAATGGAGCATGAAGGTATTGCAGTGGATGAGGCGTTAGCTATGTTGGTGATTCTTTGAGTGACTTCTCTTGAACATATCAGTGACACTGAAATGGATTGGTAGCATTAACCCCAAAAATGGACGGTACGGAGGACCAATGGTGATATGACTGTGAACAGAATAACCCAACCTAACTCAATCATGGTGACAGAGTGAAAGTGTCATGTTCAAGAGCGACCTACTACCAATAAAGTTCTTCAAGTTTTCTTTCGTATTTCCCCAATCATTACTGACCAGTACTTCTTTATTTTTGTCAAGCTTGAGGAGGATAACATATGCTTGTTCTATAGTTTTCCTTTTGGGCAAACCTGTCGCTATATTTTAGCGAGCCTAGCAACAGTGAAACTCGCTCTTGTCTGTATTGGACAAGTTCGTCACTATTGTTTTAATGAGTTTAACGACAAAGATAACTCAGTCCTTTTCAGTTTTAGAGAGTCTGAAAGGAGACAAAAAGGAAACTCTAGTAGTCCTTTTTCATAGTATAATCCCTTAAGTCCAAAAAAGTATAAAATAATACGAAAGGGGTGACTTTTCCAATCACTTTAGCGAGCTGAAAAAGACAAGCGCTCGATATTTTTGTGTAATGATCCCTCAAGTCCAAAAAGATTAAAACTTAGAGGAGGGATGACACTTCCAGTCACTTTAACGAGTTGGAGAGGCCAATTGCTAGGCAATATTTTTATATTTTACGAGTCTAAAAATAGCTTAAAAGAGACTCATTTTTTAGGAGCGAGTGATATTTTCAGGTAGAAACTGGTTCTAGGTAAGTTTGGAACTTTCCAATCATGGAAGTGTAAAGAAGGTGGCTAACAAAATCACTCATCGCAGCTATTCCTCAAAAGGGTGAACAATCAAGTGGAGGCGTATGATCACCTAAAAAGTGGAGGTGATGGTAAGAACATGACCAAGGCTCAAAAGCTGATAGCAATGATATCGCAAAGGTTACTTACCGAAGGTGGGTTCACTTTTTAATGAGCTTGAACTCTGGGGGAACATATGCTCATTGTTAAGTTTATTTTTTAACGAGCTTGAATGTTGCGTAAACCTACTCATGCCAACCGTACAATAAGGATGTCTCTCATTGGTAGGTTCATTTTTGAGGGAGCTTGCCCCATGCGAAACTTTACTCCGAAGCCTTTTGTATGCAAGCTAGGAACGACCAACTATTGTCTTAAGGGTTAAAGAACTACTAAGGTTATCTAGGATAGTTTCTCGTTGGGAAACATCTCCTTTACTTTGTCGGTGCCATTTGGCCCTTGCAAAGGTGAATGGTTGACCAAACCAATCACCTAACTTAAGCAGTTGAAGTTAGTAAAAACTACGGGGTTAGAGTTACACTGGTCACTTTTCACTTGCATAAAAAAGGTTTGCATGCCCCTAGGTATAAAGAAAAGTAGAGTTTCTAGGTCACCATATGGAAGTCCTTGCATTAGCAAAATTGTTTTGTTTGCATAGCAGCCAAAACACTTCCTGGGCATTGTCCATCGAAATAGACAAAGGTGAATGGTGTGAGCCTCCAATAACATAACCTTCGACGAGGAAATATTATTCCAAACTGATCCCATTTTCCTAAACAGAAGGGTGTGTCATATTGGTCATATATCCTATAAGGAAACATATCTTATATCTGGGGTTTTCCTGGCGAAGCAGGCCAGGATGCATACCCCGTGGGTTTTGTCACATTCGCCAAATCACTAGCGCTCATCAGGCGGACAGCCTAGAGGTTGATGAGACATTCCTTATGCTAAAAGAGAATTTTGGGATGGAATTTGACTAGTAGCCGTGTTTGAACCAGGGAATGAAAGCTGGTCAATGAGCTAGATCATTCTTCCTTCATACGAAAATCACATCATCCAGAAGACTGAGGAAACAATAGCTCCCATGCTATAAATGTAGTCACATCGAAGGAGTAGATTGTAATCTAGTGGCCCTTGGACTACCATTATGTTTAGATGAACAATTTTCCTTCTCAAAGTTATAGGCAAATTTGGAAGGATCCCCAACAGTCGACTGGTTCCTTTATTGAAGCCTGATAGATTTCAAATCTCTGGTAGAAGCAATGGCGAACCAAGTGATTTCCAAGAAGTTGAGGAAAGGATACTCATGGGAGCACCTTCATCTATGATAGTGCCAGCCATGATCATTTTGTAAGCTTATACTATGATTTAGAATGGCACATTAGATGGTGGTCGGGGTCTCGCTAGTAGATTCCAATCGAGGGAAATAACTAGATTGCTCAGAGGAGGGACCGAATAAACGGCCGGATGAATCTCTTGAACTGAGGAACTTCCTTCTTGTGGTATAGGAACGGGTAGATTTCCCCCATGTTCATCGGATTTTGTGTTAACAAAAAGAATTTGAACAGTTTTGTTCTCATTCTCTTTGGAGACTGTATCATCTGAAGGTGGACCTTCTAAAGACAAGATTGGGTTGACTGCCGTCTCAACTTGTTGACTTTGGTCCGATGTGGACTCAGAGGGCTTATCTTCGATGATAGACGTTTCAACTAACGATGGAGATGTGTCAGTCAGATTTTCAACAAGCAATGGACATGGCAAGAGTTTCTTGTATCCAGGTGGAAGTCGCTATGGTGAAGCAGGACAGTTATCCAAGACTCTTTTAGCTTCGTCCAGGAAATGACAACGGTGGAGGGCATGATCACCTTCACACAACCTACAAGGAAATTTAAATCTTCCTTTTTTTTAATTTAATTCATTTTCACTAGTTGATGGTGTACTCTCAACATGATCGAGAGAGGTTGAAGACACTAGATTCTGCAAACAGGGAGACTAGTCCCTCAGGATCCATGGGATGCAGGGACAATCTTGATGATAGTGGTCTCCCTTGCAAATGACAGATGGAGATTTAGGTTTGGATGGTGTAGTGTGTGGATTTTCACTAGACGATGCATGGTTTCCCCCTTTTGTTGTTGGCTTCTTCTTATTCTTCTCCTTCCCTTTCTTCTTCTTCTCAGTTACTTGGTTTTTAGTGCTACTAGTTTCACCAAGTGAAGAGGAAGAAAGAGAGGGTGTTGAGGGATTTGCTCCCCTAGGGCTTTTGGGTGGAAACCCTAGTAGACTGAAAGTTGTCTAAACAGAGAAACACAAATTCACACAGCCATTATGCTATAATAAGAAAATTCTAAAGTAAGAAGTGTGTACCTCAGGTCCTACATTCGAGAAGTTCCTCAAGGGTCCAAACCCTTCTTCAAGTCCCTTTCGCTCCTTTGTCCTGTAAAACAAACAATTCCAAAGAATGCAGCAGTATATGGACAAAGAATTATAAAGAAATCATCTTTATGTTATAAAAGAAGGAAGTTAGTTATGAACTTTAAATAACCATTCACATATGAAATTCAAACATGAACATCATAAACATAAAGAAGAAGCATATCAGGAACCAAGACCTGTTTCTTTAATATAGACAAATAGAATGTACAAAAGGAGTAATATCACCTAAGTAACCTTTCACAGGCTCCAAGCAAAGCTTCCTTCCGGATCCGTCCAGCCTCAAGCTTTTAGCATATCTCCTTCCAAGACTCACTCCATGATGCCACAACTAGTGGATGAACATCAACACACAAGGAAACAAGGGTTTCCTGTACAAATAGGGGAAGTGCAAAAGGCACAAGGGTCTTCAGACCTGGTCAGGGAAAAATTTTAGTATAATAACCTTTCTCTCTCTTCTCTCCTCCCTTAGGCCTTCCCTTTGATGTCTTTTTATACCACTCCCAAAGTAGTTTTTTAGTTAGGAGTTGGTTGGGAACAGTTGGGCCACGGGCACTAACATGTGATCAGCAGGTAAAACCCGCGATCTCCACTCGAAAATAAGGAGTTTTATATTTTTTTAAGTGTTTTAATACATATACGCGGGTTGGGTATATGCATACCCACGTATACACACGTTTAACTCAGGGCAATGTCACGTACAAGGAGTAAACACTATTTTTTAAATTTGGGACCAGGTGTGGAAGGAGGGGTTGCCCTAGGCCATGAGTGCAGCATCACAAACCATAATAGTGAGATTTGGAGCTATAACAAATGCCCCCTAATATATGAGGTCAGAAGGGGTACATTATGGCCGAAATATATTAAGCAAGTACATGGAAAGGAAATCTGCCAAAAACCGAGGAGTATTTCACCAGAATTCAACCTGCCAAGCCACAAAAGGAGATCAGAAAGAAACACCGTCTAAGGCGGGCATACCCATGCTCAGAGAAAACAAAGCATGTCCACATATCAAGTACAAGTGGATCCACTAAGTATACAAGTATAAATGACTAGAAAATACATAATGGATCATCTGATCATGATCGAAAAAGTACATGTCTGAATATCACATATAAAACTATCAATGATGCTGAAAAATACAACGGATCACTGATATCAAAGACTGATCCCAAAGGTACCAACTGAACATGATGGAAAAGGATGGTACTACACGGCCAACTCAAGTGCCAGCATATAGAATGTCACCATGACTGACTGCAACATATAAGGTGGAGTGGTATCAACTAGCAGCAACAGGAGAAACTGTCAAGTGAACCAATGAATGCTGATACAACCTGAGGTCTTCACCGACCGCTGTGGTACATTTCTACAACATGGGAATAAATGATCTAAAGTCGACCATGTGAGAAATCGTTTGATTAATGGTCATTGATGTATACCGTTAACAAACGCGAGACTACTCATCGATAATGATAATGAGCGTCAAGGTACCCAGTACAATCTAACAAGTGCGAATAAATGAGCTGGAGTCGAACACCTGTGAGAATCTATCGATCAGGAGACAATGGTGGTTTCCCACTGTCGATAGTGAAGGATCTGCCACTAATGACTGCAAACCCCAACGTACTGCCAAATGGACTCTAGATATTTGCCCCAGAGTAATGAGTCGGAGTTGATAGGGAAAGATCCACTAGAAGGAAGGCATTAAGGCATCCTTCATCAATCTAGCGCGATTGTAACCCGTAGGCCAATAATGTGGAAGGAATCGGACGAAAGAGATGTAGTAACCCAACGAAGTACATTTTTGGCATATGCAAGATGTGGCTAGCGCACAACAGAATCCCTCTGAACCAACCAATAATGAAAGCTGACACAGAGGCGAGGTATCCACCAATAGGGTCAAATGGAAACCAAGGTACTGCACGAATCCCAATGTGTGATAATGTAAGCTTATGTCGAACAGAAGGGAAACCACTCAGTCAAAGACCCATGATACTGATCGATGCTGAGCACAAGGTAACCTATCAATAATGAAAATAGGGCCAGGGTGTAGCTCTAGGTCTGTCCTTAGAGTAAGATGTCGTCGTCGATAAGGAAAAGACCCGCCAGTAAGAAGTCAATGGAGACCTTCTCAAACTGGCACGAGTAAAGGACCAATATAAATGATGTGATAATAGACATGACACTGACAACCAGGGATGGCCGACATAAAAATGAGTCAAGAGACACCGCCGAGAGGCCGACTCAGGCTAACTTCCCTTGAACAAGAGCACGACTCAATGTGACTATATGGCAGCATATGATGACTCTGTATAAGTTCGTCATGCAGGAGGCACGAACGAACCCTCCATATGATTAGAAGAGATAACCAATCGGGGGAGAACTGACTCAATAACAAGGTTAAGGCGTACCTAAGTCAAACTAAATCCTACCCACACAGAGGAGACTTTGTTTTGAGTGCTTTGTTCAAGGGCAACATGACTGACTCTAGCTGCCAATAATAAATGGAAATACTGTCCCATTCTCGCTCTTTTTTGGAATATTTAATTTTTTCGTCTTTTTCTATTAAGCTCGAAAAAGAATAAAAGAATGTTATGGTATAGTGGAAAGAACGAGTGTCGATGAAATATATGATCTAGTTCCTGGGAATGGAACATTCCTACGCTCAATGCAGGGAGGCAAAAACTGGTCAGTGACACTCAAAGGTGTGTTCCTTCCACGGATCAAGGTGTGTCAAGTAACAGAAGTCAAAGGTATGCACAGTTGATTTTGCAGTCGTCATGGTCAAAAGTTGGCTTAAAAACGAGTCCAATTGAAGCCGAATTTAGGCCAAAAGGTGCAAATGGTCAACATGCAATGTAGTAGTACAACTCAACACAAAGGAGCCTCTAGGGTATAAGGCCAAAACAAAGCAAAAAAGCTAAGAGGAATGACTCTTCAATGCATAAGTCATGGCGGGACTACAGAGGACTCTTGAGCCTACTCAAATTGGATCAGCATGGGCAACAAATGTCAGTGATGTGCTAACTACGATGCCCATGTAAAGGATGGCTCTACCATCGTGTCATGATTTTAAAAATCGGCGAGTGAAGATGGCTTACGAACCATAACACGATGGGATCGACCCTATGGCAGATGTATTGACAGATGGAGGCTAGTATGCATGATGCAATGAAAAAATGATGTCCCTAACCTATATGCCAGTGAGAAAATGATACCTACCATGACGGGTCAGCAGTCATGGAACCGTCTCGAAATAGTCGAAAATGCCCTAAAAAGCAAACCATTCTTCAAATTCCAAGCTCCCAAGTTAAAAGTCACATGAGGCCAAACAAAATAAAATTTTGAAAAAATTTTGCATTTTCAAAACTTATAAAAGTTATTTTGGACTCACCATTTTACCAATTGAGTTGGAGAGCAAATATTTGGAGCAAAAGGAGCAAATTTCTCGTGTGCCAAATTCGACCATTTAAATTCTTCAAAATCTTCCAGGTAACTCTTACACTTAGCTTGCAATTCATTGTAACTAGTTTTAGGATTTTCCATTGATGTTTCACCATTGAACTATTGTTCAAAATTTCACCGTGGCGTATACGCGGGTTAATAATATGAAACTCGCGTACACGCGGGCCCTATACGCGATTGTGTATACAGTAACCTGCGTATATGCCATGAGCCAATTTTAATCAAAAACTAACGGTTGAAACTCAATTTCTTCTCAGGATGCTGATCACATGGTGTGAAAGAGAACATGTAGCAGTGGATAATGAAGTTATGAATGATCCTGAAGCCTTGGATGCTTTACAGGGATGTGGCTTGCTCAAATTTTTCAAATTGCCGAACATGAAAGCCAATGCATGACTGCTTGAAATGCTCACTGACTATTGGGATGTCGAGGAGGAAGCCTTCATGATTGATTAGATGCCACTCAGAGTAGAAGTGGAGGATATTTATTTTATCACGGGCCTTTCCCAAAGGGGACAAGTAGTACAGTCCCGGGGCAGGACACGGAGCAGTCTCACTATAGAGGACTATGTACAGATATACTGCCTAGGACATCCCAAGAAAGTTGGGATCCAGATATTTATTGCACACGTAGTGAGTTTATCATTGAGGATCATCTTGTTCACCATAGCTCGAGTGAATGGATCGTCCTCTCTACATCAGGCATCACGACTCACCATGAGCATGGCAGTGGATTGTCTCACCACTGTGTTTGACTGGTGTACTCCTCTTCTGGCCAGCATGAAGAGCCAGCTCACTTCTATTAAGAGGGGACAGGCCAAAAAATTTTGCTACGGGACTATCTTGTGCACTTTCTTCTTCGAGAGGATTCCCGCACTCCCCCCTAGGGTAGCAGTTTCCATCAGCACCCCACGCGATCCATGCATGGGCCGGTGGGCTGATCTGATGAAACGTCTGGGGGGTGGGGAGGTTCCTAGGACTGCTTTTGACGATGAGTTCTTCACCTGGTGAGATCAGCAGATCATCGCCATAGACGACTACCCCTATGCTGGGCTGGACTTCCGAGGAGATCCTGACCTAGCATTACCACCAAATGCAGCATGGGGCGAGATCGGTAAGGATTTTTTGATTTAATGATTTTTTTGGATTTTTCAAATATAATGATGCATTTTGAAAAATATTTTTTGATGAGATTCAAATTACTAATATAATGATCATGATCCAGACATTGAGCCAGTGCGACTAGATGGCCTCCCGCGGCATAGACAACGCAGCCGAGGAGCCGAAGAGGCGGCTGCTGAGATGGAACAGACTCTACACAACATCCAGCGACACTTGACGAGACTGAGCTGTCGAGTACCGATGGCTGCTATAGAGGACCTTCCTGAGGATATGCAGCGTCATGTGGTTGGCATGCCACGTGACTTGGTTCGCACTTTTCGGCGTGTAGCCAATGCGATAGTTACCTACTTGGCCGCTCATCCTGAGCCGAGGCATTAGATATG
>APFE031114299.1:121232-136073 GCA_000404065.3 Pinus taeda
TAATAATGAAAGGACCGTACCACATAGGCTTAAACTTGCCTGCCCCCAAGGCGTCTTTATCTTGGTCATAGACCAAGAGAAGATCGCCTTCAGAAAAGACTCGAGGACAGACAAATTTATCATACTATGTTTCGACCCTTTTCTTATGGGCCTCATTCATTGTGGCGGCATCTCAACGCTGCTCATCGAGATGTTCCAAGTGAAGGAGGCACTCTTCAAGACTCGAAGTCTCTGGAAGGAGCTCTACGGCTAACTTGAGAGATGGAATTTCACATTCAATCAGAAAGATAGATTCCATCCTGTAAACCAACTGAAAAGGCATAAAACTAGTAGCAGTCTTTATGGAGGTTCGGTATGCCCAAAGAGCCGAATACAACAAAACGTGCCAATTGGACCGGTTTTTGTCGACTTTCCGTTGGAGTATTGCCTTAAGAGTTTTATTGACTACCTCAACCTTTCCGTGTCACTATCGTTTTTATAAGTGGGCATGACCTCGACCCACTTCGTAAAGTAGTCTACAGCCACAATAACGTACTTGTGATTCGTTGCTGAAGGTGAATTACAAGTTGTAAAATCAATACCCCACTTAGTAAAAGGACCGACGGTGACAATGGGAAAAAGAGGAGCTGGATGAGCACACATCTTTCGAGTAAATATCTGACAAGGGTGTCAACGTTTGACCACTTCCACACAGTCTTTAAAAAGTGAAGGCCAAAAATAGCCAGCATGTAAGATGCACTAGGCTGTAGCAAGCCCTGATAGATGACCACCACAAGCTCCATTGTGGCAATCATTAAGCACAAAATCTACTTCCTCGAAGGTTAAACACTGCCAAAGGATTGAATCAACCCCTTGACGGTATAAGGTATCACCAATGATAACATAATTTTTAGCCAGGTGACATAATTTATGATGTTCATCCTTGGAGAAGGTAGAGGGAAACTTCGAAGTCTGGAGATATACAATGATATCTCCATACCAAGGGTCGAGTGAAGAGATGAGGAATAAATGTTCGTCGGGAAAAATTTCCTCATAAACCGTATCCTCTCCACAAGGCAGCTCAGAAATTAGCTCAGCGAAAACAATGGATTTCTTAGACTTGGCTGACAAGAACTCGAGATCTAATTCTTGCAAGATGACTATCCATCTATTATATTTGCCCCCAATCACTCGCCTACTGAGGACAAATTGAAATGGATTGACCGCCGCTAAGACAAAATTTTTGCGTAGCAAGATATAATGACGGAGCCGCTAGACAGCATGGACGGCTGCCAAGGCCAATTTCTCAACCAGAGAATAGCGAAGTTGAGGACCTATTAAGCATCGGCTCAAATAATAAATCACATGCTCGGTGAGAGAATCATCCTCCTGAACCAGGACCATACCAATGGTTTATTCTGCTGTAGCGAGATATAAAAGGAAGTCTGCCATAATCCAGTGGACTCAAAAGCGGGGTAGAGACTAGTGGTTTTTTCAAAGCATCAAATGATCGTTGTGCAAAGTCATCCCATACGAATGGAACTCCTTTCCGTAACAACCGCATGAACCCTTTAGTGATCTCAGCATATTTTGCTATAAACCACCTTAAGAAATTAGCCTTCCCTTGAAGACTCTGAAGTTGATGAATTGAGGACGGGGAGGCAACCGAACTATTGCCTCAACCTTGAAGGGATCAACCCGAATCCCTTCATTTGACACAATGAACCCTAACAACCGATCGGACGTAACTGTGAAAATGCACTTATTGGGATTCAACCAGATTTTATAAAAATGACATCGCTCGAAAACCATTCGAAGGTGGCTACGGTGATCAGTTCTCTTTTGAGAACGAGCAGCGAGATCATCTAAGTATGCTTTGATGACATGCTTGATGTCGTGGAAAGCATATGACATGGCCCACTGAAAGGTAGCTCTAGAATTTTTAAGACCAAAAGGCATCTTTCTATATGCAAAGGTACCCCAGGGACATATAAAGGCTGTCTTATGTTGGTCTTCAGGATGGATAGAAATTTGATTATAACCAGAGAATCCATCCATGAAGGAAAAAATCTTGTTACCCGCACACTTGTCGATAATCTGATCAATGAATGGCATGGGGTAATTATCTTTGGGACAAGCCTTGTTTAGGTCCATAAAATCTATGCATACTTGGATTGTTCCTTGCTTTTTGTCTATAGGGACTGGATTAGAAACCCAATCAGTAAGAGGAACAGGGTATATAAAACCCGCCTTTAGCAGCTTCTCCACTTCCGCTTTGATAGCTGTTGCTTTCCTAGGGTTGACCGGCCGAAGCCTCTGATGAACTGGTTTGGTGTTTTCATACATCTTGATCTCATGTTGAACTATAGATGGGTCAATGCCAGGCATTTCTTCATAAGACCAAGCAAATACATCCCGAAATTCTTTAAACAGGTTGAGGTTCGTGTAAATTTGAATTTCTTCAGGGGAACACTCAATTCTAATGAAGAGAGTCTCGATCGTGTTAGGGTCCCTAGAGATTTTTATAGGTGTTGTTTTTGAAATCACCGACATATTACCTTCGACACGAACGTGTGTTGGAGCCAAAGGGTTTGACACCGTACAAACATCACTAGAACAGAGCTCATAGAATCTAGATTCTACCTCCTGCAATGGAGGAAGAAAGTATGAACGATGGTGTAAATCTTCCCAAGGTCGATCTATACCCATCATTGCTTCAAGAATTGCTTCTTCCGAAGGTAAAACTGAATCTAAGTAGTCCAAAGTAGAGGTAGAATCAAGGCTCCAAGCGGGGGCCACATCGCCATCTAACTCCTCTTCAGAAAAAGGAGTAGAATGGTCATCTGCAGAGTTGACAATAGACTGATATCTAAGCTCAGCTGCAGATATAGGAAATTCCATTCCATTCTCTTGTCCTTCAACTAATGTGGTTGTAGGTGAAGGCAAGGTCCAAGGGTCTGAAAAATAACGAGTTCGAAAGAACCCATCTCAAGAAAACTCCTTAGATGATGAAATGGCATTATTTTTAGCTATAGGAGAGGGAAACTCAAAAGTACCCATCAATGAGGAATACATCCCTACTCTTAGATTCTTAGTAGGTAGACAAGGGTTATCCACTAAAGGAACAGTAGATTCGGAGCTTGCTTGAGGATCAACTCGACAATAATCCAATTGATCAACCTTTATGATTTTCCCCTCATGAGGAAAGCAAATGACATGAAACAGAGTCGAAACAATGACGTCCTTTTGATATACCTAGTTCCTTCCTAGGAGGAGATTATAGTCTAGGTTAGCATCTATGACTTCTACTTCAATATTAACGACCTTCCCCCAACACATATGGGAAAGGCTGGGATAATCCCATGCGGCTTATGAGAATAGCCATCGAATGCAGTCAAGACGGTAGGTGAAGGAACAGCCGAAGGCGATCCAATAGCCTTCCAACACGACATCGGCATGACGCACGTGGAAGCCCCTTCATCAATAACGGTTCAAAAAATGTTAATTTTCTGGTATGTAGACTTTATTTGAAAATCCATGTGATGAGGGATTCGCTTTTCGACATTTAACATGTCGAAAGTGAGCACTAAAGAATTAGTTGGATCAACTGCTCTAATCGTGGAAAGTAAAGCACTTCTCTGAGCCGGACATGATTGGAGAACCTCTAAAGCAGACATGGCACACGGACTTTGGGCCAGATCCTCCATAATGGAGTAATTCTGGGCGGCCCTAACATTAGGATTAATAGTCGCGCGTTTATTGGAACCTTTCGGTATCTGTGGTATAGTCTCAACAGGGGGTTGCTTGATATGAAGGTCAGTACTTCCGGGAACAGCCTTGTCCTTGGAAGTTTCGGCTTCACCATAATCACGTGAACGAGTAGCCACATGGACATTAGAACCCATCATGAAAACATTCGATGATTTTTCCCCTTCCTGGTTGCCCCCTGCGGAGGTTCCAGGGTTTGAACTCGCGCCAGCAAGAAGTTGTTGCCCTTGGGGAAAAGGGTTGGTTAACACAGCTTGGGAACTAGAAGTCCCTTGCTGCCCTAGAAAGCGTTGAGCATCTTCAATCTTGGGGAAAAGATGAGTTAAATGGTCTCCACTGCATAACTTGCATGGAAACTTAACTTTCTTTTTCGACTCATTTCTACCTCCACCAGCATTATTGCCGGATTTATTTGCATCACGCTTCCCATCCTAGTTCTTTTTCTTACCTCGTCCTTTCTCTTTCCCATTGGAATTTTGATTTCCTTTGGGGTTATCAGATTGGATGGCATTAATCGAAGAAGTTTGGGAAGCCGAAGGGTTAGACGATGTGACTTGGTTGTTAGAAGCAGTTTGTAAAGACAACTGTTGCAATTGATTCAACAAGTTCACCATATTCGTGTCTACCGACCCAACAATACCATCTGCATGGGGACCTGGCTTCAGCTTAGCTGCATCAACCTTAGACCCAGGAGCATCTGCCAAGTATTTTTGTAGGATCCCAGACTGAGAGTAGATCAATTCTAATTGTTGGGCCCTAAAAATGGCTTGCTCCTCAGAATAGACCCTAGACATGGTGACATCCTTGGAGATCTTAGGTATCAAAGACTTCAAGAACCACTCGAGGTGGTACTCCGGAGGGATTTCAGCTTTAATGAGCCTCTTTCTCCATCTGTATTCCTGAATATGATTAGAAATGTGAGTTTCCCTATCCTGACGAAAAGTGGCCAGTAGTTCGGTTCTGGCATCATACCAGACAGGCAACTGAAAATGGTTGAAGAAAATATTGGCTAAGTCGGTGAATGATGTAAAGCTGCCCCGAGGAAACTCTATAAACCATTTGGCCGCATTACCAGTCAAGGTGCATTGAAATAATCTCAACCTAACCGAGTCATCGATCAGGGAGTTCGATGAGCACCATAAGTGGAACGTGGTTACATGGTCGCCTGGGTCCTCACCACTCTTCCCTTCGAATTTTGGAATATCTGAAGGGAGTTTAGTTGGGACTGGAGGCCAGGCTGGATTGTACTTGATTGGGTCGTTAGTTAACTTAGTGAGATCTGGCAAGTTCAATGTTGCTAGAAACGGAAGTCTAGGAGGAGCTTGGGGATTCCACCCTAACTGGGCGGCAGTCCCAAAGCTCTGAAAAGATTGGCCTGGATTTTGGAAGGCACCAGGCTGCCCGAAGTAACTAGTAGAACCCACTGAACCAAAAGGCAAGCCTTGTGACCCAGCGAAACTCGGAGTTTGACCAACTCCAGCCGTATATCCACCATACCCAACAAAGTTTCCTCCTAAAGGATTATAAGGAGTTCATAACCCCTAATATGGATTCCAAGCCAAAGCTAGGGGAGGAATACTTTGGACTGAACTAACCGTGGTATACGGCCTATTCCGATATTGGCCGAAAAATGGATTCCCAGTTCCGGCACTACTAAGCCCAGGGTTATTCCAACCTTGGAAAGGATTGTTGCTTTGTCCTATAGAAGAAAAAGGCATGGATCCTATCGTGGGGTTTGAATGTAGTATATGACCACTTCTGAATGGAAAACCTTGGAATGAAGCCGATCCACTCATCATGGACGTGGCAGCCCCGAACGGAGCTGAAGGAATGCCCTGTGAATGGGCGCCAAATGGGAAGAATCTAGAACCAAAAGCATTGGTTTGGGAACTTCCACTCATGGACGGAATGGAGGTAGATCCAACAAAAGATGTGCTAGCAAATGATCCCAATAAAGAGACGGAGGGGATGGAAATAGTTCCTCCCCCTTGTATAGATATGGGAGTCTGCACAGTCGTACCACTTGTAGAAGCCATGCTTCCAGTAGTGGTCATCTAAGGTAAGTGCATAGCGTAACCTGGACTTGACGGTCTATGCGTCGGAGTCCCAACGTATTGTAATACGTGTGGATGACTAGACGGTAGGGGAAAATTCGGAGCCGCTAACGACTCTGAAAGTTCTTCTACCTCTATATTATCCTCCGCTTGTAAGCAAACTCTAGAAAGAACTGGAACGTTCCTCTCTTGTTCCACGGAAGTACCAGGCCTTGCTTCAATACTAATGCCCCCGAGAGGAGGATCAATCCTCGATGCATCAATTGCCGTGGGACGAAACCCACCGGTATTATTACCTCTGTGCCTTCTCGGAGAAGGCTCTAAAATCGGTGGTGAAAGACCACGAAGTCTTCGAGACCATCTAGGAGATCGGTCAGCCAGTTTGAATTTCTTGTTTAAGATCTAACTAAAGACTCAAAAAATTTAAATCTAGGCCAAATAAGAGCACAGAGCATCCACTATAAAGTCCCTAAAGATACAGCCAGTCAAACAACTTCCAAGTACTTCTGCTACAGGTGATTAGGACCGGACACCAAAATACAAGAAAGTGAAAAATAAGGGGCCTTCCGAAGATAGCCTAGGATGATGAGGGCCCAGGCCTATCAGCGAAGGTAACAGAGGAAGTTACACTGACCTCCTAACAATAGCCTACGTCGATGCAAGCCCCCAAGCTTCGCAAGGGTGCCCTCCAGTAGTTCTGTCGAGAGTGATACAACGTCGACCTCAGGTGCCATGAGATTCCCCTCTGCAGCCACCTATGTAGTTCCCTAGGAGTAGCAACTATGAATATCAACTCATCGCAGAAGCCAGGCGGAACAGTCGTGAGGTAAGTTCGGACAAGTAGGAGAGGGGGTATCTCTCTTCCCTGTCTTCATAGACCCTCATGCTTAACTCCCAAATCCGTAGCTTTCCTACTCTTCCTAATGCTATTGGATTTTCTCTCGTTATTCAGACTCCTATGTTTGATGTTTAAATGGCCTTGGAGAGTTAACTCTCCACTCGCCTAATCCAAGGCCCTAAAATCCTAAAACTTGTTTGTGTATTTAACTTAAAAGAAAAAGTTTAGTGAATTTTAGTTAGTGCTTGATTTTATGGGCTGTTCTTTTAAGTCAGGGGATGATGGAAGTGAACTAGTGGTTTTTTTTCGAGCAAAAGAAATTAATAAAACCTAACTATATGCATGTGCACTTGTCATTGTTTTTCGATGAAGAGTAATTTCTACAGGGTTCGAAAGGAAACTTCTAATGAAACAAACTTTTCTTTTCTTTTCGTTAATTCACACTTCACACTCAAAAGTTAAAAAAACTATTTATGCCTAAAGAGATGCAAATCTATCCCAATGCAACAACTATATGCTTGATGCAAGATTGAAAACAACTCTAAAAACAAGAAATGAAAGTTTTTTTGCTTATCAAATTTTCTTTTGCCACTTACAATGTCTAGATGGAATATGAGATGCTACCATTCATTTCCGTCTAAACACTAAAAACAAAACTCAAGATAAGCATAAAGCACTTTCACTCACCAAAAAGAAACCAAATGAAAAGCAAGTTCAAGAAAGCAAAACAATTCTTTTCAAAAAGTTCTCTTCAAAGTAGCAATAAAAAAGTCTTTTCAAAAATGCTTTCAACAAAAACTGAAACTTTGTAATTGAAACAATAAGCAAGAAACACTTTTTCAAGTTGACACCATACAATGAATGAAAACTCAACAAAAACAAATGTGTTTAAAAATGCTTTTTAACAATCAAAAGCAGCAATGAAAGCTTTGGTAACAAAGACCAAAAAAATCAAAAAGACAATTTCAATAAAGTGTCAATTGACAACTTTGATGAAACAAAGAAGTAGATGGTCATAAAAATCGATTTCGTCAAGCAAGCAAAAAGTCACCAAAAGCATAATTCAACACAAAGATTGATAACAATCTTTCCGCTCTGATAAATCAGAGCAACCAAGATTCCAACAAGAAATCTTGCGTGCTTTTTAGCAAAAAGACGATGACGCTTGCAAAAACAAAACAAGACCAGTACTCCTTATAATTAGAGAGAAATCGGAGTAAGACGGTTGTTGTAAAACAAACAACTGATACTGACCAAAATGACTGTTTCAAACAGAATTAAACCACCAAACAAACTTCAGAGACACAAAAAATTTATAAATCTTGAAAATTGCAATATATACGCGACTGTACTTATGTGCAGATTGCGTGTATACATGACTGTGCCTGAGGAAACTTGCGTATACACGGGTTTACTTCAGGAAACAAGTGTACGTCCACTTTTGTAACTAAGGAAACAACGTATATGAAGGATTTTAAGAAAAATAAAAAACAAACTGAAGAAATTGGCAAAAATTAGAATTCAAGAACAAACCAGACAGTAACAGCAAACCAACAAGCAACTGAGCCCTGATTGGCTTGAAAAACACCCAAACTAGGAACAACAAGAGTGTTGTCCCCAACGGAGTTGCTAATTATGTTGAGGGATTTGCTCCCCTAGGGCTTTTGGGTGGAAACCGTAGCAGACCGAAAGATGTCTAAACAGAGTAACACACATTCACACAGCCATTACACTATAATAAGCAAATTCTAAAGTAAGAAGGGCGAACCTCAGGTCCTACATTCAAGAAGTTCCTCAAGGGTCCAAACCCTTCTTCAAGTCCCTTTTTCTCCTTTGTCCTGCCAAACAACCAATTCCAAAGAATGCAGCAGTATATGGATAAAGCCTTATAAAGAAATCATCTTTATGTTATAAAAGGAGGAATTTAGTTATGAACTTTAAACAACCGTTCACATATGAAATTCAAACATGAACATCATAAACATAAAGAAGAAGCATATCAGGAACCAAGACGTGTTTCTTTATTATAGACAAATAGAATATACAAAAGGAGTAATATCACCTGAGTAACCTTTCACAGACTCCAAGCAAAACTTCCTTCTGGATCCGTCCAGCCTCAAGCCTCTAGCATATCTCCTTCCAAGACTCACTCCATGATGCCATAACTAGTGGATGAACATCAACACACAAGGAAACAAGGGTTTCCTGTATAAATGGGGGAAGTGCAGAAGGCACAAGGGTCTTCAGACATGGTCAGGGGAAAAATCTCAGTATAATAACCTTTCTCTCTCTTCTCTCAACCTGATCCAAATGGGATTCTCCAAGGAAGAGTTATGCAAAATCGCCCACAGTGACCTGATTATAGACTAGTTCAGTAGAGCGAACTTGTACGATGGGTCACGAGCCACAGTTTTGACCTCTGGCTCTGAAAAATATATACAAGAAACTACATTCCATTCTTTTTCTTTACCTTCTTACGAAATTTCAATCAGATGCTCGGAGAGAAAGTTATGATGATTTTCCCTAGGTCACCTGTTTGGAATGAGATTCAGGAATCTGCAAGAAGACCAACTTCCTCAGATCATATCTCAGCAAATATAGCATGAACAGCTCTGAAATTCGGACCTAAGATTTAGCATGATTTCTTCTCAAATGAGTTTCTTTTTTAGCTTTAGAAACATCACCGAAAAAACGTTATACTGGAAATGCCATGATGACTTGTTTGGAGCAGTGAAACCCTAGAATCCAAATCTTTGATACCAAATGTTACGAAACTAGCTCAAGAAAAGATAGAAAAGATAGATCAACACCTTAGAATTCAGCCTCTTCGAGGGGGAAACCTTCTTTACATTACATAAATGAACAATTCTTGGATGATTCAAATGACAAAACCTCCTTTCTATATATAGGAGTCTAAGGAGTCACAATATAACCGAGCCGACCTAACAATAATAATATAAAGCCCAAAAATAACAATAGAGGGATTCTGTGTGGCACAGTAATAACAATATGGGGATAATAGGGGCACAACAATATTAATAAGGGATGCAACTACAATATTAATGGGGTAATCACTAGTATTATAGGGACCCAACAGAAAATGATCACTTTGCATCTTCCCATTCATGCTAGAGGGAAATAGAGATCATTGAATATGTTTTTGGGAAGGAAGTTCTTAATTATTTCGATGACTTTGAGGATTTCAATGAAAGCTTCTCTAAGTGGGAGTTATTTTAAAGGGGAAAAGAGAAGGATCATATAGGTTACATAGGAGGATTTGTTGTGTACAGAGGAAGTTGGTTCACTCAGTTCTCTCTTTCTTTCAAAGAGAGACAGTGTGGCAGCAAGAGGGAATCATACAATGTGTTGAATTGGCATGTTTGGAATAGGGTGGGTGGGTTTGATTAATTTAATGGAAATTGAAGCAGATTGGATTTAATAGATAACACATTAGGAAGATGGCTTTAAGTGCCTACTTTCATACACCCTCACCTAGACAATGATGATGGCAATGTACTACTTAGAAATATTCCATATATTGACAAAGCTAAAGAGTTTAGTGATGTCAACGATGAAGATGGAAATACAATTACATAATTATATTGACAAAATGAGCCTATAATTTCAATGTATGATTTCAAATGTCTCTAATTGATATCATGTTGCTTCATTTGTTCTTTCACGTTAAAAACTTGTGTGTTGAATTTTTATTTTACACCACGAATTCTCCTAAGATTAGTGAGGGAATCAAGATGAAGAGATCATATATGTCACATTGGAATGTGGTATGTTATATTTCAACTTTATTTCCAATGAGTAAAGATTTTTAGTTTAAAATTTTGGATGCTTTATGTATATTTTTTAATTTTCTAAAAAATTGGGGAATGCATGCTTTCTTATCTATAAAGATGTCTACTTTGACATTTTAACCACCTTGGATTTTTTTTGTTGAATATTATTTCCAATGTTCCATGGGTCATGCCCCCCATGTATCTCATGCTATGTGTAGGACCAAGGGAAACATTTCCCAATGTGGGGGACACATTTCCCCAAAATGGGTGTATCTAGGCACCCCTTCCACATCTCCGCACCAACTCTGGGAGGGGATGCCTAGGTGCCATGACCCCCATTTTTTTTCAAGAACCCTTTAAGACAGAACAAAAGTATGGGATAGAAATTTGAGGAGTTCGTGACCTTGGAAATTAAGGACAATATCAAATTCTTAAAATAAAAGTGACATTCTCCAAACAATCATAAATGAGACATTCTCATTTATTTCTACTTTTTCTATCCAAATAGTATCATTTATGACTGTTTGGAGAATCTCCAAAGAATGTCAGTTTTCTAACATTAACATTAATTGTTTCTGGGTGTTTCAAAGTGTTTCCAACCTCATTGGACTTATATGGAGAAAGTGGAATTTCATATCCCATCCAGGATACTCTATTATGAGATTGACTGGGTATAAAGGCTTTCGGAAGAACACCAACAATAATTACTTGTCAGATTTTGATAGGAATGGGCACCAGAATTTCAGATTTTTATGTCCATGGAAAACATAATGATCAGGATTGGTAGAGATGGAAGATTTCTCGAGTTCAAATATTATATATTGATATTAAAATGCATCAATGATTGTTGCAAGAAAGGATATTAATGAAAGTTCATTTTAATTTTTCGTAAAGTTTCAAAAAAAAATTGAAATGGACATTAGAGAAATGAGCTCGGAGAACCTCAAAGAGAGCCTATTCTAGAGATGAGTATGCGGAAATAAATTACTTAGCACATGTAATATCAAAAGTTTGAAAAGAATCTCTAGTACTGTAGACTAGCATGAAGAAACCTGTCTAGTAGGCTTTGATATTTCGAGTGATAGAAAGATAGAGGAAAAATAGGGTGCCAACAAGAGTTATGAATTTTCCTAAGCGAATGCATTTAAATTCCACCAAAATGGAAAAATTCTATCCAAATTCAAAGAATAAGCCATTCTACCCATCAAAATGTCATTAATATTGTACAAAGTCTGACAAAATCACAAGTATTAGTGACATAAGTAAAAATTTTCTGACCTTTTTGTTTCACAATAACTTTGCACTCTAATGGAGTTTTCAAACTTTGCAACAACTTCTACATTTAACTGGCTATTGAAATATTATTGTCAGAAGTCAGAAGAAGTATATGAGAGAACTAGGAAGGATTTATGATCACTATGCCATCTGCAATAGATGACCTCATATCGAGTGCCTCAAGTGTAGGAGATGGAATGTGCATGGTGAAGAAAAAAGTTCCGGACTTCTATATGAAGATGCAAATATAACAAGAATACTCATCTCTATAATCAAGTTATATGTGTCACAAATACAAAATAGCATATCAATGGTGGCCACCTAAGAGATGTTAAGTATGCCAATGGTTCATTGTCTGAAATCATTAAATCAATAAAAGAAAAAACAATTACACATCAACTGACTTTAACAATTAGTTCTAGATCTATATGATTCACTCACTCGAGTGGTGTGCTTAATGGTAACTAGTCAAGCTCGTCTAATTCACCAACAATGTTGTCAAGTTCTTTTACAATTTCTTCTTCAATACCCTCTTGGTGCCAAGATACTGCAACAACCCTTGTATTTCTTAGCTATTCACCATTTTGTACTAGTGATTCGCCGTGATTTTACAAGATAATATAATGTGGTGAGATATTTTCGAAAAAAATTATATTTACATATTATATTGTTAATAAAATCACCTTCCATTTTTCCTATGCATCATGGTGATTCGCCCATTTATTATACATATAAATTTAGGGGGGTTCTTAAAATTTTCCATGTGGATGATATGTCTGGTGTATTTTTGGTCCTATTATGTTGGTTATATGTATCTCTTGTGACAACAACTATGTATGGTGCTCAACATGTTTTTACTTGTATATGAATCTTCAATGTATCTATCATCCAATAAATGATAAGGTAGAAAATGACATGAGGAAAAAATGGTTCATGGTGATTCTCAAATAAATATGAGATCCCTACGCATAATTTTGTTGTTTAGACTTATAGGTTACATGTTGACGATATGTTTTATAAAATTATTCTCATGGATAGTAGGGGTCTCGTTATGGTCTTGCTCATCTTATTGATTTTTCATCCTTGTTTCCTTGTATTCTTACCAATTTTAAGTGATCATTCCATTTTGGGCAATGTCCCAGTCTCTGGGCCGAAAAAGGTGGCTCAAATCCTAGAATGCTAGCAAGCAAGGGGTTATTTTAGAAACTAACTCACTTGGGAATTGTCTGGGGAGTGTTAAAAGTCACCTTGGCAGTGTCTGGGAAGTGTTATAACTCGCCTAGGTAGTTTCTGCGGGGTGTTACTCTACCCTAAGTTTCGCAAACAACAGTGGAACCGAGCGATAAGTTGTCTGACTGGTTGACTTGTCTCCTGAAGGTTTTGTGGATGATGTTGGATGATTGTGTGTGATGTTTCATTGATTCCACTTCCTTAAGGTCACCTAGGATGTCGAATATGGTCATAGTAGCCTCTCGTCACATGTTTACCGCGATTGGCATGGTTACCTTGGTGGATGTGTGAGAAGGGTGTTGCAGAGTGGTAACAGTGCATGGTTCAACTCTTGGACTGGATGGGTTGAATATGTTAGTCATGCATGCATGTTAGTTGCATGTGTGTCTTTTATACTTGCATTTCATGTGATTGTTGTATTGGCTTAATGATTGATTATGGTTGTAGTATGGTTATCATGGAGGATTTGATATTGATTTTGTGGAATGCATTTTTCATGAGTATTTGATTGGTTTTATATGGTTATAAGTTTCTCAAATGTTTATTTTATGTTTCCTACTTACATCCTTGTTTGTTAGTTTGCATTCTTTTATGTTTTATTACATGTATCAGTCTTGTAGGGTCATTACAAAAATTGATCGCTTATGCTCGACTACATGTGTTCATGTGTATGTGTAGTTAATTAGGCATTTCATATGCATATTGATGGATTCATATGGAAATGTATACATTGCAGTAATGGCTTTTGTCATGCATGGTGTCCTGGTTTGTGTACTTGATATGGTCACGCATTGATGACTGGACTCTAGCTAGAATGATGTGAATATGGTTTGTAGTCATGTGTTATATGTCTATATCAAGTTGTCATGCATGTATGGTATTGGTTATAGTTATGCCTAATAGTAGGTGAAACATGCCTTGTGAGGTCATGGTATGAAATTTAGGTTATTAGAGTGATATTGGTATGTTATGATGCTTTTGACCTAGTTGAGATAGAGCAAGGGATGAAAATCATCAAAGTGAAGTTGCAGTATTAAACCTTGTGGCAAGAGAATATTTTCATACAGGTATTGTATGTTGGCATGCAGGTATGTAAGTTAAGGATTAATATATGCATTAGAGTTATATACATTAAGTTTATGAACATGTATTTGATGTTAGGGTTACATTCATTATAGATGTTAGATGATTAGTGTGGTTATATGAACATGTTTCAGATAGTCATGAATGATAGTAACACGTGGTTGTATGCATTTCTTTTGTTGTTTATGTTAGATAGATTTATGATTAGCTTACATGTTGTTGATGAGCGTGATATACGGCTTATTGTTTTTAAATGCTATTATCTTGATGATTAGGGTTACTTCATTAAGATCTTGATGTCGTAATTTGGATCGGTCATATGCATGATGGTTGTGTTCATTGAATTGAAGATATTGATGTTATATGTATTATGTTAACCTGGCTTGACCTACGCAGATGGTTATGGTTGTGATATTCAGGTATGAGCTGACATATTTGTGATATGGTGATGTACTAATCTAGATTAACTTTGCATATGTGATTGTTATGCATGAATGATAATCATTTATGAGCTTATGATGCGAACACATTAGCTAGTGGCTATTTATATCTCATGATATTATTTACGTTTGAGTTGCTATCTCATAAAGTTATATCTGTTGGCATTATGATACATATGTTGTACTTGATGGCAACCCACTCATCTCATATGATAAATTATAGTGCAGCAAAGTTATTTTCTGTTTCACGCACTTTCACGCAGAGAAAAGTTCACGCACTTTCATGAAGAGAAAATTTCCTTTCATGCAGAGAAAAGTTCACGCACTTTCATGCAGAGAAAAGTTCACGCACTTTCATGCAGAGAAAAGTTCACGCACTTTCA
>APFE031114299.1:155444-168673 GCA_000404065.3 Pinus taeda
TTATCAGTGCTTTTCCCTAAATTCGGTGATCAACAATAATTACTAGTGCCATGTATCGACAGCGTGACAGGTGTTCGATTATAATATTTATTATATATATTTATATAATATATATATTTATATTTATTTATTAATATAAAAATATATTATATATATATATATATATATATTATATTATATAATATATATATATTTTTTTATGTTTATAGTGATGCGAGGTTGTTTAAAGGGTTCGGTGGGGGTTGTTGCCACCGAACCCAAAACCATGTGTTTGATTGTCTTATATAGTTATTTTTAATAACTATATTTTGAAACATATTTTGGTATATGGTTATTTAATAACCATTTTCCATGATTTTTTCTCTTATACAAGTTTAGGAGACATATGAGAGAATGCTAAGTGTTAATGGCTGATGGGCTGCCATGTGGCTCCCACCTGCTTACTAGGATGTCATGTGGCACACTGTGGGCCCCACTTTTCTCCTGTCATATCAAAATTTGAAGGGCTCTATCTTTTGCATACAAGATTAGTTTGATGAACCATTCACACCTCCATGATCAGGATGACAAGAGCTACAGTCTGATTCTAGTTCAAGCATAATCCAAACACTTTGATTTTTGAGCCATCTTTGTCTTGTGTGTCTATCTGGAGCCACCTAGACCAATCCTCCCTATTGAGGATTTTGTTCCTCAAAAATAATGAAAAATAGTTTGCAACTTTCTCTATATCCTATCTGCATCACAAGTTTCCTAAAAAGGTCTCGCTTCCATCTCCTTCACTTTTTCTCTTGGGAGCCTTAAGCAACGAGCCGACACTTGCTACCTCTGCAGCATGTAGTACATTGTTTTGCAAATTACATACTTTGAATGACATGACTAAACTAAAGACCCAAACATCCTACACTTGCCACGAGTTTATAACACATACTCGGTGGTCAAGTTTACATCAAGATGGATGTAATACTCCATCTATGACAACAAGGTCAACATATCATTGTTGCTTCAAAAAGTGATGGAAAACACCTCATCACTGCAACACATGATTTACATACATAAGGCAAAACATTGTTGTTTTGACAAGTGATGGAAACATAACATCACTTTCAGAGTTTTAACGTCCAACTCAAAATACGACTCAAAACATGACTAGACATCATTGTTGTTGACCAAGTGATGGAAAACACATCATCACTTTTACACTTTATAATGCAACAAATTATTTACAAAAGAATGACCATGAAATGACAACATGTAAAAAAGCCATTTTTCACTTATCAATGTGAATGGGTCACCTCCTTGAGGTGTTTTTTCTTCTCAAACAACTGCTCTTCCTGGTTCATGGGTTGACGCTTTGTCTTTAAAGCGCTGCTCTGGATGGAGCTTCCACCAAGCAGCTCTTTGATGTCCATTTTTGTCGCAATGATCACAGTAGGCTTTCTTCCTCCATATCTTCTTAACCTGTTTCTTTCCATGCTATTGAGAAGGTCTTTCACACCTCATGGGTGTTGCCATTCTTTTCCAACACTTGGAAAAGGTATGGTTAGGTAAACCACAAAAAGTACATGTTTTTCGATTCCTTGGCCTTTGTTCATTATTAACAACATGATCATAATCAAAATGAACATTTGAAGATCGAAAATTGTTATACCTTCCTTTTTTGTTCCTGATGTCAGTATGGTGATGAGAGCTTACCTCAGCTTTCTCCCTACAATGGAAACTACCACGGGATGATGGGGATGTTTTCGCATCATTCTCTTTCCTCAACGATGTCGTAGACAAATTTGACACCTTTGAGCACTCTCCTTTAGTGTATCTTGAGTCTAAAAATTGATGTTCATGCACAACATCCAAAGGTTGAGTGGTGCCTTGGTTATTATCACCAAGTTCTTTCTCCTCGTGTCTTATCTTTGTAAGGAACCTCATGTTTGACCCTGTAATGGGAATCTCCAAATCTCCAACAGACATCATACTATGTGAGGGTGAAATCGAAAGGAAATCAACATATTTTACCTTCTCTTTCGATTTGGAAAGAACTAATGAGGGTTTCTCATCTTTTTTTGTTGTTGGTTCGCTAACTATCTCAGTGCATTCCGAAACTTCTTTCCTGACATACCCCAGTCCTTCCTGATGGGGTAATTCCTCTACTTCGATGGGGTTGACAATTCATTAGCCATTAAAACCCAAGGGTTTTCCTTCATACCCCATTATCTTCAATAGTTTGGAGCCAATTCCTGTGGTATGATTTTCAAACACGGAAAAATCATCATCAAGAAACATACATGAAGATAGAGAACTACTTTGTACCTCACATGGGTTATGCTGTAGCTTTTCCAAGGCCTCATCCTTTGCTTGCAGATGTCGTAGAAAACTTTGTTTTTCCTCTTTCTCTTCATGTAGGAGCATCTTCATTTCATCATTTTTTTTTTGAAGATTATGTTTTTTTTCTTCAATTCCTCCATGGCCTATACTATGGCTTTCAACTAAAGCTGCAATCGCTCCTTTTCCTCTATCTCTTTCTGTAGAGTTTCATACATAATTTCCACTTTCTTGGAAATGTCGAGCATGGTCTCATACATCTCTCTTTCATCCTTTGTCATTATTCACACTGCAATTCACATCAACGCAAAGACTGCTCTGATACCACATGATCTAGGTTCGAGTGTGAAGAAGGACCCTTCCAACACCTTTTAATTTCGTGATGTGTTAAAATTTCTTTTTAAAATAAAATTAACGAATACATCTGTGTGTGAAAAAGAACAGGAACATAACAATCATCAGCACATGAAAACATAAGCTTTGATAACGGAGTTCGTCTAGGAGGGACTACGTCTCCGGGCCTCGGTGTCAAGATGGTGTAGGCCGCTACATTAAGTGCTGTCAATAATGGTGATGTACACAGAGATGATATCTCGATCATATAAGGAAGAATGCCTTCACATAGGAGTGGCTTTAAGAGATATTCCACAAAAGGAATTCTCAATCAAAAGACTTCTATCAGTATGACACAAAAAACATACATGATGATCATCCCACCAACATGGCATAAAAGGGATTTCAAAACAACACATGCATGATGACAACAAGAGTACCCTAGCAACATACAACAGGGGATCTCAAAGCATAATATGAAGAGTTATGACAAAAAGTACATCATATAGAAGATTTCGCATCAAATCAAGCAAGGAATCATGAAAATATGTAATAAACAAGATCTTACATCAATATCAATCAAGGATCTGTGTAGCGTAATGCATAAAGAAGAAGTACATGAACACATCGTATACCTCATGACCAAGGGACATCTGAAGAAGTGGATGTCACACTAATGAAGTTTCTCAGATCATCGATCTCAAGACATCGATCACATCAAGATGACTGCTCGCACATGAATATGAACATCTGCATTGGCACTCAGAAAATTGGCCAAAAGAAGAAATGAGAGAATAAAAAATCTGAAGAGACCATCAAATTTGTGGTGTCGAGTAGTGTTGAATCGACTATCCAAAATCCAAATTCTGAGAAGTTGAAAATTCTGGGCTCAATGAATCTTTTAGATTCCCCTGGATTCCTTAAAGATTTTGATCCATGGATGGAATGCCAATCTGCAACTCAGATGGTGAATCTGATCTCGCCATTATGATCCCTATAGAAAACCATGAAAAAAAAGTATAAACTTGACTATATTCTGAAATGTCAAAAGTTTACCTCCTTGGGAAAATTTCATGGCTCATGGTTTTGCTCCCTGTTTTTGCTGAAATCATGGTTCCACGTGAATTCTACAAATGATTGGAAAATGAAGACCTTTGATGAAGAAACAAAAAACACCATTGTGTTCGTGGCGATGAGAGGTGTAAAAACCATATAAAATTTGTCAAAATCTGAGAAACTGAAAATTTTGCCCTCCTACAAAATTCATGTTTCTTGCATTACAAATATTAATTAATCAGCCTTCTGCCTCAAAATCCATGCCTGTAGTCTCTCTCCTCCTCGAATTGTATGCAGAGATAAAAATATTGAGTTTAAATAAAAAATTATCGGTGGATTTACTAATGTAAAGTGGTTGGCATATTGGTTAAAGGAGGCATATGGTTACAGAGAGGTCGGGAGATCAAATCCCGCCTTCTCCACATCTAAACTTTTAATAACCAAAAATGATGTATTAACGGGGTTCGGGTCTGCATTGGGTGGCCCACCCCTAACTCTTGTATTCTACATTATCAGTGCTTTTCCATAAATCAACGATTGACATTATTGCTAGCACATGTATCGGCGCTATGACTGGTGGTTGCATCGATATATATATATATATATATATATTGGCGATGGCATTGCGAAGGTATCGACGCCTTTATCAGGGTTTCGCCGATTTATATATATTGGAAATTTAATATCAATTCATTAATTGGTAGTCGGCACTGCATATGTATTGGCGATATCAAATATGTTTGGACCGTTGGGGTTTGGGCAATAGTTGTGGATGGTTCAACGGAGGTTATGGCCACCGACCCCTACCTATCTATCTATCTATCTATACATATCTATCTATATGTGTATGTGTGTGTGTGTGTGTGTGTGTGTGTGTGTGTGTGTGTATATATATATTTGTTTATGGCGATTGTGGTAAGGTTGTTTAAAGGGTTCAACGAGGGTTGTTAACACTAATCCCGAAACCATGTGTTTGATTGTCTTATATATTTATTTTTAATAACTACATATTGAAACATATTTCATTATATGGTTATTTAATAACCATTTTCCATGATTTTTGTCTCTAATGAAATTTTAGGAGACAAATGAGAGAATGTCAAGTGTCAGTGGCTGATGGGCTAGCATGTGGGTCCCACCTCCTTACTTGGATTCCATGTGGCACATTGTGAGCCCCAATTTTCTCCTGTCATATCAAACTTTGAAGCGATCTATCTTTCGCATATGAGCTCGGTTTGACAAACCATTCACACCTCCATGAGCAAGAGGACGATAACTACGATATGGTCCTGGTTCAAACATAATCCAAACGTTTTGATTTTTGAGCCATATTTGTCTTGTGTGTCTCTCTGGAGCCACCCGGATCACCGATACGGATTGTCAATGGTCATGCTTGTGGCAGAATAATTTCTTATGCAAGTGAATGGCATGAAGAGGTTCCTGGTGTTACAAGGAATATATTGAGAAGAGCAGTCATGAAAAATATACAAGTTCAATATCATATGGTTATGAATTGATACTATGTGATTATATTATGTCTATGTTATGGATAGGTTATGCAGATGCATACGTTAGCAAAATAAAAGCACTGTGGTCTGTGACATGCTGGGACAAGCATGGATAAGACACTGGAAGTAGGGTTGCTTGGTAGAGTCAATGTGGTTTTGGATGTGTAGCACTATTTTGTGCAATGTTGTATATGTTGTACATGTTGTGTTGTGATATTGTGTGCATGCAGTGTTGTGTATATTTAGTGTGTGTACCTATTATTTATGCAATGTTATGTACAGGGTGTTCATACAAATAGTGTTATGCGCATATTGCATATGCAGTGCTACTTATAGATGGTCCTATGTAGATGTTGGATATGCAGTATTGTGTACATATTCTACTGTGTCCGTAATGGATATGCAATGTTATGTACATATTGTGTTGTGCACATGTTGGATATGGAATGTTGTGTACAAATGATGCTATGTACTTGTTGGAAATGCAGTGCTATGTAAAGTGGTGTTGCATGCATGTGGTACATTAGTACTATGTACATATGGTGTGGTGTGCATGGTTGTACAAGTGGTGTTGGGTGCATATGGTGTTGTGTACATGTTGTACAAGTGGCACTGTGTGCAAGTGGTGTTGTGTACATGTTGTGCATGTGGTGTTTTGTACATGTGGTGTTGCGTAGATGTCGTGTGTGTCATATTGTACATGTGGTATTGTGTACACATTGTACAAATGGTGTGGTGTACATGTGGCATTGTGTACACATTGTGCAGGTGGTGCTGTGTACATGTGATGATATGTACACATTGTGCAGGTGGTACAATTCACAAGTGGTACTGTGTACATGTTGTATATATGGTACTAGTGTACGTGTGGTATTGTGTGCATGTCATATATGCTATGTTGTGGGTATGCGGTACTACATATGTGTATTGGGTAGTCGTGGTGTCATGACATGCATACATGTTGTGTTGTACTCTATGTGGGTACATGTATTGTGTGGCATTGTACATCCGGTATATATTTATGATTTGTGTTGTATATTGGGTGCACCTGTATGCATTTTGTGGCATCAGATGTTGTGTGCGGGTGCATGTATTGTGATGTACATTGTGTATGTAAACATATGTACACTGGATGTAGGTGTATGTGTTGTATGTCATGTATAGGTGCATGTATTGCATGGTGTCGTATGATGTGTGTGGTTGTATGTGTGTGATGCACACTATGTGTATGTGCACCTGGTGGAGGAGAAGGAATTGTGTGTTTGTTGGGTGTGGCAACCGACCCGGTGTGTGTATAGAAAGAACAAAGGCAGATGTAAGGATTGATGGAGGATAAGTATGAATATTGTATTTCAGTTTTAATATGTATTTGATTTATGATTCTAGTGTATGATGATTACATCTAATCTATGGTTTTTTTTATGATGGTTACATGTGATTTACGATTTTGATGGTTATGTTTTGAGCTAAACTGATGTGATATTTTATACATGTTGATTTGGTCAAATATGCTAGTTTGACTTGTCATGACAAGAAGTGAACATGATTGCAAATGTACCTTGTTGACAAGCTACCAATGAGGTATCATGTGAATTTATTTCAATTTATTTTAAATCCAATGGAAGTTGTATGATTGGTACAAGAATGCATGAGAATGCCTAGTTGGGTTGTTGAAATCGACTGCAACAATTGGCAAACAATAGCAAAATAAATTTGAAGATGCAGTAGTATGCTAGTAGAGTACTTCAGGAGGAGGCCCATTGAGGGACACTGGTACCCAATATTGTCCATTGATTACCATCATCATGCTATGAATGATATGATGGTTTTGAGGAAGGGATATTCCTTGGTTTTTGTATCTTTCGTTGCAAGGAAGCCTTGCCAAGGGATGGACTGCCCAAGATGGGGGTGCTAGCCGAACTTGGAAGGTGAGTGACTGCATGAAAGGGGTGAGTAGATTTCTTGAGGAACTATGTAGTAGAGAAGGGAAATTCACATATGCATTTGTCTTGGTCATTAGCATTTCCAGATGGAATTAGTTGCACGTTAGGAGTGCACCCTGGAACAACGAGACTATAACTGTTCACTAAGAAGACATGTGGTGCAGGATTGTCGTGCTGAACATTAGATGTAGATTTGACCTTGGATTGGATTTTTGACTTCCTAGGAAGGAGGTGAATCCTGCTACTACTTAAGGGTGGAGGTGTGAGCCTATGGATTCCCCTGTTGATCAATACGAGCATCATATTCTCTTATTTGCAGGTTTCAAAGATGTGTATCTGTGTATATTTGATTATTGTACATATCGTAATGAGTTGTGCTATAAAGCTCAATTATGTGGTATGTTGTCATGTTTTCATGACATTTTGCCATGTTTTCATGATATTGTATTTTGATATGTGTTATGTTGTCATGTTGTCATGATATTTTGTTTTAGCAAATGGTCATTGTAAATTCTACAATGAGCTATGTTATAAAGCTCCATGGGTAGTATTTTTTTTTTCAACAGTTTTGTGGTTATAGGTGTTGTTGAACACTGAGGATGGTGTTCCCTCAAGGGGGAGGGTTCTGTAACAACCCCGGTGAAATTCCATGTAAAAATATATAAATGCCATGGATTATGGGACACATATTCCAACCAAAATTGTGGGAAAGACATCCTACTGGGTGTTAGTCTAGTTGATTAATGATAAAAGGAATTGGAAAAGGTAATGACTAAGGCTTTGGAAAGGAAAAATGGCATTTTGGCACATTTACTTATTGTAAATAATGGAAATTAAGAGAAAAGGAACGTGAAATGTCAGATGTTTCATTTGAGGAGGAAAATGAAGGAAAAATAATGGAAAATGAAGAAATTAGAGGCCTCGTTAATAAAAAGGCTTGATTAATTTAGTTTTGGATCTATCTCGTTATACACTCTCTCTCATACTATTGGACATAGAGACTCTTATTGGAGAACTTTGGCATTGGAGCAAGCAAGAAAAAGAAGGCAAGAGGAAGTAAAGATCATGTATGGAAAGGAAATATCAAGCAGGTACAACAAGTTTCATTGTAGGTATTGACTTCAATGTGTATTTTCCTTGCTAGATTTGGAATGCATGGGATTGCCTGTGTTTATTTTCTACGATGGCATGGGTTTTTCTAGGTGTGAAAGTATTTTCTTCCTAGCCTTGCTATTCCCTGATAACTTTGATGAGATGGGTTGTTGGTGGGCTCCAGTATTGCAGCAATAATGTTGCAACTCCCGGGACTCCCTTCTTTACTTTTATCAACCCGGTAGTTTCTAACAAACTTGGAAGCGACAGTGTTGTATGCACAAGTACTAGCTCTTGTTGCAGTTGTCACTTGGTCAGCTGGCACAAGTCCACTAGGAGCTTAAGCCAACTTCTATGAGCTCTTAGAAGAAGCTTTTTAACTGATGGATGAAAGCTAACTCAAACGAAGCTAATCTGCTTGCGAAAAGAAACTGAAAAGCTGAAAGAAAGCACAAACCCTAGCAAACCCTAATTCTACCAACTAGTCCTACTGATGCAAAGAAGAGAATGCAAGCTACGGAAAGAGATGCCATTAATTTTAGGAAGGTAAAATACATGTGTCTAGACTACCTCTATCTGAAGAAAACATCTTTTTGTATTTTTGAATAAGTTGTCAGAGTTATCATGCATAGGCTTTCACTGTTCTTGACTGTGTAGAGGTGGATTAGTGAGAGGGAATTCTTGGAAGATGTTGGGAAGGTTCAGAGAGGGCCTAAGGGTCCCTAACACCCTTCTAGAGAGTTTCACGGAGTTTGGCTATCAATAAACCTCATTTGTGAGCTTCTACAGGAAGTCTGCAGGGGTTCTACAGGATGTTCAGGAATTTCTACAGGATGTTCAAAAATTTCTACAGGATGTTCAAAAATGGGATTTTGGAGGATGGATGAGTGAGGAAAGGTGAAGGAGTGGGTATGGAGGTAGGATATGGGTTTGAAGTGGTCCAGGGACTGGTGGATGGAGTTGGGAGAAGGTGTAGATGGCTGAATTTTTTCAAAGAGGGCTGAAACAATGTTTGCACAAAAGGGTAGGGTTATGTGGGCAAAATGACAAACGTGAGGCAAGGAACCTAGTTAGGGGATGGAACAGATGGGTCTGATGAATTTTGGGTGGATGAAGGAGTGGTAGAGGTTCTCTGCAATGTATATTTCCAACTAAACCAATAAAGACTTGCAAGTAATCAAAGACCTAGTTATGCCAACCTAATCTGATCTAGCTAACAGTAAAGTGAATGAACAAAATCTTTATTATCAAGGAAACCATGTATATTAACTATGCAACGAAGCATTCAAAGATCTTAACATTTAACCAACTTCTGCAAATGAAAATCGTACACTAGTGATTGCATGGCAAAGCAAAAATAGTGTTGTTGTTTGGGACAGTAAGGTTACTTTGATCCCAGCCCCTGATCCTATGAGGGAGAGGTGGAACCAAAGGTGCTCGTTGGCCTTTTTCTAAAGCTTTTTCCCTGTTGATATCCTACCAACTTAATATAAACATCAAAAGCCTTTCTAACCATCAACAATGACCTAGTTAATCAACACAATTTAATCTGCCTAACAAAAATAATTTTGCAAATGCATAAAGGAGAAACAACGATGCATAAAGGAGAAATAACAATACATAAAAGCGGCCTTGGCTCTCAGGTTGGGCCCAACCCTAAGAGCTACGGCTCCTATAAAGAACTCAGAGCTGATACAAAATAGGACTACTTGTCATTATCAAAAAAATAGTCATCAACCGAAAGTTATGCCACAATGGCTACAAGAAAACGAGTTGAAAGTAACAGCACTATAGTGAAAAAAAATACAATAGTTTCAAAAGTAAACTACGAAGACTGAGGCCTTCTTATTTATACATCACGAGGGGCCTAGCAGACCTCCTAAATTCAAGGGACTCGGCTGTCCCAACTACTAGTAGACAGTCCCTCTTCCCAAATCTGCTTGGCTGCCTTTAGGATCTGTTTTGGTGGCCTGTGAGCTCAGAGTTGAGGGTGAAGATCCCTAGGAAGGGCCATTTAATGTCAGAGACAACCACCCTACGAATCCTCACCTCAAGCTTGGCTGTCACCTAGCCCGTGATTGCTCAGTTTTGCTGCAACATTTGTCCAAGAAAACCTGAAATAACCACGTATTAGCTTCCTAGGTAGAGTGACCACCCTTATTCATTCAAATGACATAAACATAGTAAAAAAAAATGCATAATCTATGAAAAATGGAGGATTGAACAAGGATTGAACAAGGGTAATTAGGCAAAATGAGCCCAATAAGTTACCCAATTCGGGGCTCATCATCACCCCCCTGCTAAATGGGTTTCTCATCCTCTGAGCAACTAGTCCAGCTCCTCATCCTTGATTGCCTTGATCGCCTCCCTCACATACTAGGCTTCTGAAGTAATATCTTCTTCAGTGTCATGGAATCTGGCCTTCCTTTCCACCTCTTCCCGCTGCCTATGCTTCTCTTCTTCTGTGCCTCCTTCCAACAACCCCAAAAGCAAAGGTGGACTTAACTTGAGGCTTATCCTGCTAGCCTGAAGATTCTCCATAGACTTTTTGTAGAGTGACACTCGTGCCAAGGCCTCCCTCATTCTAGTTGGAGTGTGGTATTCTCTGATTTTGAGGCTGTGGGACAATGTGTTCCACCTACGGGTGGAAGCATGAACACAATTGTCCCCCAATAGTCACTCCATGTTCTCAAAATGTGTTATGGCATGAGCTTGACGATCCATGTAATCTAGCGAGGCCTGAGAGTTGTTTGCTAGGTGATGGTGGGTGGATATCAATGCTGAGGGATCCCCTGGCTCTGCCCTAATCAGTAGTGGTTCCTGTAGTTCCCGGTCCATGACATTTCAGACCTCTACTGCTCTCTTTTCTTCATGGTTTAGCCACGAGGTCATGGCCATAAGCTGCATGTCCCCTACTGCAGTGTTGGGGTCCCAGGAGGTCATGTTGGGAAGGGCCAAATTATGAAGGTAGAACTCTGATAGCTTGGCCTTGTCTTCTGACGAACTGATGTTACATAAATCCATGAATTGTTGGGGGTTTTGGATTTGAGTGATACCTCTCTGTGCCAAAGTGTTGGTCTGAAATTGCAGCCACTGATCCCTGAGGTATAGGGCGTAGGATTTGGCTGGCTGCCTACACTGTAGAGCTTCCATTGACCAACTGGCCATGCAGGATAGTTGGGCCTCCTTCTCTTGTATCTGTTGTTTTAGAGATTGTATCTCTAGGCCTGCTTGCAATTCTTTTTCCTGTAGTTGTCGATTTAGTGTCTCAATTTCAGCTTGCACTCCTTCCTTTCTCTGCTGTTCTTCTATGGTATCTTTGGCTGTTGTGGCCTCCTCCTGTTGCTGTTGTTCTCCCAAGAGGTGAGGCCTGTCTTCTTTCCTCTCTCCTTGTAACTGTAGTTGTTGTTTAAGAAGCTCATTCTCTTCCCGTAGCTTGGCCTGCTGGTAGCTCTCCACATGTCGTACCCTTTCCAATTCTCTTCGGGCATCCTTGAGCTTTTCCTCCAGAGGACCTATATCTGCCACACCCTTGTTTTTAGCGATATTCATCCAAGTGTGTGTCCTCACTCTTTCTTCCTCTAGTGCTAGGAAAAGTGGCACTGTGAATTTTTGAGGAATGATCTTCCCGGCCTCTAAGAAGTTATAGTAAGAGCCCAGGCTAGGCTGGGGGCTTGGTTCCATAATGGTATCAGCCTTCTCTTCCTCTAGTGATGACTTGGCTGCTTTTTCCTCCATATTTTCAGTCTCCTTCAGCCTAGCCAATGTTTCCTGTAGAACAACCTTAGCATCCTGTAGAGAGGACTCTGAGTTCAACTTTTCCATCCTTTCTTTCCATGTGGATGTCTTCGGGCTTCCTCGCTCATATGTGATGGATGTCTTTTGTTTGCATGGGGTGTCTTCAATTGTAATTGGTCCTGTGGACTGTTTCTCTTTTGGTCTGCCAGTTTTAATCCTCGTGCTTCTTCTTGCCTTAAAATACATGGAAGGATCCCTCTTTTGCTTTTCTTTTTTCTTTGGAGATGTGCTGAGGGCGACCAGCATAGCTGCTGCCTCCCTAGCTAGAATCTCAGGAGATTCTTCCTTCCCTTGCCCTTTTTCCAGCCTTCATGTAGAAAGTCCTGTGCTGACTTTTTTCTGGCTTCCTGTAGAAGTAGTTTTTGGACTTCCTATAGAAATAGCCTTCTGGCTTCCTGTAGAACCAGTTTGCACTGTTTTGGCCTGCTTGGCTGGGGTGCCTTCTCCTTTAGTTTGGTTGTGGCTGCCTTGGGTGTGCCTTCACTTGCTTGGACTTTTTCAGTGCTTGCCGCCCTACTCTGCAATCTCTTCTTCCTGGGTGTTTGTGTCATTTTTCCACCCAAAATTTTGGTGTCAACAGCTTGGCCTTTCTCTTGTTTCTCTTTTTGTCCTTGGTTTGGTGCTCTGCCTGCAGTTTCCAGGCCCTTGGCTTTCTTTCTTGTCTCAATGTGCTCCTTCTCCTCGTTGCTGGAGGAAGTGACTTCCTCGGAAAAAATTCAGATATCATCATCCTTAGACATATTATGAAAAATCTTCCAGGAGAGAGGGACAGTATAGGTATGGAGTGCATCTTCTACAAGGAGCTTGATAAGCCCATGATGGGCCAGCTGGTCTGGTGTCCCTTCCTTCAGTTTTGTGGCACACTCAATCAAGGATTGTAGGAGGAAGTAGGGGATGCTCAATTTTTGTTCTGTGGGTAAATCCATCTTGTGCCTGAGTTCAGTTAGCAAACAGAAGTGATAACCATATACAATACTGAACCGCCCCTCACAGGTAATATATTTCATAATCTGAAGGCTGACTTCACTCCAAAATGACTATAGGTTGGCTCTCCGGACCCCATTCTTATCCTCTGAAAACTGTTCCTCTGGTAGGAAGAATTCCCTTTTGGCCTTTTGGCCCAATTTCCTTTCCTCTTTATCCCAGGGTATCCCCAATGGTAGATCAGTGACTCTGCTAATGA